>JAOQMR010000213.1:331441-356055 GCA_027563865.1 Erythroxylum pelleterianum | reverse complement strand
TTGACATCTTTGAATGACAAGAGTGAGGGAAAAAAAAAAGCTTGGAACGTAAGACTTCCTAGAAATAAGTATCAGTGTTAGAAAGATGGGAAAGTTGATGGTGATATGTTGCATTAATGCTATGAATGTAATTTCCAACCCAATTTCATAAATAGCCTTTACTATTTTCGAAGACACTCAACTACACTCATCTTTTAGATAATAGGAAAAAGCACAGTACACTTGAAAGTTGCCAGCTTCCTCACCAGTTCAGTGATGAATCTCCTGGACTTGAGAAACCCTTTTAGTTTCAGAATGCCAAACTACCATTGGCATATGCTTCTCTATCTTCCAATCATCAACAAAAAACAGATGCAAAATTGATGTAAGGGTGTAGTTGGACAAAGCATAATTACATCTTTTCATACGGAAAAATCGCTGATACAAAGAATATCCAAAGACTAAACCTACTTTTTATATATCCTTCGTAAAATAGAAGAGGCTCTTAGCAAAATCAAAAAAAGAACCTGCTGCTCTTCTGTAAAAAATTCTTCCAAGAATTCTTAACCTGATAGATGAAATTTTTGATATGCTGCCCAATCTCCATACCAAACACAAAATGTCAAGTTGCATGACATTGAATTGCAAAGGCAGCCACGAGGCACACCCAACTATGTCCCAATCATTATGAAGGGTAAAAATTGGGGGATGCATGTGAGGGTGGGATTCAGTGGCTATTGAAAGACTAGCGTCTCAAATCTCAAATGATTTTTTCCGACTACTATCAAGAATCTCATTCAACTTAAAAACTGTAGAAGAATAATTACAGTGGATCTTACAACATAAACATGTGATATCCTATGAATTGTGAAATATAGAACTGGACAACAAACAGACCAGTATACTAGTTCGCTTTGTCTCATGAAAGAACCTTACTAAGGTTGCTCTGGATCGATGAGACTGAATCTATGACTGATTTCGTAAGCCAGCTGATACCCACTTTAACGCGGTGCTCATCTGTTGGAAGTCTAATCAAGTATGCCAACTTCCGCGCTGAAATGGTTGGAAACACAGGAAAATTAAGACAAAATAGCAAATACAAACAAGGGATTCAAAAGCCTTGGAAGAGATGTTACCAGCATGACCAACAGGACCCTCTAAAGTTAGCCCATCAATGAAACTCGGTGAGATAGCAGCATCATTTCTCCCCAAGGTCATCATTTCACCTAAATTCTGAAATCTGGCAATCAATCGTATGGGAAAAATGTGACTGCTGTGCCTTTAAACGATAACGTAGAGCAAAATATTCCAGGAGATACTTAAGAATACAGCATTAAAAGACAAAAACAATGTCTATTAAACACAACATGTGAGTTATGATGAATATATCCTATTAAGGTGCAACATGAGAAACATTAACAATAAAATGGCACATAATCATGCTAACTGATATGCAATAAACGATGATCCCATAGAAATCATTTACAGTTTTGAACCAAATTATAGTCAAACAAGATAAATTTCAATTTTGTTCAACAGCAAAAAGCACCCAAATTAAATGTCATTAAGACCTTAGACAAGGACATTGCACACTAGTAGTTCTAACTAGTAGAAGCTCATGCAGGCAAAGGTGGGTAACAAGCTGACAGTTGAGAATATTACATCTCTTACCACTAAAAAGTATGAACCACAAGAGGGCAAGTGAACAGTGCAATATCATAATTGATCGATGCATTATTTCATGACAACTGCATTCATTACTACAAGTATGAACCACAAGAGGGCAAGCGAATAATGCAAGATTAGAATTGATCAATAATTTATTCCACCACAACTGCATTCATTAGGAGTACAACTTGCATATACTATCAACAGAGATGTCAGGTCAGATTAGGTGAAATAGATTATTCCACCACAATTGCATTAAAACATGTACCAACCTAAGAAAAGCTATGACTTGAGAGGTAGATGAAAAGCAAACTAATAATGTAAACAAGAGTGAGTTTTATCAACCTAAAAGGTAACAAAGGACGATCATTAATTGCTGCCCACAGATTCCAACCAGTGAAATCTGCTTGTTGAAAAGCAACCTGTGAAGCATAAGCAGAAAGTTACCAAATAACAATAGGGTATTATAACCAGGTCCCTATAGATGATATCAAAAGGCATATCTTCCAAGATAAAAATTTTTGAAACATTATAGAATAACAATCTGAAGTAATGTGGTACCTGAGCTGTTGCCGGTAGAAGCTTTCCACTAGAGTCCCTAAGAGCAGAAGAGTCCCCAAGTGCAAATATACGAGGATGGCCCTTAACACGAAGGGTTTCATCTGTCTCTGTCTGCCCCCTTGCATTTAGGGGCAGCTCATTGGGCTTATCTCTGGGTTCCAATTCTGGAAGTGGGGGTTTAGAACCAACAGTCCATAAGACTAGATCAGATTCGAGATTTTGACTTTCTAATCCCCTTTCAGCAGGTTGAAGTTCCAAAATATATTTCTCAGGAGAATGCTTCACAGCAATATCTTGAACTTCTCCAGTCTCATTTTGGAAAGAGGGATTTTGTGAGTCACACACTTGCCGAACACACCGAACAAAATAACCCAGCAAAAGTTGAACTTTCCTGGATTTGAGAACCTAGTTCCAACAAAAAATGATATACAATTAAGAGCGCTACTAATGCATGATTCATGCAATGACAAGTAAGATCACTATTATTAAATTAATACCATAATAATAATATTCATCATCATCATCAACACCCAGATGAAATCCCATTGAGGCGCGAGATCTGGGAAGGTTCAATAGTACACAGCCTTACCCCTATCTAGTAGAAAGTTGTTTCCGATAGACCCACATGCAATGTGTCATGAAGATCTTACAAAATGCCATAATAATAATATTATTATTAATTAACATTAGATGCCACATGTTTATTTCTACTAAAAGAATCAAAGTACAAAGATTCATCAAATGTTGGGACATAAAGAATTTCCATGAAATGAGATAGCTGATATGTGATATTCCAGTGGTCTTACTTACTTTAAAAGCAACTTCCCTGTTGCCGGGAGGGGCAGTTGGACATATTGTGGTTTCTACATTAACAGCAGTCACTATTCCCCTATCCTGCAGTCTTTCGGATACAGTTGCAGCCAACTCCACTCCCGAGTAACCACAGCCAACAATTGCCACCCTGACTAGAGAGTCCTTACCAAAGTTCCTCCTCTCCAATGCTCGTAAGTTGTTGTCAACTTTCTGCATTAGAGAGTAGCAAAGTATATGGTGTGGTTTATAAATGTAATCAGTCTGCAAGGCAATAAAATGGAATCATCAATCGGCCAAGCTCTTACATATGCATCCTCCAAGGTGGAGAATGGGAATGCATACTCTGCTGCACCAGGTACAATGTCAAGTTTAGCTTCAGCTCCCAAAGCAAGAACCAGCCTGGCTGTCCAGAATAAAGAAAAATCAGTCAGGGCAAGCCTGTTTGAAATTCTTTATCCAACATGAGTGATTAATTACAATCATTTTCCTTTCCACTAACAGTACCTTCATGTTTTCACAACTGCAGTGAAAACTGGAAAATATCAAAGTATCTATAACTAGCTGCCTTTGATAGTTAGATTTGTCATAAGAACAACTTATTGGTAACTATCCTAACCACCATATATCACCACTATCTACCAGTAAAATGGGGTCCTTGGCAATTACTGGATCAGAGTTCTATAATTAATCATAATAATGTACCCAACCGGTTTTATAAGCTCGTCACTGGCACGGGTTAAAATGTCAAGTCACTGTGTCCAATTTTGTAGTTCATGAAACCTAACAAGCATTCTCTTAAGAAAATCAAAACCCAAAACTGAAAGGAAAGAAATATGAAGTGATACAAAACAGACCACTGCTACAACCCCATCCTCAGTGGAGAGTTAATGCAGATGCTACAAAGCATATGCCTACTTCTAAACTTAAGTATCAGCATCGCATCACACAGAACCCTAAGGTTGTTACACAAATGCAACTGAATTATTAACACATGTAACAAAACAAACAGAAGCAACCACCTGTCCAGAAATAGAATCTAAAGCATCGAACAAGAAGGCAGCAGAGGATAACTTATAAAAGGAAAAAGCCAAAAGTTTAATTAGAAACATAGAAATAATACCAGTCATACTCAACAACAAGGCCACTTTTAAGAACCACTGTTCCTCCACAAACAGAACCTTTAGACCCATTCACACCCAGGTGATCTAAAGGATTTAACTGTTTTACTCTATCTTGCAAAAACAACACACCAGTATTTGCAAGCAAATCTGTGAAGCGTGGAGCAATTTCCCATGCATCAACTTCTGCAAAAATATATCGGCGCTACATAATTTGTAACAAAAATCTCTGCGGAGCACCATCAGCTTCAACAATAAAACTACGTGGGTATCTAAAGAATCCACGTACCTCCAGATAGGAGCTCATATAGCAATGGTTTGAAAACAAAATGTTTAGACTGATCAACCAGTAGAACCTGCTCAAAGATAATGGAAAGCCAATACTGTGACAGTAAATCAATAGGTGTTTTGTGATCTTTGAATCGGTAAAAGGCACGGAATTGGAAACCAAAAAGAATCATTATGTTGCAAGTAGTGAGATTCTGACCTGAGGTTTCTTGTCATCATCCCACACGAGCGATTCCAGCCTCAAAGCAGTATACAAGCCGCCAAATCCGCCACCCAAAATGCAGACTCTTGGTTTCTGTAATCCCCAAAGGAAAAAAACAAAGAAGATCACACCTTTAGATCCCAAAATTTGAACCCAAATTAGAAGCTTTGTCCTGGATTTTGTTGGCGGCAAGTCTCAAGTTTTCTGCTATATCAAAACAAACAAAATGCAGCCAAATCAGAGGATTGGACGACCTTGTTATCGGGCCAAGTATAGAAGCGACGCCCCGTCGTCTCACCGCCTGAATTCTCAGAAGCAGCGTCATAATTGGCCGGACTTGTTGAGGCAAAAATGGGTCCTCCACCACATCGTGAATTAGTGAAGAAGCGCGAGAAATTAAGATTGCGTTTTGTAGAGAAGCCACCAAGCAGCTTTTCACTCCCCAGACAAATCCCTAAATTCAAACCTAAAAATTTACAAGAACTTCCAATCAATCTTCACCACCCAAGCAAACATACATAAATTGCACAAAGCTAAGAGAAGAATGTGTACGAGCGAATGGCAAGAGACTAGCGGGTGAAGTAGACCAAACCACCGTCGTAGTTACCGCCATTTTGAGTCACAAAACCTAAAGCTTCGTGCTTGCTAATTGCTACACACAGCTGAGCAACTATAGTCGCTTTAAGGCTCTATGTCACATCCTTGTAAGCTTGTAGCCTTGTACTTAACTGATCTCGTATTTTATCCGATAAATCTTAATTATTTATTTATATAATTTTACGTATAAAATTTATGAAACAGAATAAAACACATAATATTAGACAAAAGATCTTCTTTTGTACTTCATCCTCAAATTTATTTCTCTAATTTTTTTAATAAAAGATTATTTAACTAGATAAATAAGTTAAAAAATTTAAAGATGACAAGTTGGCTCGACTCGATCGGTTTAATTATTATTTCTTTATTTAGATAAAGAAAACATATGAAATAAATAATCCAATCGTTTATTTATTTTGTTTGAGAAATAAGTAAAAGTTATCCTCTTTTATTTTTATCTATTTCAAATTGGACGAGAATAAAAATGAAAATATATTGGTTAAAAATATTTTTAAAAAATCTATATAATTACTTAACCATAAGAATATAATAATAATAATAACAAAAAAAAATAACAACGTAGTTATTGGAAAATAATATATATTTTTATCTTTTTATTAGTTATTTTTTGTTATTTTAAATTTATATTTTCAAATTAAATATTAGCATTACATCATTATTAAATTTTTTTGAAACTAAATAATACATCATCATCATCATTACACCCAGTCCGAAATTTCGCAATAAAATGAGGTCTAAAAAGGTCTGATAGTACATAACTTTATCCCTATATAATAAAGAGACTATTTTCAGTAGATCTACATACAGATGTGACAATAAAAAAGTGATGCAAGTTAAAGGAGTAAATAAGTAAAAATAGCATGCTAAATAAATTATGTAAATAAGATTACAATAAATATATAAATAAACAATAAATAATTCAACTTTTAAAAATAAAAAAATATTTTATTTTATTCCTCGTCATTTCTATTCCATCTATAAAACATGTTCATTCGATTTTTTATCATTTATTACAAATGAACCAAATACCCCGTAAGCCTAATAATTTGATTAGAATAACAATAATAATTAATTTAAAAAGCTTAAAATAAATGTTTTGTGGCTATACATATAAATATAAATATACGTGTAAAAATACAGGCCTTGCGTATAATTCTAATCCAATGTACGGTATAAGGCATTTGGCTCTTTTCATCCGCATCTTCTCTGCCACTTGCCCATGTTGCAGTATCCTTTTCTTGTACAAAGGACAAACCTTGTTGTTGTTGTTCTTTTCTAAAGTTATTTTTTCTTTACTTATTTTAATAATTAATTTATTAGTTAATTGTCAAAATTATATAATAATCAAATAATATATAATAACTAAATAGTTATTGTTAATATTTGCATGTAGATTTAAAACTACGTACTATTAAACCTCAACTCTGCCTTAATGCAAGACTTCAAACTGAATATACTGATAATAACCGCGATCAATTTTCTTTGTTTTATATAAATGAGAATAATAATAATAACAACAGTTTAATAGATGATCTCCAAGCTTCTTCGTTTCTAAATATATATCTTTTTTTTTCCAGATGATCTCATCCATTTGCAGACTTCCATGGATGTATTTAAAGCTATTGTCTCCTACCCACTTTGTTATTCGTACTCAAAAAGCATATACATAGCGTCTTTCTTCTTACTTTGCCATTCCCAACCAGAACACAGCAGCATGTGTTTAGGTTTAACTGGACTTTACCACCAACTTCCATATCCTCCATAAGCAAGTTCCCCTATAAAAACCCTGTGTGTTAGATCACTACCCTGTACGAAGAAACAGCCATGTTTGTTCTTCCAAGCAGTGCTGCGTTTCTTGCTCGTTACTCTGTGCCGGAACAAGAAACTTTCCATAAGTTCTTCGAGTTCTGGCTCGTGGAACAACACCAATACCTGGACAAGCTTATATCGGCTGCTAAAGAGCACGATGACGCAAAGGAGCACCATCTTCTTGGTCCTCTCGTCGACCAAGTCATGGAACATTACGAACAGTTCTACCGTGCCAAGTCCAAGTGTTCCAAGGTTGATATTTTGGCCATGTTCTCTCCTTCGTGGATCAGTTCTTTAGAGAATGCGTTTCTTTGGATTGGAGGGTGGCGACCCAGTATGGCGTTTCACTTGCTCTACTCCAAGTCCGGTCTCCAGCTCGAAGAACTCGACGACTTGCTTCGTGGGTTAGCGTGCAAGGACTTGGGGAATCTCTCGGCGGCGCAGCTTTGCCGTGTGGACAAGTTGCAAAGAAAGACCATAACAGAAGAGAGGGAGATGACGAAGAAGATGGCGAAGCACCAAGAGACGGTGGCCGACACTTCAATGGTGGAGCTCTCGCACGTGATGAGCGAGTCACTGAGGAGAACCGACGAGTTTGGTCGAATCCAAGAAGCGATGGCGCCGGCGGCGGAGGAGGAGTATGAGAGAGTTAAGTCGACTCTAAAGTCTAAAGAGGACAAGCTGAAGGAGCTCCTGGCTAAAGCTGATGATCTGCGGCTCAGAACGCTTCGAGGTGTGAATAACATTTTGACTCCAATCCAGGCTGTTCATTTCCTGATTGCGGCGGCTGGGTTGCATCTGAGGGTTCATGAATGAGGTAAGAACAGGGACGCTAACGCACATGGGGGGAAAAAAATTTCAATCAGTCCTGTCCCGACAACCTATTTTCATGTGTAATTAAAAAGAGCATTGGATCGAGTCAGAGTTCGGACAAGGTCAGGATTCAAATTCGATCAGTTTAAACAGTCCGATACCTATAACCCAAATTCAAGTTCGATCAAATTTGAATGATACAAATTTTGATCAAGTCAAGGATTTTTTGAAAAATTTTGAATCCCCCCATAATAAAAAAAAAGAATAAAAATTCGAGATATCCCTGAATGCAAAATCTGATCAGTCTCCATATTTGTAGTGACTTCGGTCAAGTTTGATCTCTTTTGCCATCCATAAATACAAGCTGACTGCTTGATCTCGAAGAAGCTTCATGTGACCAACCTGGAATCAAATCACATTCTACCAATAGAAAGATGAAGATTAAGTTCACTTGGCAAAGAAGATTAAGTTTAAATGAGGTCTGCACCATTTAGTGACTTGCAAGATAAGAGACATCAAACAAAGATTTATGTGACTGCCAGGAATAAAATCAGATACCAACCTGGTGGAAAGACTAAAACTCATACAAATGTCAAGAGGTATTTGACAGGGTCTTACTCTGATAAACAAATTGCAAAAGATGAGCAGAAAGATAAAGTAAACCAATATATTATTGAAAACATCAAACTTCTGTATCATCTCCGGGGAATGTGAGGAATAGGCAAAACCACACTAGCGAAACTAATATCAGACGAATAAATTCTTTGTTTCAGGTGGAGAACTCACAAGAGATCTAGGAACTGGCTTTACCTTCTCCAATTCATCAGAGTATCGGAAACATCAGCAATATCTTCTTCAAGAAATGAATTTGGATCGACCGATCATCAAATATTAATTTTGCTAGGGTGATTTTCCTATTCCTCCTATTGACATTAGGGGATGATATAGAGTTTCAATGTTACTTCAAATAACATATTCTTCACTTTATTTTCCTCATCATTCATGTCTTAACAAATTGTATATCAAAGTAAGATTATACAAAGTAAGCCACTGTCAAATATCTCTTAACATGTGTATCAATTTCAACAATTTAAATTAAATTCATACCTGGCATAGAAGTAAATACAGCAAAGAAAAGGAAGTCTCCAGTATCCTTTAACTTCTGAAAAACACCCAGTACCTCATCGCTTCCACATTCCTCACTCTGTAAAAATACTAGAATTTCTCTTCAGGTACTTCCTCAGCTCTTGGCCATTTTCATCCCTGTTGTACAAGGCAACTCTTACACTTGTTTGCAATTTTTCCCCCAAGTACAGTGTCGTCCACACAATGGTACGATGCTGCATCAAGAAAAGAAAAGAAACAAAATGTAAAACTCAAACATTAAACATTCACTGCATTTTTTGATCAGTTTCTCCTGTCCATAAAGTTTAACATTAAACTAATTTTACTTTAAAATTAAACTAATTTTACTTTAACAATAAGAACAACCAACGCCCATTCACAAAAACTATGATGTTTGTCTAACAATAAGACTTACATGCAAACCTTTACAAGAAGCAAATTACCAAGCCTGCTGAACCACTGATAGCTCTTAACCCTGGCTGAAGCTCAATCATGAGTAATCACAAAGCCCCAACCGATCAGAACTTTTAATTCCAACCTATGCTCACTTCCCATTCATATGTTCGGCGTCATTTTCTATGCATCAATCTGCTGCTATTGTTGACCTCACAGGCTCCTCATATACTCTGTTTCGTGCCCTCAGCCTAAAATTTTCAAATGCAGCGTCAGCCATCAGTGTTCTCTGCACAAAAGAAACCATAATTACTTCTGATGAGAAGAAATTTCAGAAAATTTCAAACTTGGGTAATGTGGACACCCACTGCCTCATCCCAATCCTCGATGTATCCACCAGACTCACAGACAGGAAAGGAAGATAAAGAGATCGTGCAGGTTGGTACAAAAACATATGCGTACCATATGTTAAACTTAAGCATATCAGCATTATATCAGAAACAAACCCAAAGATGTTATATAAATAGATCTGAAGTAAATATGTGTAAGAAAACAAACAGAAGCAACCAACAATTACGGAAGTTACTCCGTCCAGAGGCGAACTCTAATGGGAGAGACCAAGTTCCATTCTTGAACTCCCTCCTTGCCACCAATCACGACCCATTACGTGACACCACAGAACAGTAGCTATAACTCTCCATCATTCTCCAACTGTTTCTGCTCTTCCTCCACAGCCTTGCCCTTATTGAACTGAATTGATAAACAGTTAGAAAGAGGCATATTCGGTAGGAAACTTGTTTCAACAGGCAGTTGGCAGAGATTGTGTGATTTAGGGTTCTAGTTTCCAAGATGGAAGACGAAGCAGATCGAAACCCCAATTCAAGATGGGACTCGAGAGGAAATAGCATAAAGAGGGAGTGCTCGGGTTTTCCAAGTATAAGTATAAGGAATTGAAGAACAGGATCGTTCGGTGACGCTAGAAAAGGAGAAAGGAAACCCCTGAAAGGCTTAAAATGAGGAATTAACAACAGACACAAAAGGCTTGGAAAGTCGAAGATGACGATACTTCGGTGATGCCGGTCGGTTTTGTCGGGGGCAAATCGGGTTGGGGTGGGTCCCTAACTGGATCGGATAGGGTCATATGGGCCGGTAAGCCATTTCTTATGACTGCCCAGTTTGGGCCCAACTTCTCCGAATATTTGCGGGAAACACAATAATTGATTGCCCTGTTTGTAAGAACCAATAGAAAAGAGCGGCGAAGGGTCGGGTTTAAAAATTCAAGTCGGTTCGAGTTGAGTCAAGTCGGGTTGGTAAAGTAGTCGAGCTCGTGTCACTCCTACAAACTCGGGAAGAGGATGAATTTGGAACTATGGAGAGAGGAAACGAATGGCAATGAAGTTTGAATCCGAATGTCGGGGAAGGCGAGTTTTATAGTCTTATGTAATTAGGTTAACACTGAATCCGAATGTCGGGGAAGGCGAGTTTTATAGTCTTATGTAATTAGGTTAACACCAAAACATCAAACAAACATTATAGATGAAACTCCTACTCGTCAATAAATCAAACAGCTACAATGCATAGGAAACGACTCGATAAATCTCCACAACGAAATTTATACATCTCCAAATCGGCCGCCGGCAAGCGGTTATAAACCAGAAAGATGGCTATGGTGTAACACAATCAAGTCGATTAAACCATAAGGAAACTGATGAATCTATCGACTAACATAAGCAACAACACGATGAGTATACTAACCAAAGAAATCCGCAGTTACGAGATGAAATTGAGAAGCTTCACACCTTCGCTCGCCGGAGAATAGAAACGGATCTTCATTATCGGTCACGCGACAAAAGAAAATCAAATGTTTATTTATGGCCACACTCTGCTGCTTGATAAAGAGGAGTGTCATCTTATGAATTCAAAAGAAGCGGTAAATTTTGATTCTTTTTCACGCTTCTATGGATTACAATTCGATTTGAGCCGGGAAAACCTAAAAACCCGATTTCATTGAATTTGAAGTCGATTCAAATTTAAAAGCTGCATGCGGCTGGAAATGAAAATGGCCGGGTCGGCCTTGGACAGAAACCCAACTTAAAAATTAGTACTCAGATTCAGATTCAGATTCCTCCCAAGTCTGATTGGATGGAGTATTGGAAAAAACGTTAATTTTTTACGTCGAATGTCATCTTTACTCAAACTTTTGCCTTTCAAATTTAACAGTACGAACCAATGTTATGCATACCATGTCGGATTAGGTTCTGATGCAGTATTATATTGGTATTGATTAATACCAAATACTGTTTCGAGTAATTTTTAAAACTAATAAAATAGTCTTTGAATTTTTAAAAATTATAAAATAATCCATTGTACAGTTGTACTATATATTTTTAATCATGCTTCCGAAAATTATAATTATAATTTAATAATTATTAATAAATATAATTAAATTTAAAATATATTTTTAAAATATATAAATTTCAAATAAATTTTGATTCAATAACTAAAAATATATAAAATAAATATTAATTTATCTAATAATTTAAATTATTTATTTTTAACAAATAAATTATTTTATTAATAAATATTATATAAAATATTAAAATAATTTAAATACAATAGTTTATTTTTAAATTTTATTTTTTATAATTATTATTAGTAATAAAATATTTATTTTTATTTTTAAAACAAAAATTAAAAATTTACAATAATTATAAAAGTTGAAGTAAATAAAATAACTAATTAAAAAAACTTTGGAAAGAAGAAGGGAAAAGGAGAGGTGAAAGGGAGACAAGGAGGTAAAGTTTAAAAATTTGTGAAAATTTTGTAAAAAAATCAACTTATTTTTTTTAAATTTTTTATATCAGCCAATATTTGGTCATTATATTTGGTCAGTATTTTGAATACCGGTTGGTACCTTCAAAAATTGGTCAATATCGACCAATATTTAAATTCAGTACAATCGACCCTCCGTTTCGTACCAGTTTTGGTCCGGTACAAAATGGTATCCACATTCCTTATCCAAACCTAAATCTAACTTAAAGCTTAAAATATTTCATAAAAAAAGTGAACCTGAAATTCAATTAAATAGGGTCGGGTTTATGATTTCAAAAAAAAAGGTTGGGTTTATTGATTTCCAGTCGGGCCTAATTGTGATTATAATACTGCAAAAATTAATTTTTAATAGTTTTATATTTTAGTATTAATGTAAAAAATTTTAAAATATTTCGATATCAAATAAAAATTAAATTTTATATCCTGAATCTTTTTATACACAAAAATGAATAGAAAACGAGACTCCTTTCGAAACTTTTTTATTTAATGTTTGATTAAGATTTAAATAAATCTATGCCATTTTATTAATATTGAAAGTAGAGTTTTTGTATCGTAAAATTATGGTAAAAGGTCTCTTTGCCTTCTAAGGCACGTAATATATATATATATATATATATATATATATATATATATATATTTGTACAAAAGACAAATCTTTCTATTTCACCCAACTTGTGAAGTTTTAGGTAATTTGATGTGATATTTTTAATTAACCATTAGCTTATATTTGTAAGGACTATGTGTTTACTTTGCTTGAACCATAAAGCCACAGCCACCTCAAGAACATGACTTGCCACCCAACTATAAAATATATTACATTTGAAAATAAGTTCGATTAAATTGAATTTCACATATTAATTTTGAGTTCATTAATTTAGTATTACGTGATTATTCTATTAAAATAATTTTATACTGATATAATCCCCATTAGGGTATAATAATTAAATATAATAATGGGTCGAATTTAATCTAACTTAATTTTAAATTTAAAGACAATTGGAGATATTATTAAAATCGAATACAACAATTTTGGCTAAATAAAATGAAATAATTAGCAAAGAAAAAGTGTTATTTTAGTCTCTATTGATCACGAAACTCAAATTTAAACTTAATTAGAAATTTAAAATTAAAATTTTTAGGTTGAATTTAGATGACATTACACATATTTAATTCCTTTTTTTTCAATTAGATGGCATTACACATATTTAATTCCTCGACAATATGCATTTATCAAAATTTAGCCCATTAAGTAAAATATTTAATATTATAAAATACCTAAAAATATACTATAAAAATGTCAAATTATGATAATTCTAATGTTAATTTTTATTTAAAACTTATTTGAAAATTTGTCTACATGATTTAATAAATAAAAAAGGAAATACTTAGATTATCAAATTTAATCCTAATTTTCCAAAATTTATTTATATATTCCATTTAATTTGTCACGCGTAAATAAAAAATTAAGAAACTAAAAAGATTCGAAATCATAGTAAATTAAAATTTAGATATATACATAAATGTCATTTTCGAGAGTATTCAGAACTATAAGGCAAGCATGCATATATACACGCACATATATAGTTAATCGACTCCATTATTAAATTGGTCATGACTTCCATGATCAGGATTTGCTTGATTTGCTTTGGCCATTGCGTGTATAGTATTTAAGGTGGCGAACTGATGAGAAGGTTGAGCACACGTTAAGTTGCTTAAGGTTTTGCAGAGAGATGAAGTACTGGTGGCTCCATTGTGTTGTGCTGACGGTGGTGGCGGTGGCGGGGACGGTGACGGCAATATCAGGAGGAGTACTAAGCGGCGGAAATGTAAGCTACGATGGAAGGTCCCTCATCATTGATGGGAAGAGAAAGCTTCTGTTTTCAGGTTCAATTCACTATCCTCGCAGCACTCCTGAGGTAAACTACAAATCACCAATTGCTATCATTCTTGCTTGTTGAAGATGACAAACAAACAGTAAATCCATTTCAAGGTTTTCCCCTTTACACTTAAAAATGATTCGGATTTTAAGAACAAGATTTGTTGTTTCCGTTTTGTTGTGCCCTTGTCCGAATAAATTTTAGCTATTTATTATAATAAATTGAATAATCAAGATCTTAATATACAGCAGGGCACAATAATTCAGGAGCAGCAAATCTGCTCTCCAAATTTTGGGTTAAATTTTAAATTCAAGAAGTTCGACTAAAACTTGAAAAAACGTATAAAGTTCGGAGAAAAAGCTTACGTTTTGGAATATCAAAATTATTCAATGTAATTTAGATTTTGGAATTAAAACCCGTGATCCATACATAGGGAAGGTGACAAGTTGAAGCACATTCATACCTCACGCTAAGTGTTGTCTTAGATCATGTGATTTTCATTTTAGAGTTAGGTGTGGGAAAAACATTATTTTTATTGTCCTTGTTACTTTGTCATGTTATCTTTATGTCGTTTCTCCTAACAAACACATATACGGAATAAAATTAATTATTAAAAATTAAATAAGTTCGATTGATTTAATTTTAAAAATTTTGAACGAGTCAATTTTTCAATTTAATTTTTAACCTTTTGTTCAATTTATTTTAATAATTTTTGTTGAACTAATTAATTTTTATAAATTAAAATTACGTAATTAATTTTTATTTTGCATTCTTTTTTCAATTAGATTTCAAATTATTCAATAAGGATGACAAAACTGGCCTGACTTTATTTTGGCCCTGTTTGAATGGGCCGACCATGGGCCGACTCATGACTTGATTATTCCGTGAAAAATGAAGTTATTTTTTACTTTTTCTTAAAAATATAAATATGATGGGCCGGTCAGCCCGTGCCAGGCAGCAGGCCACACCGACTAGGCAGGACCATGAGTAGCCTAAGCCTAGCCTCGACCCATTGCTAGGTTTAGAAAATATCTTTTAATTATATTTCAAAATTTTTAAAATTTATTCAATATCTAATTAGTTTTAAAACGATTTAATATTTGCCGAGTCTTTTAAACCTTAAAATTTTTATTTTCTTATTTAACTTTAAATCTGATTTTTAAAATATTAAATAAAATATATCTCAAAGTTCTTTTAAAAATTTTAAATAAAATTTTCTTATTCAATATCCGTTAAAAATGTAGAAATTACGCGTACTCTCTTGTGTAGATGTGGCCATCTTTGATAGCCAAAGCAAAGGAGGGAGGGTTGGATGTGATTCAAACTTACGTGTTTTGGAACCTTCACGAGCCCCGACAAGGACAAGTACGTATTGATCAAATCAGAAAAAGACTCTACATCGAACTTGAAATTATTTTTGAGTTCGAATTTAAATATTTGAATTTGAATTTATACAAACTTAATTATTATAATTATGTATTTTCTTGCTCTTATAGTATGACTTTGAGGGAAGATACGATTTGGTGAAGTTCATCAAAGAAATTCAAGCACAAGGGCTTTATGCATGCCTTAGGATTGGACCATTCGTTGAGGGTGAATGGACTTACGGGTATGTGATTATTATTCTTAAATTTACAATATCTCATAGTAATTTAGAAACAATCATGGTAAATTATAGACTTACCAAATAATATTAATTTAAGGGTAACAAATACAAATATATTTTTTAAAAATTTCTACAATGTTTGAAATTGTGGACAATTTTTCTTTTACTTTTAAGTTTTTCATAAATTTAATTTTCTTACAATCGGGTTAAAAATAATCACGAGATATATACAATATGAACATTAGACGCGGACTAATCAAATATCATTGGTATAATAACCTAGGAATACGTATACCATTTTGTACCGGACCAAAATCAGTACGAAATAAAGGGTCGATTATACCATTCGGTATTCAAAATATCGACCAAATACTAGTTGGTATTAAAAAATTTTAAAAATAAGGGGACTTTTTTTGCAAAATTTTCCAACATTTTTTAAATCTCCACCTTCCTCTTTTTTCAAAGTTTTGTTAATTAATTATTTTATTTACTTCAACTTTTCTTATTATTGTTAATTTTTATTTTTATTTTAAAAATAGTAATAACTATTTTTATTACTAATAATTATTATAAATTAAATAAAACTTAAAAATAAATTATTTTCATTTAAATTTGTTTTAATACTCTATATAATATTTATTAATAAAGTATTAATAAAATATTTTATTTTTAAAATAAATAATTTAAAAATTATTACTTATAAACTAATATTTATTATATATATTTTTAATTATTAAATCAAAATTTATTTGAAATTTAATTATATGTATTAGTAATTATTTAAAATTTTATAAATTAAATTAAAATTGTGATTATTATTTATTATTTTAATTTTTTGAGACAGAGTTAAAAAATAAAATACAACTGTACAATATAATAATGGACTATTCTGTAAATTTAAAAAAAATCCAAGGATCGTTTCATAAATTTAAAAAATTACCCGAAACGATACCCGATATTAACCGGCACCGATATAGTACCATATCAGAACCCAATCCAGTACCAAGTCTGCTATAATATTTGTAACATTGCAATAACCCAACTAAGCACATGACTCAGAACTAATTAAATTTGACTTATTGATTTTAGTTAGAGCCATTCGAATTTAATAATTAAATTAAATCGTTACAAATATAATAGGTTATTGTTTCATATATAATATTCATATTATGTGTATTTTGTCATTATTTTTCAATTGAAGTCGAAAAGACGGATGTTTTTCTAAAGATTTTAAAATTAAAAGAAGTTTTTTAAACATTTTTAAATATCGTGATTTTTTTCTATAATTTCTTACCCTTTATTTAATAATCTTAATAATATAATATTTTGATAATTTTGATAATTCTTTTTCATTACAAATGAATTTTTTTTGGGTTGGTAATTATAATTAAATGGAAATGTCAGGGGATTTCCATTCTGGCTGCATGACATACCAAACATCGTTTATCGGTCAGATAATGAACCCTTCAAGGTACGTTTAATAAATTTATATATAATAAATTTCGACTTTTTTTAAAATTTGTATTAGCGACCTATAGGTTGAAATTTAGGTGATTTTAGTGAGCTGACTCATGGGCTAAGCCCAGGTTCAGATCTGTTGGAAACTCAACTCTTCTTGCTTTGCTTAAAAAAGTTAGATTTCGGATAGGTTCAAGCTTTGATTCAATAAAAAAAATACGAGTTACACTTTTAATTAAAAAAATTATTTTTAAAAAATTAACGGTACCATCCCTAATTTTTATTGCTTATAAATTTAATTAAAAAAAATATGTTCCTTTTTGTTTTGGTAGTTTTACATGCAAAACTTCACCACAAAAATAGTGAATTTGATGAAGTCAGAAGGCTTGTATGCTTCTCAAGGAGGCCCCATAATATTATCCCAGGTAATTACTTTCCAAGGCATAATAATTTAATGTTAACATTCTAAAATAATTTATTATATTTTCCTGAAATTATTTAAATAAAATTTTTATTAAATTCAAATCACTAAATTTTCTCAAGTTTTTGATTTAGTGATTAATTTTTTAAAACTTATATAAATAAGGTGAAAAGGTTATTTTTATAGATACGATTATTACGTAAATATTTATTTATTAATCATGTCAGTAAAAATAATATTTTAATTTAATTTATATGAATTTTAAAATAATAACCATTAAATTGAAAACATATTTGCATTTAATTTTAAAAAATAGACGAGTTAGTATTTAAATTTCCATGTTTATACAGATAGAAAATGAATATCAAAATATTGAAAAAGCTTTTGGAAAAAAAGGACCATTGTATGTTAAATGGGCAGCAAAAATGGCCGTTGGATTGGATACTGGTGTGCCTTGGATTATGTGCAAGCAAACTGATGCTCCTGATCCTGTAGTAAGTAAGCTTCAACTTTGTTTTTTTTTTTTAATAATAATATTTATTGATCGAACTTTGAGTTGGTCAAACCAATTGGTCCAAGCACAACTGAACTTCTGATCAAACTTAAGTCAGCCTATGGGTCAGACCAACCCTAGATATGCTTAGATGTATCCAATGAACTCAAACACTGATGGATATGAAATCCAAAATGTAATTTGCAGATAAACACATGCAATGGTATGAAATGTGGAGAAACTTTTCCAGGGCCCAACTCCCCAACAAAGCCATCTCTTTGGACAGAGAACTGGACATCATTGTGAGTTTCTGAATGCATACATTCAACATTAAACATTATACGAGAAACTGTTCTAACAGTCTTCTGTCTTAAAAACTTTCCATGAAGCTACCAAGTGTTTGGAGATAAACCGTATCTACGTTCAGCTCAAGACATTGCTTTTCATGCCACTCTCTTCATCATCTCCAAGAATGGAAGCTACATAAACTACTATATGGTATGTCATTTTCTTTTCTTTTTTGTTACTGATCTTTTGATCTGAAGCGAATGTTTACTTTTAGTACCATGGAGGCACCAACTTTGGAAGAACAGCAGCATCATATATGATCACAAGCTATTATGATCAAGCTCCTCTCGATGAATATGGTGAGTGATAATTGATTTCTCAGAATTCAGAAACACAATTCATTCACTTACTGTTATGATTATAGGATTGTTCAGGCAGCCAAAATGGGGGCATCTTAAGGAGTTGCATTCTGCGATTAAGAACTGCTCTGCAACTTTACTGCAAGGAGTTCAAACCAACTTCTCCTTGGGCCAACTTCAGCAAGTAATGATACTCCAATCAAATCTTTCCTGAAAATGATCAATACCCTTTTACTCATCCATGATCTTAATGCTAAAAGCATAATTTGTTTTTCTGATTCAGGCTTATGTTTATGAAGAAGAACGAAGTGGTGGATGTGTTGCCTTCCTGGTAAGTAATGACCAGAGAAACAACTCGATCGTTGAGTTTCGGAACAGATCATTCGTGTTGCTTCCACATTCAATTAGCATCTTACCTGACTGTGAGAATGTAGCTTTTAACACTGCAGAGGTAAGCTCCTGTTTATGATGTTGCCTTCTCAATCAATCTTGTCCATAACTTTCTTAGGACGGTAGGGTTTTACTGTAGTTCTTGAACCAAGGTGAATACAGAACAGAACCAGAGAATCAACACACCATATTTAACGTTTGATGCTGCTGAAAAGTGGGAGGAGTACAGAGATGTCATTCCCAATTTCTTGGATACTTCACTAAGATCAGATACAATTTTAGAGCATATGAATACAACTAAAGATCAATCAGATTACCTCTGGTATACTGTAAGGTAGGTCACAAAGTAGAACTAGTCTCTCCTGCTTAGCTAGATTTGATGGAGAGAATCATAAAACTCTCTTTATCAACAGCTTTCAACCCAATTCATCCTGCACGACTCCAACGCTTCATGTGGAATCTGCTGCGCATGTTGCATATGCTTTTGTCAACAACACTTACGCAGGTTCTTTTCACTACTCCCGTTTCTGAAATTTGATCAGCAAATCACAGTCGGATTTCTTGTAATTATACCTACATTATGTGCAATTGTCACAATTGCTGACAATGGCAGTATAATTGTAAGTATGCAATTTAAAACCTTATGATCATTTCCAGGATCAGCGCATGGAAGTTTCAGGTCTGGTCCTTTCACCCTGGAAGTACCCGCGGTTTTAAATGAAGAGAAGAACAACATTTCTATAATGAGTGTTATGGTTGGACTGCCGGTAATCTTATTTCTATCCCACACCAAGTTTGCCATCATAGATAGGGCCTAGCCCTCATGCTTCTTACTTTTATGTTTCTATGGAAGGATTCTGGAGCTTTTATGGAAAAGAGATATGCAGGGTTAAGAACAGTTCAAGTTCAGTGCAATGGAGGAGACTTCTATGACTTGACTAAAAACCATGAATGGGGTTATCAGGTTAGTCTTTGTTACTATCTAATGGCACGGTTGTGCCAAAAACATGAAAAAAAAAAAAGAGAATCGAGCCCTTGTGCCCGTCTTCCTGGAATCGGGAGGCAATGCCTAGCTTCACTAGAAAGCAAACAACTCTCAGCAATAGATATCTCAACTATGCATGATGAAGAACAGAAGAACTTGGCAAAATGCAATACTATATTTATATATGAACACAGATGGTCTTGATGAAGTTTCTTTTTTCACATGCAGGTAGGGATATTAGGAGAGAACCTAGAAATATACAAACAAGATAATTTGGACAAGGTTGTCTGGACTGAACTTACCTCTTCTACTGACAACTCACTTACCTGGTTTAAGGTACAGATTCTCTTTTAGTTTCAGAAAAAAAAAAAAACAAGCAGGGGAAGCACGTTATAAACACATAACTGACAATCTTTTATGTCCTTGTACTAAAGATAGTTTAATGGTTATGGCAGACTGAATTTGATTCGCCAACAGGAAACGATCCAGTGGCGTTAAACCTTAGTTCAATGGATAAAGGTCAAGCATGGGTAAATGGAGAAAGCATTGGTCGTTACTGGGTCTCATTTCTCACATCTACGGGCCAGCCATCTCAATCACTGTATGTATCTTCTTAAAACCCTTTGCCCTTTTCTTTTTCACCCATAAGGTGGAGGCCGTACCAACTTAGAACTAAACCCAGTCAAGACATGAATGAACAAGTAAAAGAGCAATATATAGCCTCCATTGCCACCTTAAACTTTAAAACAATCTTAATGGGGGTTGGCAAAAGGGCAGATGCAATCCGAAATCAACAGACCAAGCTTGAAAAAAATTCGGGTTCGGACTAAACTTCAGGCATTGTTGTGCTTGACTTGAATTTCGGTCGAGCTCAGTCCAAAATATCTTTATATTATATATATACAGCTTTGAACCAAAAAAGCTCAAACCCAATTCAACAAACATGCTTGAGCTTAAATGCTAGAATCTTGAATAGGCTCGATCTTGGACTTGGATCTGCCATTTTTTAAAGCTTGAACTTGGACTTTAATCTATCAAAAAGTCTTCAAGTTCAGGCTCGGGCCTTAGATGCCAAGGACTGGCCCAATCCATTTCCATCCTTGCTCATATTTTCATGTAAACCGAATGTTCCATGCTTGAAGAGATAATACAAGATTTAGTTGCTTAATGCTACCATCTATTAATCAACTAATGTTGGTTGGCAGGTACCATATTCCAAGAGCTTTTCTTAAAGAGAGTGGAAACCTTTTAGTTATATTAGAAGAATCAAGTGGAGATCCTCAGCAGATCTCACTGGATACCATTGCTATTACAAAGAACGATTCCTCATTCCATGTACAATTAATTTGACTTGTAAATAAGTTGCCTCTTACTAAAGTCAATAAATCATTTCACAACTAATGTTAGCTGGAGCTAAACAATGTGTAGTTCTAATCTACCCTATCATGAACATGCAAATCCTCCAAAATCAAGCCTGAACAGCCATGTCCGTTCTTTCAAGCAGCTCTGTTTTTCTTGCCTGCGATCTGTTCCAGATCAACACACCTTCCATGAGTTCTTCGAGCACTGGCTTGTGGAGCTATAACAATACCTCAACAAGCTTATTTCAGCTGCTAAGAAGCATGAAAATGAAAACCATGATAATGAGCACACCATCTTTTCAGTGCCCTCATCAACCAAGTCAAGGAACATTACGAACAATACTAGTATACTACAACACCAAGTCGAAGTGTTCAAAGGTTGATCCTTTAGCCATGTTTTTCACCTTTGTGGATCAGTTGTTTACAAAATGATTTTTCTTCGGACTTGCGGGTGGCGACCAGGTATGGCATTTCACTTGCTTTACTCAAAGTCCAGCCTCAACCTCGAAGCTCAACTCAGCGAGATGGTTCATGGGTTGGGCACAAAAAATTTGGGCAACCTCTTAAAGCGCTCGTCCTTCCTTCATGTTGATAAACCGAATTCCCAGCATACTGCATCAAACACAATAAAACTACGGATTTTAATTGAAACGAAGACAATAAGAAACCAAAATGATAAAATTCCATGCAGCTAAATCCAGCAAGCACCATCTACTCACATTCCGGATGAAAAGCAAAACTCCTAACCAAGTTGCATGTGCATGATAAGCTCGGTACACAAGAAGCATGAGAATCGAATTAAGATGGATAGGAGAGGGCAATTATAGCTAGTCCGCTGTATTTGAACCCATTATCTCCTGAAAATTTTGACCAGTATGTCCTTTTCAGGAAATAATTCTTCCATATCAATTAACAAGCAACTTACATAGTGACTCCAAATCAACAAGCATGCGAATTGAGACATCAAGATTCATCAATCCTGTAATATCCAATCAATCTCACGCCACTGTAACTTGGAACTATCAACAACTGCTTTGCTTTTAATAATAATACAGTACAATGATTCATGTCTAGGAGCAGGCACCAGCGCCTTCAATTGCTTGAGAGGATCTGAAATGTTGACATTTTTGTACTCCTCTCTTGCTGGAAGGACATGTTTCCACCAGAAATCAGAAAGTGCCGTCTTTAGAGTATCCCAGTACTCTACATCTCGGTATAGTCTGAATAAACTGCTTCCTTTTGGAGTCCAAACATAAAAATCCATCCAATCCTTATCCAATATTTCCATCAACCCCTGGGCTTGAGGGATACAGTAAAGGGGAATCCGCTTCCATGGTGAAGCCTGACTCATGTCACCACTGAAAAATGGACATTTAATCTCTAGAACTCCTCGAGTATGCAAGTCAACTAGCCCATCTGGTGAGGCTGCGAGCCAATCAAATTCTGGGTTGCTCTTACGATAGACTTGAAACTCATGAGAGGACACACTGTTTCTTGTTATTAGCTTGTATCTCTTAAGTGCTTCTTCTTCTTTCATATTGCTCCAACAAGTAGCCAGATTACCAGAAAATGGCTCTCTGGCACCAACTTTCTCCAGCCAGAGCTGGACCCTTCGGTGAGGCCAAAAACCAATGGCGGCAGCAAAAGTGCTTGCAGTCAATTTGAGCTTTCTTTGATCTTGCCAGTTTTTGAACCTGTGTTGAAAAGCACTTGATTGCAGAAATGAATAAGTTTTTTGGTCAAACTCAGCCAAAGGTCTCCTGAAGGGCTTATTAGAAATTGGAATATCATCACCGGGAATTTCAATTGTTGGATCCAACAGAACCCCACTCATATAGCTTCTTTTGCTGCTAGGAACTGAGGCAGCAGAGAGAGCTTCTATGCTGAAGTTGCAAGTACAATGATGAAATAAGATAGAACACAAGGTTGATGACATATAAGACCAAATGAAGCATACATGATATCAGATATCATTTATATTCTCAAACAAAACTCCAAAAGTAAACACAGAATTGATGTAAGTGCATCACTTGCCTATAATATGTTAGCAAATAAAAGAATAACCATCCCATAGAACATAGGTTTGAGAACCAAATACCATTATTCAGATCAACCAAATGGTACCTCTACCACACCACTCGTTATTGAAAAACATATATTCACCTGATTGAAGAAAGTTAGTTGCTAAACAATTCTGACTTTGGACTTTGACAAGCCAAAAACAAGCTAAGAGCTTTTCTGGGAGACTAAATGATGGCAAATTATTGAAACAGTCAATGAAGCGATACTCAGACCATCATAGTATTCAATTATAATCATTTAAAAGACCGAACTACTATCGCCTCCATCTGAAAATCAGGAACCACAAAGGCATGCTTAAACAAAAGATAAAGAACAGGAGAGACTAAATTAGTCTCAGAATTCACTTCCTTAAGCCGATGAGTTAATCAAGACATTTGTTCTCTTTCCAGAAATGAAAGTGTTGGAAAATTCAGTGAAATACTAATAGGACATTGCAAGTGGTTTTCCTATTGAGGAACAATCCCAGGTGCCAAGTTCCATGAACTTCGTTATCTACACATGAAACCTGTCCGAATCTAAAACCTCAACTTATGTAAGTCACAAAACCATTAGTACAATCTAACACCCTTTTACACATTATCTGAACTTCACAGCTACACATATAATTCCATACACTCAAAATCATATGTAAGCCAGGAACATCATCGAACACGTTATCATCAACAGAGTAGCAAAGCAACTCACCAACCAAGCTTGTGACTTGTTCGACGCATAGAGGCTCTCTCACTACCGAGCTTCTCTATCAGCTAACAACTTCCTTAACCCGGAAATGGACAGTCTTAAACCAGGCATCGACTCACTCTTTCATAACTGCCGGTCGTAGCAAGGCAGGAGTTCGCTATTGAGCATTTGCTTCTCGAAAAAGATTGCAACTTTGCACTCAGTCTCTTCCTTTCTCGGTTAATAAAGACGCCACCGATAAATGGTATCGAAGATTGAGGATGACAGAACCAAAAGGCGCGGCGACAGCGGAGTCAGCCGCAATGAATATATGGCCATCAGATTTGGATGGTTGGGATGGTTTCGGCACAAGAGCACAGTAGAATGAGAGCAGCCGACCTCCTCCCATGAAATA
>JAOQMR010000213.1:290711-318367 GCA_027563865.1 Erythroxylum pelleterianum | reverse complement strand
ATATTTATGTAACTATTTTTTTCTTATTATATATTACATATATATAATAACAAAAATAATATTTACATAAATATATATAATTATTATATAGGGCTAATTATATACATATAGTATTAATTTATATATTTATGTAAATATTATTTTTGTTATCATATATATGTATAATATATATATAGAAACAAAAGTTAAACTAAGACAATATATATGTATAATAGAAACTAAGAAGAAGGAGATTTAAACAAAGACGAAGCAAAAGTTAAACTAAGACAATAGAAGCAAAAGTCAAACTAAGACGATAGAAACTAAGACGAAGCAGAGTCAAACTAAGACGATAGAAAAATGAGACGATACAAAAGTGAGACGATACAAAAGTAAGACGATAGAAACTAAGACGAAGCAAAGTCAAACTAAGACAAAGAAGAGTCAAATTAAGACGAAGCAAAAGTCAAACTAAGACAATAGAAGCAAAAGTCAAACTAAGACGATAGAAACTAAGACGAAGCAGAATCAAACTAAGACGAAGCAGAGTCAAACTAAGACGAAGGAGAGTCAAACTAAGATGAAGCAAAAGTCAAATTAAGACGAAGCAGAGTCAAACTAAGACGATAGAAAAGTGAGACGATACAAAAGTAAGACGATAAAAAAGTAAGACGATACAAAAGTGAGACGATACAAAAGGAAGACGATTGAAACTAAGACGAAGCAAAGTCAAACTAAGACGATTGAAACTAAGACGAAGGAGAGTTAAACTAAGACGAAGCAAAAGTTAAACTAAGACAATATAAGCAAAAGTCAAACTAAGACGAAGCAGAGTCAAACTAAGACGAAGCAAAAGTCAAACTAAGACGAAGTAGAGTCAAACTAAGATGATAGAAAATCAAACTAAGTCGATAGAAACTAAGTCGAAGCAAAGTCAAACTAAGTCGAAGTAAAAGTCAAACTAAGACGATAAAAACTAAGACGAAGCAGAGTCAAACTAAGACGAAGCAAAAGTCAATCTAAGACGATAGAAACTAAGATGAAGCAGGGTCAAACTAAGACGATACAAAAGTAAGACGATAGAAACTAAGATGAAGCAAAAGTCAAACTAAGACGATAGAAACTATTATCGTGTTTTATAAAATAATTTTTTTTTTGCATCGACTGATATTTTGAACTTTCAGTTGCACTTTTAAGCCTGGAGTTTTGAAGAAGATGAGTTAAGGATACAGTCTTACGAATGTTTCATCTATTAATTTTAATAATTTCATAAAAATTATTTATTTTAAATTGTTAATGATATATCATAAGTGTGTTTAATTACGTAACCAAAATATATTATATAATATTCATAGTATTTGTATATTTATGTAAATATTTTTGTTATCATATATGTACGTATTACTAATTAGTATTAATTATAATATATTTAACACGAATAAAATTTTATTTTTCATCGTCTAATTTTTATTTACTGTTCACATCGTCTGATTTTGGTTACTGTTCACATCGTCTGATTTTTGGTTACTGTTCACATCGCCTGTGTTTTTGGCTACTGTTCACATCGTCTGTTTTTTGGTTACTGTTCACATCGTCTGATTTTTTGTTACTGTTCACATCGTCTGATTTTTGGAGCATATTTAGAATAATTATTTTCAATCAACCTGCAAGAAAATACTGACATAAGTGAAGTAATATCTCTAGCATTTATTAAAACAAGATAGAATACTTGTTCAAAAAGAAATACATCTTCTCCAGTTTAATAAGTTGCTTCTAGTTAGAAATAAAAGCTTTGACATAGGTTAGATCTTTATAGACAAATTCATCTTTATCTTCCTCTTATTCCATGAATGTTGTCTGAACACGTGTTGTAGAGGAGAATTCTGAAGTATCTGAAACACAGATTTTATTAGCAATTTAAAATCTAGCCACAGTCAAAGTTTAAATCACCACCAGAAAAACAACAAAGACCAATATGGAATTCAAAGACAGCAAATATCATCTTGTTACTTTTAGAGTGTGACCATCCGTAGCGGGTTGAGCAAGAATGAAAATGCGATCAATGAGAACAATAACTGGTTCTTTGGCTAAACTCTTCCATGGAACCTGTCATCATAAAAGAAAATGGAGAAAAACAATTCAACTCATGTGAATAATTAAAGAAGCAGATGGCAAATTCATATATTTGAAAAGGTAAGGTGTAGCAATCAATATAGTTATAAAAATGCTATAAAAAAACAAAAGATGAAGGAAGAACAACTCTTCTGACTTCTGCCCTAAATTGAAGTCAAACTTGGTAGAAAATTTTCAGTCTATCTTTGGTAACTAAAAGTTCCAGTATTTGATAATTTAGCTACCTTTAAAGGCTTTAATAGTGACTGGAAGTTTTAATGCATTTAATGCTTCTGCCTTCAATTTCAAATCCTTTAGTATAACATCACCTGGGAAAGAGAAGGAATTCTTTAGGAAAAGTTAAAAGTACCAAAGGGATGACGAGAATGCCATCAAGTAACATAATATAAGGTTCAAAGGCATATAGTTGGACATCTGAGATTCACAAAAAGATAAGAAACTAACACAACATATGGAGTTTAAGGATTAGGAGACAAACCTTTCCACACACTGATTCTTAAGGCATCTAGAGAGAGCCCGTCAACATATTCACCTAAATATCTTAGTAACAAATGCAAAACCTACAAATAATAGCGACACTTCTTATGAAAGATTATAAATATATAATATACTAAATTCATATGAAGCATTTAGGACCTAGGATGGAAGCATTCACCTGTAAGAACAGGACATCCAGCAGCTGAAGCTTCTGATATGTTATGGCCTGCTAAATGGGGGAAGAATGAACCCGTAATTACAGCTATTGGTGTCAATCTGTACATGTGTTTTAACTCACCTACAAAATAGTTTTTGAGTGGGCACACTAACATTTAGGGATCCATGAAAACAGATTCATCAAGGGACAACATGCTTAAAGTGATAAACAAGGAAAAACATATAGCTCAAATTCAGACAACGTTATCATTTAATTTGGCTTGACTCAACAACCAACAAGACTAATGAATGTTGCTTTTATTCCTCGTATCATTCCAAACCAACTTGCCTGTCATATGTATACTTCAGTTCATTCACATTCAAATGGGTAAGAGAGTGGTCTAACCAATTCATTCTTGATTAAAAATTTGTTTTCATATTACTATGCTCTGTATGATTTTAAAACCACAGCTGATCAGATATAAAATAATAAGATATCTAGAGGTAAATATACAAACTATGTATCGGTAGGGGAACTTTGATTTTACTCAACATTCACTAAATGAACAAAACCATAATCACACAATTAAAGCAATGACCTCTTTTCATTACCATGAAACGTCAAGTAAACAGAAAGTCGATGCCACAGCAGATCACTTGTTTAAGGCCAATTATGACATAACTCCTCAAGATACAAGCCATATCTAAATATGATTTTCTGGAACCTGGCCAAAAGGGAAAGGTGAATGAAAATAGCATACCTAACATATAACAGTAAAATTTTTCCAAAAAACAACTTTTCAAATATCAAAGAGAAATATAAAATAGAAGGAAAGAACAGAAAACAAAATCAGAACAAAAAAAAATGAAACCCAGTGTAAAACCCCCTTAAAAAATGAAAATATAGGTCAGTAGATATGGTAAACAAGCAATCAAATCCAAGAAAAGAAAAAGAAAAACTGGTTATAAAATAGCAGTCAACAACAGAAGTAAAAAACCTTTGGTCTAGTTGCGTTGGAAGGATCATATTCAGCACGGATCTCGGCGCGAGTCTCATTATCATCAGCCAAAACAACCTCTATGCATTTTATAGGGAAAGCATATCTGAAAATAAGGAAAGTCTATGATGCAACAATTTCATATTAGGATTGTCAGAATATTCTCAATTCCAGTTAAGTAATGCTGTGAATAAAAGAACTCTTTTACACACCTCAGTAGGACAGATTTACCAGGTGCAAGGCCATAATAATCTTTTGAATCTTTCATCCGAAAGTTAGGATGTTCAATGTACACAACATTGGAAAATGGAACCTATAAGAAGACAAAGCGTTTCAGAACATCCAGCATTTGTTGTGATTATAACATCTTAACTATTACATCATCACCTAGAAAGAAAAACCTGATGAAATAAATGGAACAAGGTGAAAATACAGCAAGATTCACTTCTCAAACTGCTCAAATACAGCAGGGGCAATATAAATTTGGCACTTCACTTAAAAATCAGGGACATGTAAAGCTATTCGTTTATTATATAGATATCGTATCTAATTTTAAATTTAACTTGTGTCAAAGTTCAACAAAAAACACATACCTTGTAGAAAGCGGAAGAATCTTCAGTTTGAGCATCAGGCCATTTGTTTGCATCAAGATCCATAATTGTATTTTAATCCAGGTTAGTTATGACTATCTAAAAACACAGGAAATTTTACCTAAAAATGTAGAAAAATAGTTCATAACGGATCTCAGCAAGAGTCTCATTATCATCAGCCAAAACAACCTCTGTGCATTTTATAGGGAAAGCATATCTGAAAACAAGGAAAGTCTATGATGCAGCAATTTCCTATTAGGATTGTCAGAATATTCCCAATTCCAGTTTAAGTAATGCTGCGAGTAAAAGAACTCTTTACACACCTCAGTAAGACAGATTTACCAGGTGCAAGGCCATAATAATCTTTTGAATCTTTCATTCGAAAGTCAGAATGTTCAATGTACACAACATTGGAAAATGGAACCTATAAGAAGACAAAGCGTTTCAGAACATCCATCATTTGTTGTGATTATAACATCTTAACTATTACAGCATCACCTAGAAAGAAATACCTGATGAAATAAATGGAACAAGGTGAAAATACAGCAAGATTCACTTCTCAAACTACTCAAATACAGCAGGTGCAATATAAATTTAGCACTTCATTTAAAAATCAGGCACATGTAAAGCTATTCGTTTATTATATAGATATCTTGTCTAATTTTAAATTTAACTTGTGTTAAAGTTCAACCAAAAACACATACCTTGTAGAAAGCTGAAGAATCTTCAGTTTGAGCATCAGGACATTTCTTTGCATCAAGATCCATAATTGTGTCTGAATTCAGGTTAGTTATGACTATCTAAAAACACAGAAAATTTTACCTCAAAAATGAAGGAAAATAGTTCATAAGGAACTACACATTTGCCGTAGCCACCTAAAAGAGAACATCAAGATATCATAGCCAATATATGAGTGAGAGTTTGAGAGCAAACCATTTCATAAACAATTAGTGAAAGAATAAACATATGAAAATACACTGAAATGAGATGCAAGCAACATGATAAATGCAGGAAGATCCTCCCAAAAGAGTTGTTGGATCGTTTCCATTCTCGAAGATTCCCAAGCAATATGCACCACTTACTCTTATATGCTACAGAAAATGGAACAAGATGAATGGGAAGAAAAAACAGGAAGTGAATAGGAAGAGACAGACACGAAAATAGAGAAGGGAGATCCAAAGGGTAAATATAAACAAATTAACCGAAGTTGTTGCAGATGAAAAGAAGGAGATGCTCCAAATAATGAATCAGTCAATTTCTGACCATTACCGAAAACCATGTCCACATGGGGGAAAACTTTTGATAGCTCAGAAACTTCCCTACATCACATTTCAGGTGACAAAGACAAACAGGTTCATCAGATTTGAAGCGACAAAGGACTGAACTGAAAAGTGGGAAATTTGTATCCTTATCACGAATAATACCTTCCAGCACCAGTAAAACAAACATCATTGTAACTAGGATCAGGGCCATGGATCTGTTTGAGGGATTGGATTTCCTTCATAATCTGCATTTTCAGTCAATTTCTGACCATTACCGAAAACCATGTCCACATGGGGGAAAACTTTTGATAGCTCAGAAACTTCCCTACATCACATTTCAGGTGACAAAGACAAACAGGTTCATCAGATTTGAAGCGACAAAGGACTGAACTGAAAAGTGGGAAAATAGTTGAAGAAAAGTACTTTTTGTATCCTTATCACGAGTAATACCTTCCAGCACCAATAAAACAAACATCATTATAACTAGGATCAGGGCCATGGATCTGTTTAAGGGATTAGATTTCCTTCATAATCTGCATTTTCATAGGAATTTCGATGTAAATCGATTATGCAATAACAGTTTCATTTACAACCTGAAAAGAATAAAACCTGAAAAACAACTAATTTCCAATTACCTACGGAAGGGGTTAAAGCGGGAGAAAATCATGTCTTGGAGAGGAGAAATTCTGAAATTTTTTTCCAAAAAACAACTTTACAAATATCAAAGATAAATATAAAATCGAAGGAACGTCATGCAACTCGTCTTGACAATTACAAAAAACCATACGCATGTATATACACAGATTACAACCTTCAATCAAGAATAACGCGAGAAACAAGGCAACAAAGTTCCAAAACCCCAAAGGATATCAACCCATAGACAGAGAAGCACGACATGACAACACGGTCAAACGATAAAAGAAACAATCTTTTTCTTCAGGAGAAACAAAAAAGAAACAACCTTTAAGATTTATAAGATATCGAGAGAAAAATAAATAAATAATGAAGAACCAAGAGACAAGATACTCACAAACACGAACAGCCACCCAGAAACCAATCAATCAACCCAACGGAGAGTATCAGTAACAGATCCTGAGAAAACAGAATAAAAAATAAAGAATCTGCAGAAAAAAATAACCAAACAAACGCGAGAAAAGACCAAGAGATTGGACGCGTACCAAAGAGAAATCTAGCAACGATAAACCGATAAACGAAACCCTAGAAAATCTTATTCACCAAAATCGCCTATTCTTATGTGAGGACCAACCGTGGAGAAGGAGAGGAAGCCGACGGAGAGAGAAAGAGCGTTTCAGAGACATGGGATCAGAGGGAGAAAAAAGGTTTCTGATTAAATAGCTAAAACACTAACTTAGGCGCTCGCGACTGGGAAGGGGAAAGCTTATCTGCGCCTTCAACCTTGCTGGAGCACAACACCCTCTTGGAGATTCCATCAATGGAACAAAACCCAGATCCAGGAAAGCCTACCCAACGCTGCCATGAAAATAACAAAATCAACGATAACAAAATACCCCAAAAAAATATATAAATCTACATCGCAGATCAAGATAAAAATAACCATTAAAATAGAAAGAGAAGAGATTAGAAAATCAGAAGAAGAAAGAGGAAGAGAATGGGTCGGTGGAGGAGTCGAGCTCTGAATGGAAAGAGAAAAGAACGACAGAATATGTCTAGAAGTTTCAGAGAGGGAGGGAGAAAAAGGGTTTCGTGAGGGCGTTATAATAACCGTTAGATTAAATAGACGGTTGGGATGGATTGCGTGGTCGTCCATCCCAACTCGTCCTTAGTATATATACTTAATAACCAAACATAGTGTAAGGTGACAGGGGGCTAGGCTGGACTCTGGTTAGGGAGACTAAGTTCGAGCTGAGACCCAAATGGGTGTAGGACTCATGGATTAAGTCCAGTCGGGCATAAAAGTCCAGCCCAGAAAAAGTTTGAGCCTAAGTCCGTGCGCTAATCAAATCGGAGTTGGTTTTGTTGACTTTGGACTAGTTAAATTCGGGCTTTAAAATATTTAAAAGAGACTTGAAATATAGACATGACAATGGCTAGATGATAGTATGATTCAGGCGTATCGTTTAATATCGCTCAGTCTTGTTATTACTAGCATATAGTTAATGTTATTGCCTTTTACAGTCCATAATATAAGGCTTATTCAATTGATGACTATAAAAGCAAATTTATGAGCATCTTCATTTATGAAATAAAGTGTTATTTTGATAAAAGAATAATGACTTAAGCAACTTATAGATGTTCGATCATGAATAATGGTTGGACAAATAGAAGACATGAACTCATTATTAAATTTTCAATTTATTCAACTAAGGGAAAATGTTTTTGAAGTTTATTGATGTATCTGACCTTGTATAAATTTTGATATTTTGTTTCAGATATTTAAATAAGTCGTGAATGAAGTTGAGCAAAAAAATATAGTTCAATTTATTACTGACGATGATTATGCTTACAAAGTTATCGAGAAAATATTACAAAACATGTATGCTTTTTTTATTGGACTTCTTGTACTACACATTGCATCGACCTGATGTTGAAAAATATAAAAGATGTTAGTTTTTTTTTCTTATCATTGATAAGAGTATGTAAAAAGCAAAGAAAGTGACTACTTTAACCTTTGATCGTGCATTAATCTTAAATTTGATAAGAAATGATTTCACCAATAGTAATAATTTATATCGCTTTACTATAAGAAAGTTTTCTCTTAGCCTTTCTTTGTCTAACGTATTTTATTCGTTTACTTCAAAAAAATTGCGACTAATTTATTACCACTTCAGTGTTTTATTATGATGAAGAAGAAGTTGAGGTAAATGTTTACAAATAATAAGTGGATCACATCATGGTATGTTAAACCTAATGGTGTAGTTGAGATTTCTAAGATTGTACTTAAAAATTACAAATTTTGGTCCAATGTCAATGTAATTTGAGTTTATTATCATTTTGGTGAGAATATTGCGTCTAATTGATAGTGATAATAAAGTAACAATACGTCATTTTTAAATGTCACAGAGGGGGTAAAGGAACCAATCAAGGTCAATTTAAAAAATAGTTCTTTTTTATACATACCTTATCTCACAATCGTCAAGGGACGATGGGATGGATAACTTTACTTTTCATTGTTTATATATGGGGCATTTTTTAATCATATTACCTATTTTATACCAAATTTTACAAAGAGACTGAAGTTATTAAGAGGATGTTATTAACTATTACAACAATTATTATTTATAAGATAATACAAGATCTCCTAAACTCATAAATGAAGGTTTATAAGGATGTTTTTGGTGATTTTAAGATACCTATTGGTGTTTATCAAAGAGGCAATCTTAATCCAATTTTTTTTTCCGCATTTGTTACTTGTTGAAAAGTAATAATCATTTTATTTTGTTTATAATATTAATATTTTTTGTTTTACAATTGCTTTGTGAAACTAATTCGAGCCTATCGTTCCAAAATTTCAAATATTTGCAATTCGAATTACGAGTTAATGCATGAGCGGTACAGGATCTGAAAGAAATTAGAGTGCTTTTGAATTGATAAATCTTAAGAAAAAAATTGAAATTTTTTTTTGCACGACTTAATTTTTGTGTGATACAACTTAATACTTTATAAAATGTATGTTATTATCACTCTTAAGTTAAATATAATTGATTGTAATTTTTAGTGATTTAATTTTATTTGTTTAATAAGATTCATAATATAACAATTAGTTTTGTAAATAACTTACCTCGACAATATAAATTTTTTGGCATATTAAGTTTTTAAGGATTTGTATTTGATCAATGAGAGTGACCTCAAAGATAATCTTAAATTGAAAAAGTATTGACATATTATTTAATGTAATAAAATTGAATAACGATGATGATGAAACTCTTATCAATAATGAGATTTTTGTACTAAATGAAAATTGAGTTCAATGCGATTTGAATATATATTAGATTGAATGAAGTTTAAAGTTTTCATTTCTCCTATTATTTTAATTTCACTTATATTTAATATATATGTTAAATCCTATATATGGAATATAAATATTACTATAAATGTATTTGTTTTAGGTTTCACTTATGGTTGATTGTTTATTCAACACAAACTATAATATTTAGAAAGTTACGAATATTTAATATTTTGATGTAATATTATTTATTATATGATGAAATCATAACATCTTGAGTATTTTGTATTCTCATTAATTTTATATTTGTATAATCATTTTTTATATTAATTATAGTTATTATTTATGAAAGGCAATATTAATAGGAATCAATAAATTGTTATTATTTCAAAATTTTATTATTATGATTTTTAGATATACAGGAGATGTAAAATTATAAATTATACAATCCAATAAATTGAGTAACTATCTTACAATTTTTTAAAATTTTAAAGATTATTTTATAAATTTAAAAAATTATCCAAAATGGTATTTAATATTGACCAATACCGATATAATATCAAACTAAAATCACATTTAATACCTACAGTGCTACTATATTCGTAGCATTCATTCAAGCATAAGTTTGGATTGAAATTATGATAATCAATAATGATTTGCTAATTCTTATATTGTCTCATTTACATGTGGTTCACCAGAAACAACTTCTTAATTATATAAGGATAAGGCTGCGTACTATCGAACTTTTCTAAACTCCTTTTTATTGCGAAATTTCGGACTGAGTGATAACGATGATGATGAATGATTTGCTAATGTTGGAATTTACCGAAGACATGGCCTATAATAGAAAAATTTGGCATGTTACGATTCAGATAAACGATTCTTCATAAAAAGATCCTGGTAACTCTCATATATTGTTTACCTGTTGTGTATTGTAGTTAGCTTAAGTGGTAATTACTTATTACTCGTATCAGTATTATTATTATTATTATTATTATTATTATTATTATTATTATTATTATTATTATTATTAATATTTTCTTTAGTGGTATGCGTCTATAATTATTAGCGTTATTATGTTTTTTATTTTTAATAATATTTTTATTTGTTATATCTCTTTTATTTCTTCTAGTATTATATATTATTTATAGTTGTTTTTATTTATTTATCTATTTTTCTTAGCTTTTTTATTTTTACTATTTGTTTACTATTTTTTTAATCTTTCTTTCATAATTTTATTTGTATTTATTTATTATTTTTATTTGTATTTTTCATGTATATATAGAGGTTATTTGGAAACAATTTTTATAATAATTAAATTTAAGACTTTGTAGCACAAAATTTTACCAGACTCTGCGTAACAACGAAATTTATATTAAGAATTGTTATTTTAATTAAAAATCTAAATATTCTTTCTAAAAGGAAGTGTTACCGCCAAAACCCTCCGTTCTGGTGTCCGTCCGTTACGTCGGCGTGTACGTCCAGAGAGGGAAGGTAACTGCCAAAACCCTCACTACTACTAGCTATTCACTACCTAAACACACAGCTCTCTGATGGCTTTCATTTCCCATCATGCTCTCTTTCTCTCGCTATTGTAATATTCTCATGTGTGCTTGTGCTTATGCGCGTTTGTGGGCGGAAACTCTGGTTTCTGGCTGATTGATGTGTGTTCTTGTGTGCGTTTGTTTGTTTGTATGGATTGATGCGAGTGATTGATTCTACTGTTTCTTCCTTTTGATCTTTTGCTCTATTCTTGTGGGAATTTGGGTTTTCCGATTACGGGATTCTGTCTTGAATGGCTGATTACTCCTGATATTTACTGGGTTCAACGTTTTAGTTTCGATTCTTCCAGTCAGGTTGCGGTCTTCAATTGTTTTGGTTTTTGCATTTGTGAATTGTATATCTTCGTTCTTGCTGTGAATTGGGGCTGGGTACCAGCTTGTCAAGGATATGGTTAGTCGTTTCCTTTTAGTTCTGTGTTGATTGTTTGAGTAAACGAGCTAGACTGGCTTCATTTTTGTTTCTTATCTTGCAGGATGTGCTCAATTGTAACGGGGTTAGTGTTTTAACTGTTAAGTGTTTCCAGACTGAATGAAATTGCTGTCTATAGCTCCCATTGATTCATCTGGATACTGTTTGGCTCAGTTTTGAATAGTAAGTTTATAGCATGGCTGACAATGGGTCCTTTTGGATTGAAGAGAGCAATGGGCAACCATTTTCAGGCTTCAAGAGAAAGGATAGACCTAAGAAAATGAAATATGTTGGCTGGGCATCGGTTCCTCTTTATGGATTTCTCGAGTATATTGGCAAAGATACCAGCAATCAGCTTTCCCAATATGATGTTACTTTCATCATTGATAAATATGTTAAAGAGCGTGGCTTATTTCACCCTACAAAAAAGAAGAGAATTGTTTGTGATGAGTGGCTCGTTTCTCTCTTTGGGAGGAAAACCATCAACAAAAATAAGATACATGACTTGCTTGATCCACACCTTGCTGAAAACCAAGTAGTTTCAGATGATGATTCTTCTTTTGGTTCAGAAGAAGATGACATTATGCATGACCCACAAAACTTTCCAACTTCAGAAAGAAAATCAAATACTAAGAGAAAAATTTCAGAAATCCCAAAAAGTGGCTTTGCATCTATAGTTCCTGATAACATTAAGCTTGTCTATCTTAGAAGAAGTCTGGTTCAGGATCTTCTAAAGGATCCTGAAAAATTTGAAACCAAAGTGGTTGGAAGCTTTGTTAGGATTAGGTCTGACCCTAATGATCACCTTCAAAAGAATTTTTACATGCTCGTGCAAGTTACAGGTAACAGATGCTTGCTTCTTAAGTTGAGGTTTGCTTTCGTTCTGTCATAATCAATATCTGTAAGCAATCAGTGGCATGTAGCTTACTAAAACAAGTAATTGATATTAGAGCTGAATTTACTTTATTCATGTTGATATCAATATTTTTGTGTGAATAGTTGCCCCAAGTGTTCTCTATATAATTCTTTCACAGGAGCTAATGTCAGCGCACTTTCTTGTTATACTCTAGGTGTAAAGAGAGTCTCCGGAAAGGAAGATAATGATACAGAAATTATTCTCCAAGTTGCAAATTTCGGAAAAGATGTCTACATATCCATGCTTTCTGATACTAAATTCTTGGAGGTAATAAGAAATTGTGACATAGATCTAATTTTCACTTAGATACAACCAAATTGGCAACAAACAAAGTTTCAAAGCATTTTCTAGTTGGAATGGTATTCAAATGCCATTTACCTAGTTGATGAACAAAACTAAGATACATGTTAAAGGTTTTAAGCTGGTTATGATACTAATGATGATTATTATCTATTTTTGCTTCCAAACATCTTGCTCAGACCTATTATTTTTAATTTTGGATTATCAATCTTATTAAATAATACGCTACTTATGTTTGGTTATTGGTTTAATATTACGGAATGAAGTAGTATCATTTGTATGTGATGTAAAGCAAAAGATTTATTAAGAAGCTTTTCTGTAGTGAGAACGTGTTACTATGCATTATGTTGACTAATCGTTTATTGTAAATTGGTTGAAGGTTAAGCAAGTTAATATTTGCAACCTGAATGTTTGTTTTTGATGTAAAAGTATCATAGGTGATAATAAAACAAAGACATTGAACTTTATATTTTGGTTGCAGGAGGAATGTGAAGATTTGCGTCAGAGCGTCAAACAGGGTTTACTCAAGAGACCGGCTGTTGTAAGCTTTCTATCAACTTTGCATAACTCTCAGAAGCTATCAGTGCTCAGACTTGACTTATTTAGATTGTTATTTAACTCAAGCCTGAATTCTAACGGGCCTAGATACAATAATTGTTTAAATTTTCTTGAATCTGGGATAAAAGAGAATCTTATTGCTCAATTCGGGCTTTGGGAAAATATTATAAGATTCCCAGATTTGAATCTGAGTTCAGATTGATAAAGCAAAAACTTCAAGTGTATGAAAAGACAAATAGAATCTTCAAATGAATGACTGACATTTTTTCATATGAATATCATCATTCTCAGTTATTTAGATAGGAGGAATAAATATCATCATTCTCACTTATTTAGATAGGAGGAATTTAAATGGCTTATTTTTTTGAGATATTTATTTGGTAGTTTTTCACTAAGTAATTGCTATAATGTCAACAACCAACGATACCTTTCAGAGAACATTTAAACTTTATCTATTGAAAATCATGTGGTGGAACTTAAATTGCTGTTTGAAGTCGTTAAAATTGTAATTTTTGTTAATAGATGGGGATGATGAAGAACAGTAGGTGTATTCTATTACTTGCTACTTCTCCTATCTTGGTTGCTTTTTATAATATTTTATCCTGTAATTGAAATGAATATGCTGGAATTTTATTTTTATTTGGCTATGTAATCTTCTTGAGTTGAATATGATGAGCAAGTCTTTTTTTCTTTCATTAATCTTTCTCCTTTCTTCTGAGTGAAAGTTTTGCTCAATGTTTTATAGGCAGAGTTTGAAGAGAAGGCTCGGTTGCTGCATGAAGATGTAACGAAGCATGTATGTACTTTTTTCTGGTGGAAAACTTATCATGAAAAGGAAATTCGATAAAACTTCTACTTCTTTTAATTCTTCATCTTTTCTCTTCTATGAATTATTCTTTTGGGCGGGAACGGGCATTTTATGTTTATGTTGACATACGAGGAACCTTCAATGAACTTCCAGAATGCTGCATATACATATGCATATGAAAAATCATGGAGTGCTTTGAACTTGTGGGTATTTTTCTAGTAGGTTACCATAAACAGTTAGGTTCCTAAGCTCTTAAATGCGGAACCCATAAATATTCTTGTGCAAGGGAAGAGATTTTTGATATTCTTCATTAATGGTTTCTCTATGTTGTAGATTGCCTATGCATAGTGATTTAAAATGGTTGACTTTTTCACTGTTGCTTTTACTGTCTGCTACCTAGAGTCATGATGTGATGATTTTTTTGTTGTGCTACTACGGTTGTTCTCTTGTAACTTGTACTTCTTGTGGTGAAAATTTCAGTGGATTGTCACCGAACTTGATTTTCTACAGAAGCTCATTGATCGAGCCAATGAAAAGGGGTGGCGCAAAGAATATCCTTTCTTGTATTAATTGGATATTGCTATGAATGCAAGCCTTATTCTAGTATGTGGTGTGCTGTGAATTTTATGGCTATTAACCAAGTTGTTTCACATCTGTTGCATAATTAATGTTTTCGTGTAGTTCTTATCTTTTATAATTTATTTGTAAGGTTGTATTGGACTTAGAGATTCTCTCTAAGCTAGAACACAAGATACCATATCAGTTTGGAAAGTGTCCAGAGGCCATGGAACTACCTCTGAAGGTGATCAATATCATGAACATGTCTACACCACTTTCAGAGTTCAGTGTGCTGATAGCTACTGCTCATTACCATGCCCACATTTAACTTGGTGCTTGAAGCTGGATCAGCTTCTTCTGTTCTTATTTCATCGTCTTAAGTTCCCATGGAGGCTTGATACTTGATGAGGATTTTGTGTCCTTTGATATATTTGCATATATGAGAGTTTTTTAAAGTAAAGAAACTTTGTTTTACTTGGTACTCTAGGTAAAGTGTTTGGGAAGCAAATCTATGATGTTCTATTTAATAATATTCCAGAAAATCTATTTATAAAGTTGCTCCTTACTTTGAATGGAAATAAGTTTTTTCCATTAAGCAGCCTGCTTAAGGTAAATCTTGCATGAGGAAACATGAGGAATGTTCCTCGGAAATGAAAAGAAAGAAGAAAAGAAGCAAACCTAATCAAATAACCTCTCTAGAGTTTATGATTTATTTTCACAATTTATGGGTTCTGATAAAGGATGTTCGTAAAGAGATCCTTTTAGTTCTTACAAGTCTTTTAACTCTTTCCTCTTGTAGTTAGTCTAAACTTGTAAATTAGTAGTACTTACATTTTAGGAATTTAGCTTAAGCCTTTTTTCCCCTAACTAGGTTGATTTAGTAGTTTTCTTAAATTATTATTACTACTAATTTTCTTCTTCGTATTATTATTATTATTATCCTTTTTTTTTTCTCTCTTCATGTGGGTCATTTGAAAACAGCCTCTCCACTAGTTAAAGGTAAGGTTGCGTATTATTAAACTTCTCTAGATCTCACGTATCAACGAGATTTTTATTGGGTGTTGTTGTTGTTATTGTTGTTTAACAGTTTATGTGTTATAATGTTCAACATGAAATTGTAATCCAAAAAGGATCATTGCTACTAACCCCAATAGTCCAAGATTAATTCTTGATTGACTAGAAGTGACAATAGCTGATTGAAATTTGGTAATGGTAAATATACAAGTCTTGCTTAGATTCATTGGCTGCTTTGCTTTGGAGCTTATATCTTCTAAATTAGCTGTCCTGATATTGCTTCCCATTAACGTATTAACTACTGAAACACGTTCATTGTGAATCCTTAACCTTGTGGAGCTTGCACACTGCTCGAGTATCTTGACAGAAGGCAACTGCTTCAGACCCCAGATGAACAAGCACGACTGTTGCATGAAGTTCCGGAAGTTATTGAAGATGAAATAGAAGTTGAGACTGATGGCCAGGATTTCCCTGAAAATACTAGCGAAGCAAACCATGGTTCAACAGGAATCAGCCCCCACAGAGATTCTGATTCTCCCGTTCTTGATATAGCAGCCAGTGGAACTTCATCAAACAGTGAGTTCTGGATCATGGATTCTTTAGTAATACCATTAACTATTACATTTTTCGCTGTGCTGCTTCCCAACATATTTTCCATGCATGAGTGGAGGCACATGAACTTGGGGTTTTTTTGGTATGGGTCATGAGGTGGCAATGGAATTGAAAGATTATGGTGTCTGTTTATCTCTTTTGGATGAGCTTTTAGCCTTTTGTTACAGGAAAAGCCACCACAGAAGTTGTGGGGTAGAGAGAATTGTTTAGTATAATTTGGATATTTCAAATTACTCTTTTGGTTTCCATTTAGCAACGATTTAATCTCGCTTGAGGCGCTATTATAGGCCGGCAAAGCAATTTTGCTGATGAAGCTAAAAGACGACTGGTGGAAATCCAAAGTTTGACTGCTGGAGTAACATATCCGACCAATGGAGCAACACATCCGACAGATGGAGAAACACATCGGGTGGATGAGAAAAAGAATGCTGAGGATCAGATCGGCTTCCAAGCTAAAAGGCGACTAGTGGAGACCCAAAGTCCAACCACTGGAGCAACACATCCGTCCGATGGAGCAACACGTCCGACTGATGGAGAAACACATCATGTGGATGAGAAAAAGAATGCTGAGGATCAAATTGGCTTCCAAGCTAAAAGGCAACCAGTGGAAACCCAAAGTCCGATCACTGGAGCAACATGTCCGACCAATGGAGAAACATATCAGGTGGATGAGAAAAAGAATGCCGACGATCAAATTGGCTTTCAAGCTAAAAGGCGACTATTGGAGACCCAAATTTCAATCGCTGGAGCAACACATCTGACCGATGGAGCAACACATCTTGTGGGTGAGAAAAAGAATGCTGAGGATCAAATTGGCTTCCAAGCTAAACTAGCGGAGACCCAAATTCCAACCGCTGGAGCAACACATCCGACTAATGGGGCAATACTTCCAGTCAATGGAGCAACACATTCAACCGATGGAGAAATACATCTAGTTGATGCAAAAAAGAATGATGAGGATCACTACCTAGTTATTGACTTGAGTGATGATCGTCTGGTGGATGATGAGAAAAAGAATACCAAGGATCAAATCGGCCCCCAAGTTATTGACTTGAGTGATGATGACGATGAAAATAAGGATCACCAGAACAATGGTGATCTTATTCCAGGAATCTATATCTGGTATTATGTAGATCCTCACGGACATATCCAGGGCCCCTTTTCAATTTCAGCACTGAAACGCTGGAAGGAAGCTGACTACTTCCCTTCAGATTTCAAGGTTTGGAAGACAGGACAGAGCCAAGAGGAAGCTATATTGTTGAGTGAAGTTATTTGTCAGCAATGTGAGAGTCTCAATTAATTGTACAAAAATGTAAATAGAGAATAAAGAAACCTTTGAGGAGATGGAGATGGAGATGGAGATGGAGATGGAGATGGAGAGGGAGAGGGAGAGGGAGAGGGACAATGTTCATGTTCTTGATTGTCTTGTCTGTGTACTGAATCTGCAGCTAAAGCCTCTGTTTTCGGGACTTCCTGATGATGTAGTTTAGGAAATGCCACATCTGTTTATGTTAAACGTTAAGAAGGTTTTAAGGACAATATATCTAGGTATACATTTATTATCCTTAGGTTTACTAAATGTATTTTTTTAAGCATCTTAAATTGAATTCGAAATTTAATTAAACTAAATTTGATGATGTAAAATGATCTTCAAATCAATAGAATTTGATTTTTTTGATAATAAAATAATAATAACTAATACGTTTTAACTTTTTACTACAGAACAAAACCAGAAAAAGCAGAGCTCCTCTTTTTGGGATGGATCTACCATGTCAATCTTCGTCTCAATCATCTTCCTGAAACCTCAACCTAAATGACCAAGAATGGTTGGACCACCACAAAAGCACTTTATTCCTCTTCTTCTTCTTCTCTCCCTCTTCGCACTCTTCTTTCTATCCCACTTCCGTTTCTATGAACACCCAATTTCTCCTTCTTCAGGTCAATTCTTCGCTCCCATTGATAAAGCACAAAAGCAACCCAATTCCCGTTTCACATTCCTCATCAAAGTTCTCACCTTTAATCGTCTTGACTCTCTCACTCGTTGCCTACGTTCACTTGCCACCGTCGACTATGGCAACGACACTGTCCATCTCCATATCTACGTTGACCATTTTCTACAATCTAATGATTCTCTCGATGTTTTGGATCAAAGGTTGGATCTTGCACATGGGATTCTGGAGTTTGTTGATGGGTTCAAGTGGGATTTTGGGAATAAGGTTGTGCATTACCGGACAACCAACTTGGGCCTGCAAGGTCAGTGGTTGGAGTCTTGGTGGCCGAGTTCTGATGATGAGTTTGCGTTCGTAGTGGAAGATGATATGGAAGTGTCGCCAGTCTTTTATCAGTTTGTTAGAGCTCTGATTGCTAATTATTATTACAATGTTTCCAACTTTAGTCCTTCTGTCTATGGTGTTTCACTCCAGCGTCCGAGGCTTGTCCCAGGTACCTATTTTATTTTCTGAAGTTTTTGTTAATGCACTGATATAAAGTTATTTTCTTATGTGCTTTCTTATAGCAGTGTTGCTCTGTCTGGATATGCCACTGTTGGAAACTTATTGTGATTTGTTTCTTTGATTTCCATGTGTTACCTAAACCAACTCAAATTTGACTATAAGTGAACCTCACAGTTACCAATATTGACTGATATGATTAGTTCGCTATACTTGTTAAGGTAAAAGTAACAATAATTTAGCTTTTGGCAGTTGTTTTGATGTTGAAGCTGTTTTATGATGTTAGAATTGAGAATCAACGATTGGATGCTATTGTAATATCATTGATTTACAAACCAATTGACTCCATGAAGTTCTTTCAACTTTCAGAAATCATCATATTGGAATGCTTCCTATGGTGATTTTTTGATCTAGCGCTTGAACTAGTGTTTCATTATTGTCTTAAGAAAATTATACTTGAATCTGGTGCCCAAATATCTGTGGGTAATCAAGGTAGTAATTACTGGGAAGTGGGTAGTTTGCAACTTAAGACAGGTGAAATGATTTCAAATAAGTTGTGCTGAATAATGCTCTTCAAGGTTTTCTTTCTCTTGGAATTATTTAAGCCATTGTAAGCTCCTCTGCCTATCCTCATTGTACATGCATAAAAAGCTATATGTATGTGTTTCAAATTTCTAGTGGTAACAAACTGCAGCTATTATGATATATGTTTTAGGGTATGGAATATTGATAGAACCTTTTCCTAAATGTTGAACTTGAGCAATGCTTGTAGGAAAACATAGTTGGTCGTTTCATTTGCTTATTAGAAAACTGTTGCTAGTTCTGTGGTCCTTCCTTAAATGCAATTTGCTATTAGAAGTCCATCCCTAATTTCTTTGCTTCATGATTGTAGGAAAACATGGAAACAAAATAAAATTGGATAATGGAACACAACTTTTCTTATACCAGTTGGTTGGCACATGGGGTCAGATTCTCTTCCCTAGACCTTGGAAAGAGTTCAGATTGTGGTATGACATGCACAAGGCCAAGGGAATAAAGCCGTTTCTTGATGGAATGGTAATCTAGTGTGCTCTTTGTTTCTTTTTCGCGCTCGTTCTCTTTTCAGAAATATTTTGAAACTCTTGTTTGAAATGTTAATTAATTTGACATCTGCATGTAGGTGACCACAGGGTGGTACAAAAGAATGGGAGAAAGAATCTGGACTCCTTGGTTCATCAAGTTTATTCATTCTAGGGGCTATTTTAATATCTACACCAACTTTGAGCACGAAAGAGCACTTAGTGTTTCTCACAGAGATGCTGGTGTTAATTATGGAAAAAATGTCGGACCAGACTCCCAATTGATAGACAGCAGTTACTTTGACTTGAGCTGTCTGGAAAAACAATCTTTAAGCAACCTGAAATGGTATGATTTTTGTTTCAGAGAAGTTCATCCTGGAAGAGTGATAAGGAGCTTGGATGAACTAGGATCTGTTCTGGCGCCTGTGCAGAGTCAAAAGGCTGTTTTACTTGTGAATTTATTTGGAGTTCCAGAGGAAGTCATAAAAAATCTACTCTGCCACTTCGAGAAGGTTGATATAGAGAATTATATACTTCTGGGCTTTCAGTCGGACTTTGTTTTTGATCTTGCTAGAAGGGGACATCCTGTAATCGAAGCAGAACAATTCCTCAACAGTGTTGGAGCACAAAAGTTGCTGAAATCTCAAAACCCTAACACAAAGTTGATGCTGAGCATTTTATTAAAAGCATATGTAATTGCCAAGTGTATTGAAGATGGCTATGATTCTTGGACTTTGGATGCAAATATGCTTTTAGTCAAGAATAATCCTTTTCACAGGCTTGTTCATTACGGGAATGATTTTTCTGTAGGAAAGAGCTTAGATTTGTTCTTCGCCAGGGGCTCTTCTTCTGCTAAAAATGTTTGGAATGGTTTCTTGAAGAAGCTTGCTCTAACAAATGATCAAGTTTTATTGCAGATGCAGGGCAGAAGCTTTGTTTACATAGTGGACAAGTTATTGAACAAGAATGGCGTAGAAATTAGTAGGATAGATGATACAACTTTTGCGATGAAGATTGAACCCAAAAGTGTTAATAAATCCTCTTTGGAGGATGGGAAGAAGATAATTTACTGGTCCTCGGAGATCAGGTCAGATTTGATACGAAAAAGGCTTGAAGAATTAGGAATGTGGGATTTGGATGCTGACTCTTCTTGTGCGGCCGTTGTTTGTCACTACCAATAACATTTTGGTTGGTGAAATGCATTATTTTTATTTCAATTGTATGATTCCTTTTCGTAGTGTTCTCCTCATTTCAGCTTAATATGGTCTGGCTGATTATTAGTATTTGTTAGATTTCAAATCTGAGATTGTATACACTTTGCTTCCTAAATCCTAACACAGAAGCTGTTGCCTATCTATATTGACTTTCAAAGTCAATATACATAATGGAATGTTTTACAAATTCACCGAGAAATACATTGTTTATGCATGTCTTTTCTCTTATCTGACTCAATCTTAAAAGTTAAAAACAGGTATAGTTGTTTCCCTTATGCAATGGACTTTTAGTTTATTGGAAGTTGAAATCCATGATAGCATGGTCCTTTGAACCGTTGAAACTTTTAGCAATGCTGTAGACTTCCAAAGGTTCTGAACTATTCTTTTGAACCTCTCTTGTTTTATTGGTTAAGCAATTTGCTTCCTCTTTTACTAGCCAATTGTAAGAAGTTGGTAGCATTTTTGAAGCTCAGCTATTGTGTTGCTAACTCTCTTGAGAGTCAAATTTTAATGATATCACTCCAATCTAATTGGCAACTGCCTATTTTTCCTTGAATTTGGGATATTGCTTTATGTTTTCTGGTTAATACTCTTTGTGATTACTTTAAAAGGCCTAGTGCTATTTGATTTCTGGGGTCTTGTTAGCAGGTGAGAGAGAGGTCTCCTTTAAAGTTTGAAGTATACTTAGTTTATTTGATTGGAAAGAAATGCCAAAAGTTTCATGTTGGATTCCTTTTAAGGAATCTGTCTTTCAAATGTTGTCTTAAGTTGCTTTCATGGATTTTCTTTTCATTTTCCTCATTAGATTTTTGTCCATGTAGGATGCAATTATGTTCCACATATCAGCCGGTTGACATTAAATGAACCTTCTGATATTTTCTTAAGCTTACTTATATCATCAACATAGATGATCAGTTCCTGGCTTTCTTTTTCATTAGTTCTGTTTTCTACGGAGGACAGAACTATATACTACTTTCATCATTTTCCTCCAAGATCTCTGGTAAAATTTTTCTAGCCAGCAGGTTTTAGGTAACGAATCAGAAAACTCGGATATCAATGTACAGTTTGAGATTATGGTTTTATAAAAACTTAGTTACTTCTCTTTTTATGTTTGCCTTCCTTTAGGACGAGTATTTTAATTTACACCTAGTATGCTTTAATAAGTTTCTTGCGTGTAAGAACTGCTTGTTGATCTCTTTTACTGGTTTTCAATATACTGATCTATAATATGCATACAGATATGGTTATCTATAATATGCATACAGATATGGTTTTCTTTAGGGATCATTGAACCTAATATTTTCTAATTTTAATGCAGATCTAGTCATCAACACTCAAAAACCAATGGAAGATTTTCATTTCCAGTCATGACCTGTGAATTTGCCTTTTCAAGTACAGCTAAAAGTGTATGCGATTCTGTTTGTCTTTTTCATTTCTCCCTTCATCTGTTGTGATTATAATTATCTCGAGTTGGATTGTTGGAAGTTCTAAAACTTGCTTAATTTGTCTGGAAATAGATGGTGGCTTTAATGTTTTAAGGTGATTCCTTTGGCAAATGGAATTACTCAGTTTTCATGTGATTTGGGTTCATTGTGCTGTCAAAAATAGACTTTTTGGCACTGAAAACAAACGAACAGGCATTTTTCTTGTCATAATCTTTTATTTTTTCTGTTGTTGTCGGGCATTTTTCTTGTCATAACCTTTTCCTTTGTCTGTTGGTGTGGGGCATTTTTCTTGCCATGACCTTGTCCTTGGTCTGTTGCCGTCATTCATTATTCTTAAACTTGTGATTAGAAGTTAATTCAATACTAGAATGCCATCCAGGAAGCTCATACAAAACTTTCAGAATACCAGTATTCTCAAGACATGCTAGTTAACTTATCGATGATGATATATCATATATCGAACCCGATATGAGATATAATAAAGGCTACCACAGCATATGCTTAACTTTTGAGATATGCTTATTGGCCTAAATCTTGAACTTTTGCTTTGTTACCTTGTGTTCTTTTTATTTTTAAGTTGACAGATGAAATAATTAGTTATTTTTGTTAAGCGTAAAGACTTAAATGCATCATTCGGACTCCGACTACTTTCATGGTATATTGTATGCCTTAAGGTGCATCTACAACTTGAATGTACATGAGAAGATCCCTCTTGGTGACTTTGTCTGTTATCTTATTTAATTTGTCTTGAATTAAGGAATAAATCCAATTCTTTCTGCTGTCTCATATCATCTTTTATTTTTCCTCCTTGCAGTTTGCATTGCTCCACATGTGGGTTAGGGTTGGTTCAGTCAACTAATCAGTAGCACATACGCATCGGAGGAGTTTCCGTCAGAAATTGATCTACAATAGCCTGATCTGGGTGAAACTGGTAACTTCTTGATATGACTAACTTATGTTTTTGCAGAATTAAGGAGCTTATGGTTCTCTATGACAATGTTTATGTGTGTACTATATGAACGATTGTAGCTTGGAACCTCTTGTTAACTCACAGAAATGTCTCAAGGCCAAGCCAGTTCGAAGTAGAAACTAAGCTGGAGTTTTACTAAAGCTTCCATTCTTGTTCCAGCTTTTCTGAAATTTGTGAAGTGTTGAGGTAGGGAATAACTTTGGGCATGTAAGTTGTTAAATTGGAATTATGTGATGATTAATTGTAGCTATAACAATTAGAACAGAAACAAAGAGTTGGGCTTGATGCCTTCAGTATAAACAGAACCATTTTTTTTTCATTTAATGGAAGAAATAAAAATAAAAACATAGACTAAGCTCAATAAAAACTCCTAACACAAGTATAAAATAAAGTATACCAGCACCAATATCTTTGGATCAAGAGAAGGATAATAAGTTTAAATTTGGATTAAAACTAATTAAAACTGGTCGGAGCCATGTTTTCAGCATGAATTGTAGGACAGCAGAACCAACATTCTTCAGCAGAATTTAACTTGGAAAATATACGAGTGGTGAAGTTTCTTCCAGGCGCTGCAATATCAGTATATGGTATGTTGATCTAACTGGTGAAATTAGAGCAAAAGAATAAGCCCTGTGAAGCTAAAACTAACCGCTACAAGTATCCATAAGAAGTTAGTCCAGCAGTATCTTTCAAGTTGCTGCTTTCCCCTACAAACATTCACCACCATACCTACCAAAAGCTTGACGATTGCTAAGACACAGCAAATCATAATTACAAGAAACACCACGATCAACTTATCGTCTGTATATGTCTGATTCTCCAAAATGCTTTCCACCTCTGATCTGCAAATTGATAAAATCCTCAGGACAGGTTTAATGCACAAAGAAAAGATCCATGAGAGAGGAAACTATGCAGTAGTGCATACAGAACAATGAACAATGGATAAACTCACTTAAAAACATCCAGGGAGAATAGAACGACACCCGCCAACAAGATTTGATTAATTCACAACATAAATTAAGGTTGACAGGAGAATAGTTAGGTATTAACAAAATGTTAGCTGCCAGTGAAATAATTGCGCTCCAGATGATAATTTCTAAACTTTGGTGTATATATCACAAGCTTCATTCATTAAACAGAGGTTAACAAGAAGAAACTTTCTTGGAGATCATCACAGATATTTGGTGATATGTAAGAATCCTACTTGATAGTGACTAGAATGTAAAAGTTGTAAACATATAGGCTGATTTTTCGACTGTCTGAACAGTAAGAATATTCACCCTTTTTCACTTCTGCATGGCCATTTTTTCTGTCCCATAATCTGTATCTGAGCAACCACTAAAAGAATGCTCCTAGTTACACAGCCTCTTGGGAATGTGCCTATGACTCTGGAATAGTGGAGAAGAATGAAACCAAATACAAGAAGTTTTAAGATTAACTATACCTGAGTAATGTATTCTCTTCCTTAAGACTCTCAATTTGCAAGGACACAAGAGAGTTCCAAGAAATTATATCAGAAACATGTTTGGCCTACAACAACAACCAAAAAAAAATGTTTCAGACAAAAGAATGGAACAAATGAAATAACAGAAATGACAAGTTCGGCTGGCAATGGTCCACATACTATTCCCTCCTCCCTGTTAAGAAGACTTGCATCAGATCTCATCCTTTCCAACAGCACAAACATCTTTTCTATTTCTGTCTCAAGATCCTTAAAAGTACTTCCATACCCAGAATTCAATTCTTCCAGGTACTTTCCTAGTACAGATAAATTCAAATCAAGGGACTGAACCTTTTGCATCAGTATCTTAAGAACAGAGTCCGCAGGCATTCTCCCCCCAGGATGTGGCCGAAAATCTCCAACTTGATTACTCATGTCACCTTCAGAAACTTCTCTTTTTGGTTTCGAATCTTTAGATTTAGGTTCATGATCAGGTTCTATTTGAATATTTGGATAAGGGTCATCAGCTTGTGAATGTATCCCCTGTGAAGAACGTGGTTTCCCTCCATCAGTTGAATTCTCTGGTACGAACAAATCATTCTGATCAGATATCAAATCCTCCAGCATGTGTTCAACAACATCCACCCCATATACTTGCAAACTACTTAGTGGACAGTAAAACCCTGAACCATAGTGGCTAAGAAGTTTCAATTTTAGATATCTCACCCACTTGGGCTCCTGAAGATAGAACCTTTGTGACTGTTTCACATTCTTAGCAGTAAAATTTCCAAGATGCACCCAATTCTCAGTCGGATAAACCAAACTGCCAAACAACTCAAAATCCTTAAAGTTGGATGAGTGATGTTCAAAGTTGGCTAATTCAACGGTATCTACTAAAGTTTCTTCTGAAAGTTCTACTACCACAAATTTTACTTCTGCTGAACATGGATTGAGAAGGTACTTGTCCACATCTTTGCCCAATATATTAGATGCACCTTTTGCTTCCTTGTTGAAGGCCAAAACCTTAGCTCCCTTTGATGCAGAAGCATAGTTGTACTCTTCCCCATCAGGCTCTACTCTGTGCATTATGCTTCCTGTTTGGTTTACTGCAGATTTCCCTTTTGAATTAACTGTTTTATGCTTAAATTCATCAAACCCCAATGGCACGTCATAAGATAGTCTATCAGGCTTTGGTTTTTCCTTCTGCAGTCCTTCCCCTGCACTACAATTTTCATCATCATCTTGCTCTCCAATGGTTTTTGTGTTATAAATACATTGTTGTTGGTTCAACTGTGCCTCGGTAATGGAACTCCTCAGGTCAGCAATCAAAGTATGGGGACTCCAATTTGGGTACTTACAAAAATTTGGAAGTAAATTGTCACCTCCTCCATTTCCATCAAGTAATATTCCGAAGATATCTGATTCCATTCTGGGCCAGCACATCCCATTGACTGGATTTTGATATATCAGCAAGCATAATAATAGAGATCATATGGAACAACAAAACAAACGTCAAAATTGGAAAAAAAAAAGTATAAAAAGATAGAACACCTGAGTGAGCATGTTGAAGCTGAGCACTACAAAAGTTGAAGCAGAAGAGAAGCAACCCAAAAACAATGACCAGAAGAGATGAGACCTCCTTTTTCTTCTTCTCACAATAAAAGTTACTACACCTGCAAATGTAGAAATTCACAGCAACAGAGGCTTTTTTTCCCTTATAAAGAGCTTCACATGAACTCTGCATAGCTCATCTATCTCACTCTCCTCTCTCCTCAACCTGCAAAAAACTACTCTCACATAACCAAAACCCACCAATTCAAATTCTTCAAAAACACCAAGCATTAACAATAACAACGATCATATGGGTACTGAAGAACTTGTCATCAATTAGACACAAAGACTTTGATTTCTTTAAAAATTCAGTCAAAAAGTAAAACAGACAAGTGTAAAAGCTAGTAATTTAATCTCCAGAGAAAATAACATAATGCAACTTCTCGTAGTCATCGTTTGACTATTACCTGTAAGTTATGAGAAATGATTGCAGCCTCACTCACTCTTCCAATTTCTTCCTCTGATCTATAAATCCCGAGTCTTCCTGAAGAAACTTTCTTTACTTATCTATTGTTAATTTTCATGGTTGAACTCTTCTCTTTTCTCGTTCTTTAAATTTTAAGCAACACAAATTTCCAATTTAGGGGTTCTACTGTTCAAATTTCCAACGTCCCCATGCCTAAAACTTACGCGAATTGGGATAGAAATCGAATGACCCGAAGAAACCCTAATTTTATCGGATAAAATTTCTCAATTTTGATTAAATTTAATTTTAAAAATTACGTCATTTTATTAAACATTTTTTAATTTTAAATAGGGATGACAATAATTGCGGAGGTAAGCTTGAGCCGAATCCTACCCTTTGGTGCTAGAGCCCGAGCTTAGCTTCGACCAGATTTTTTTAAAAATTAAAAATATGAAAACAACGAGCCCTAACTAGATTTTTTAAAAAATTAAAAATACAAAAATGACGTTGTTTTGCTTACAATAGTACAGCCTTAGCCCGACCCAATACCTAACCAACTCAAACCTAACTCGTTAACCTTTTGGAGGGTAGGGTAAAGTGAGCTCAGATGTAGTTGTCATCCTTAATTTTTAGTTGGATGAAGTAAGTAGCATGAGCCTGAGTGTAACGCCCCAAATTAGGGATTAAAATAGTAAAAGAAGTTTGTACGAATTACGTTTGTTATTACTATTGATTATGTACTTAATTGTGCTTAAGTATTTTGGCATGCATTCATGGCATTTTCCGGGTACATTGGTTTAATGA
>JAOQMR010000213.1:253909-285870 GCA_027563865.1 Erythroxylum pelleterianum | reverse complement strand
GCATGGGTGTTAGTCGCACTCGACACATTAATCCTGTTATTAGCTCTAGCTAGTTGTTAGCTCTTTTATTTACCAAAAAAAAAGAAACAACCTATCTACTAGTTAAAGATAAGGCTGTATATTATTAGATTTCTTTAAATCCAATGTTTCAATTGAATTTTTACTTATGCATATAAAATATTTATAAAATAAGCATATAAAAAACAAGTTTAAAAAATAAAAGCTTTATAAAATTGCAAGATGGATCATATATTTATTCAAAAATTACAATATTAAAGGGCTCTTCATAGTACTTTATATCATAGAGTTACATAAAATAATTATAATTGCAATACTCGAAGATTAAGGCAGTTGCATATAAAGTCGTACAAAGTAAGAACCCTCGGGTATGATCTGTATCTAAGTTGGTCCGAACTATTGTCAAGCCTAAAGATAAATCACTTATGTTAAAAATAATATCATTTACCTTTTAATTAGTGGTCCAATGTATTCATTAAGGCCCAATCCATAATTTATAAAAACTTTTACATCTTATATCCTTTTTAATATGAAATTTGAGATTTCGCATCAAAATTTACAATAATTACTAGATTATTATTATTATTATTATTATTATTAATAATGTATATGTATTTTATTATTATTATTATATATGTATATATATATATTTTATGCGGATCATTTAGAACAACCTTTTTATTAGTTAGGAGTAAAGTTGTTTACTAATTGTTGGACCCCGAACCTTTTTCTTGAGAATTTGAATTATTAAGAATAAGAATGAAGAGTAATGAAAAAAAATACATTGATTCAGATAGGTTTAGTCTTAAGGTTTCCAACGCGACGCTTTCTAAAGTCTTTTCTAAAATATTCGTTCCCGGATGTCGGTGTCCTCAAGTTTGATAGAATCGTTTTGTTTACTTTGATTCGGTTGAATTGTGATTTGATCCTTCGATTTCAATTGCTTCCGCTTCGTTTTCGATTCGGATTTGATTGGTTCGCTTTGATTCCGTTCTTTCGTTTATGCCGTCCGATTTGCTGTGTTTATCGATTTTGAAGTCGAGGTTGGGTCCTGGAAACGAGTCTCAACATTAATAGATTTTTCTAGATTTCGCGTATCGGTATGATTTTCATTTAGTTATTGTTGTTATTGTAAATTTGTGAAATGATATATTATATGCAAATAAAATATTAATTAATAAGTATATAAAAAATAAGCCTAAAATATAAAAGCTTTATAAAATTGCAAGATGGATTATATATTTATTCAAAAATTGAAGGGTTGACTTAAAGATTTGACCTTTTTTTGGTTTTGTTTTGTTTTGAAGATGAAACGAGTTGAAAAAATGGCAATTTGGATTGGGCGCCAAACATTTTCAGGTTGTGTGCCAAAACTGAAAGTGGTGTCAGTGATTTTCCCGCTCTTTCCCTCATCCTCTCTTCCTCTTAATCATCGTCTGTATTTACCAAAGTTGGGATATTGGAACATAAGTAACATGCCTTACCCAGTATATGGTTGAAGATTTCATTGCAAATTCTGCCACTTGTACAAAGGTTCCTTCCCAAACAAAGATTGAAAAGACAGCCAACGTCTAGGGTTTGGATTTGGGTGTGGCCTTTCCAGAATTTTGGCATAAAAAGGATGGGATCTTCTGCACTCCTCTTGCACCCAGAAGTCCCCAAGTCTTCAAATTGTAAAACTTCGTCTGAAGGTATGCAAACCCCACTTCTGTTTGTTCACTAAGTTTGTAGCTTTTGTGGATTCTGGATTGTTACCGTGCTGATTAGATATCAAGATTGTTGCTATTTTTCTGTAGCATGTTGACTTTTATGCCTTTTGTTAGATTGCTCCTTACATCCCATATGTGATTCATGTTTTTTTTTAAATCTATTTGTTTCTGTGATATTTGGATTAACACGAAAAGCCCAGAAGTTTTCATTACTCATTTTACTCTCCATGTGTAGAATGCGCCTTAGTGTAATGTGCTAGTCAAGATTCCTGATCTTTGCTGTTAGTGTTTGTGTGTTGTTCTCATTTCTGGTGTCTTTAGCAAAATTGTATTTCGTTCAAGTATGATTCAAACAGGTGTACTGCACAGTATCAGTGTTTATTTATTTTGAAAAAGAGGACTGTAATTGGTTTGCATAGTGTCCACCAGATAAGCAACCCAGTTGATGAACTTGTTGGAAGCCATTTAGTCGAATCCTTTTTTCTTTTTGGATACGTTTCTTACTTGTTAATGACTTTCTTTACTTGTTTCAACCCTTTACTGATCTCATATAGAGTGTTTTCACCTTTTTTTTTTTTTTTCCATCTTTGTTGGCTTGTGTATATTTTGGATGTCCTCAGAAATGGATTTCTTGTACTCATGTCAGATGGCTGGTGCGTATTCCAGTGGCCTTTGTAAATATTAAATACAAGTCTTCCTATTTCCTTTTGAGTTTAAACTAGCTGTTGATAGTTCACATGTCTTAAGCAAGTAGTTGGTCATGTATATGCGTCCTGTTCAGTGATTTGCTGCCTTTTTAATATTCTTTCCAAAGTTCTATGTGTATTCTTTTTATGTTATAAACCTATGCTCTGTAACAGAAATGAAGAACAACAAAGGGAAGAAAAGTTCCACTTTTTCTGACAAAAAGAAGGAAGCTACAAACAACAGGAAAGGCAATAAAAGGAATTCTCACCAAATCAACGATGTATCTGTAGATGCATGTAAAAGGCCAAAACGAGCTGCTGCTTGCAAAGATTTTAAAGAGAAATCATTGCAGTTGTCTGAAAAGTCCTTGATGGTTGAGTCAAAAAAAGATCATCTTGTTGATGAAGAGTTATTAGCTGTTCGCTTGACTGATGGCAAAGAAGAAGGTCGTGCAAACCGGAGGCTAACTGATTTCATTTTGCATGATTCAGATGGCAATCCTCAGCCACTGGAGATGATTGAAGTTTCTGATATGTTTATTTCTGGTGTCATATTACCTCTTGAAGAGAATCTTGACAAAGAAAATGAAAAACGTGTGAGATGCGAAGGCTTTGGAAGGATAGAAGGATGGGGCGTCTCTGGTTATGAAGATGGCGCTCCAGTTGTGTGGCTTACAACAGATATTGCTGATTATGATTGCCTTAAACCTGCTAGTAGCTATAAAAAGTTCTATGATCATTTCTTTGAAAAAGCTCGTGCTTGCATTGAAGTTTACAAAAAACTTTCAAAATCCTTTGGGGGAAATCCTGATTTAACTCTTGATGAGTTGCTTGCTGGAGTTGTTCGATCAATGAGTGGAAGCAAGTGTTTCTCCACTGCAGCATCCATTAAGGATTTTGTTATTTCTCAGGGTGAATTTGTTTACAACCAATTAAGAGGTTTAGACGAGACCTCAAAAAAGAATGACCAAAACTTTGAAGATTTGCCAGTTCTGATTGCATTAAGGGATGAAAGCCAAAAACATGGGAGTTTTATGCTGACAAAGGCAGCACATTGTGGTGGGAGCTTGAAAATTGGTCCCAAACTTGAAGATTTGCAGGCAGTGGCTAATCATTCTGACTCGTCAACCACTGTGGCTGAGGAAGATGAAGATGCAAAGTTGGCAAGGTTACTGCAAGAAGAAGAGTATTGGCACTCTAGTAGGAGGCAACGAAAAAATCAAAGTGCAATCTATGCCTCAAACACTATCTACATCAAAATTAACGAAGATGAAATTGCAAATGATTACCCACTCCCTGCATATTACAAACACTCTGATGAAGAAACTGATGAATATGTTGCTATTGCCAGTGAAGATACTCTTGATCCTGATGACCTCCCTAAGCAAATGCTCAATAACTGGTCACTTTATAACTCTGACTCTAGGCTGATCTCGTTGGAGCTTCTCCCAATGAGGCCATGTGAAGATATTGATGTCACAATCTTCGGTTCAGGACTGATGTCTGAAGATGTTGGAAGTGGGTTCTGTCTGGATAATGACACCAATCAGTCTTCTTCTGGTGCTTTTGAGGCACATGATCAGAATGGTCTACCAATTTTTTTGAGTGCAATTAAGGAGTGGATGATTGAATTTGGCTCATCAATGATTTTTGTCTCCATCCGGACAGATATGGCATGGTACTGTTTACATGTTCGTTATTGTATCTAAACTGCAATTCATCTTTATTCCTGCTTTAAGAGTTGACTACCAAATTTTTTTGAAGTCTATGAAGGTTTTGGTTAACTAATACATTTTTGAAGGGTGGATGGCTCAAGAGTAACTTATCCTAAGCTTGTTATTAGCACCAAGTAGCATTTATCAGGGACAACAGTAGAATTACTTTTAGAAACTTGGTTTGAAGGATGGGGGAGGGGTAGGCAAGAATCTCTGATTCTCTTAGGTGTAGTGCAAGTAATCTCCCATTGTTGGTTAGTAGCACAGCACATACATTAATACTTTAAAATGATCTTTGAAGATATTTACATATTGTCTTCCTTTCTTGATCTTGATGTTTTTGCTTTTGAAAAAATGTATTCAGGTATAGACTTGGAAAGCCATCGAAGCAATATGCGTCATGGTATAAGCCAGTTCTCAAAACAGCACAAGTTGCAATAAGCATCATCACTTTGCTAAAGGAACAAACCCGGGTGTCAAGGCTTTCTTTTTCAGATGTAATCAAGAAAGTTTCTGAGTTCAAGAAAGATCATTGTGCTTACATTTCTTCTGATCCTGCAGCTGTTGAGCGGTATGTGGTTGTGCATGGACAGATAATATTGCAACTTTTTGCTGAATATCCTGATGCAAAGATCAAAAGATGTGCATTTGTCACTGGACTTACCAAAAAAATGGAGGAACGACACCATACCAAATGGTTGGTGAAGAAAAAGAAAATTGTGCAGAAGAATCAACCAAATTTAAATCCTCATGCAGCAATGGCTGGTATTGGCTCTGCTGTATCTAAGAGGAAGGTTATGCAGGCAACAACAACTCGGTTGATCAACAGAATTTGGGGTGAATATTATTCCAACTACTCACCAGAGGATATAAAAGAGGGAACTAATGGTGAAGTTAAGGAAGATGATCAGGTTGAGGATCAAGAGGAAAATGAAGATGATTCTGATGAGGAGCAGCTAATACCTTCAGATACAGCACAAAGACCTTGTTCAGCTTCAGGACGACCTAAATCTCACTCTGCAAAGAATGGAGTGAGATGGGAAGGTAAACCTGTGAGCAAAACATGTACTGATAAAACAATTTATAGACAAGCAATTGTTCATGGAGAGGTGATCAATGTTGGCAGTGCTGTTTTATTAGAGGTTGATGAATCAAAAGAGCTTCCTTTCATATGTTTTGTGGAATACATGTTTGAGGCATTGGATGGAAGTAAAATGTTCCATGGGAGGCAGATGAAAAGAGGATCCCAGACCGTTCTTGGTAATACAGCCAAGGAAAGAGAATTATTCTTGACAAATGAGTGCATGGATTATGAACTGGAGGATGTTAAACAGCCAGTTATTCTTGAATTGCGAAAAACACCATGGGGACATCAACATAGAAAAAACAACGCCAATGCTGATAGAATTGATAGAGCAAGAGCTGAAGAGAGAGAAAGGAAAGGGCTACCTGTAGAATATTACTGCAAAAGCTTATATTGGCCTGAGAGGGGTGCCTTCTTCAGTCTTTCCTTTGATACAATAGGTCTTGGTACTGGTACATGCCACTCATGTAACTTAAAAGATGCTGAACGGGACAAGGATACTTTCAAAGTGGATCCCTCTAGGACTTGGTTTCTATACAGGGGAACTGAATACTTTGTTCATGATTTTGTATATGTGTGCCCTCATCAGTTTGCTTGGGAAAAGGAAGAGAATGAGGTTTTCAAGGCTGGAAGGAATGTTGGTTTAAAACCTTATGTAGTGTGCCAATTGATGGAGATCAATGGTTCGGTGGAAGGCAAACAAGCCAAAGCAAGCTCAACAAATGTTAAAATCCGAAGATTTTTTAGACCTGAGGACATCTCAGCTGAGAAGGCATATTGTTCAGATATCCGTGAGGTAAACTCCAGAAAATATTTAAGTAAAAGTTCTTGTTAACCAGTGCCTTATTTATCTATAAACATATCCTGATTATCTTCTGTGGAGAGACTTTTGGGTATATTCTTATGGACCCATTTACTAATAGTTCTAATGGCTTATAATTTCAGGTCTATTACAGTGAAGAGACACATGTTTTTTCAGTTGAGACAATAGAAGGAAAGTGTGAGGTCAGAAAGAAAAATGATATGCCTACATGCAATGCTCTTGTAAATTTTGATCATATTTTCTTTTGCGAGCATCTGTATGATCCAGCTAAAGGGTCTCTGAAGCAGGTAAATTTAGAAGTGCCTATTTTATTGACTCAGGCTAATTTATTTATTCATTCCAACATCTAATCAAATTGTCCTGTGAAAATGGTGCTCAAGCTGGCTTTGCTCTTCATTTGAATTGTGTTATACTCTTGCAGCTATCAGCTCATATCAGGTTAAGGTACTCAACTGGGAGTGGGGATTGTGATTCTGCTACTAGAAAGAAGAAGGGTAAGTGTAAAGAGGGAGAAACTGATATAGACGTTAATGAACAGAAAGAAGCATCTCAGGATAATTGTTTGGCCACATTGGACATATTTGCTGGTTGTGGTGGTTTGTCAGAGGGGTTGAGACAAGCTGGTAAATTCCCTCAACTGTACGAATCTCAAACTGACTAAACTTGGGTGTCTATCGTTTTGAATTTGATGATTATGTGTTGATTCTGACGTTGTAGGTGTTTCATCGACCAAATGGGCTATTGAATATGAAGAACCTGCTGGTGAAGCATTCAAGCTTAATCATCCGGAGTCTTTAGTGTTTGTGAATAATTGCAATGTTATGCTTAGGTAGGTAAATTGCATCATGGTTACGACTGCATTTTTCTTTGTAATCAGTTTGAAAGGACTACTTATGGATTCCAATGCAGAGCCATAATGGAAAAGTGTGGAGATATAGATGATTGTGTATCAACTTCTGATGCCGCTGAATTGGCTGCTGCACTTAATGAGAAGGTGGTTAGCGATTTGCCATCTCCAGGAGAGGTTGATTTTATCAATGGAGGGCCACCATGCCAGGCATGCGTGAATTCTGACTTCCTTTAAACTTTAGTGTATGCTATTTTGTGGATGACAAGCTTAAGAAAAAAAAGCCTTTTCTTTGCAGGGATTTTCTGGAATGAATAGGTTTAATCAAAGCACTTGGAGTAAAGTGCAATGCGAGATGATTTTAGCATTCTTATCATTTGCTGATTATTTCCGGCCAAAGTATTTCCTGCTAGAGAATGTGAGGAACTTTGTCTCCTTTAACAAGGGGCAAACTTTTCGTTTAACTCTGGCTTCACTTCTTGAGATGGGTTATCAGGTAAATGCTGTCATTCATTTCTACATACACTTCCCAAGAACTAAACCAAAAAATAAAGGAAGAACAAGAAAAGCCAGAGATTGGAGCACATAACAGGAAGGAACTAAATTGCCTATGATCATGTAACTGTTTACATTTAGGTTCGGTTCGGTATTTTGGAAGCTGGAACTTTCGGGGTTTCTCAGTCACGAAAACGAGCATTTATATGGGCAGCTTCGCCTGAAGAGGTACTTCCAGAATGGCCAGAACCCATGCATGTCTTTGCAGTCCCAGAGCTGAAGATCACATTATCAGAGGGTTCACAGTATGCTGCTGTTCAAAGTACTGCCGGTGGAGCGCCTTTCCGTGCCATAACTGTTAGGGATACAATTGGTGATCTTCCTGCTGTTGGAAATGGGGCCTCTAAGATGAATCTGGAGGTACATTTATATCTTAGAATATTAGTTTTGGCATTTCTTGACAAGAAGTAAATTGCAGATCATGTTTGTCACCATCTAAACCTTTCTTGTCCAGTATAATGACGATCCAACCTCATGGTTCCAAAAGAAAATTCGAGGAGACATGGTTGTGCTGACTGATCACATATCAAAAGAAATGAATGAGTTGAATCTCATAAGATGTCAGCATATACCAAAAAGGCCAGGTGCAGACTGGCGTGACCTGCCAGATGAAAAGGTACATAGATTGGACTTCTTGTTTGAATGTCATTAGATTCTTCTGTAGTTCTTGAGGTAATTGTTCTGAAATGCAGGTTAAATTGTCTACTGGGCAAATGGTTGATCTCATACCTTGGTGCCTACCAAATACAGCCAAGCGTCACAACCAGTGGAAGGGCCTCTTTGGAAGATTGGATTGGGAAGGGAACTTCCCAACTTCAATTACGGATCCTCAACCCATGGGCAAGGTAGGGATGTGCTTTCATCCTGAACAGGACAGAATCCTTACAGTTCGTGAATGTGCACGATCTCAGGTATGTTGAATCTCCTATTTATTGAACAAGTTTAAGCTTCTTGGTCACGTTTTGAGGTTTAGATAAGAAAGAGCTATCCCTTTACGCCAAAAGGTTTCAGACGAACTCATCCAAAGTCAACAGACCAAATTTGGTTTGATTGCATAGCCAGTGCCCTTAATCTCTTCTTTTATTACAGGGATTTCCAGATAGTTATCGGTTTTCTGGAAACATTCAGCACAAACACCGTCAGATTGGGAATGCTGTTCCTCCACCATTGGCATATGCACTGGGAAGAAAACTCAAGGAAGCTCTTAATATTAAAAAGCAAAATAGCGGAATGTAATAAATTGTGATAAAACATTGATATTGTTATTCTTCTTTTACCCCATTCAAGTTCAAATGATAGAGGTCCTCAAGAGTGCAAATTCTGTTAAATTTATTGAACCAAAAGTATTCAAAACACTTTTTGTCTTTTCTATAGACTACTGAACAATTACAGGTTAATATTTGCTAATTCTATGATCATAGAAATTATACAACAGTTTAAGGGCAATAATGTTACAACATTATGTACCAGCTATGGTGCCCGAAATTTGGTCCGCACAGTGATCACACCTGGCCTTACATCGTCAAAATAATAGCTGTTAATGGAAATTATAGTTAGATGATGAAATTATCATCACTAAATAGAAAAATTCAGTAAAGTATGGATGATAATCATGTATACTATTCTAGGCTACCTTAACAAAGGCAAGACAGAAGAGGGCGTTACCCATTTTCATTGAGGAAACTTCTGACAGCAGTTGGCAGTGCAGCTTGTCCTCGGCTGTGATTGCCTACTCCTGTACCATACATAAACCATTCAACCCAAACTATGTACTGAGTTATGCAACATTGCCTCACATAGCAAGCATCTTTCACACGAGATGACCCCTATCCGAGGGGGTTGCAATGATGGGTGTGAGCATGCATGCGTGCTCATGAAAACAATTCATTGTATTGTAAACATCAAAATCAAGCAGGACACGCAAAAGCAAAATTTTTCCTCTATGATTCACATAACTCTCCCCCGGAGGCAACATGCAGTAGCTAGATAAAGGACATTCATTTCACCGTACTGCTCTTTTTTGTCCGACTTTTTTGTATTAGTAATTCAACAAACACGTTCCTGTATGATTGAAGTAGATACCTGTTATCACTTGAACTGATGTTGATCTCTGCCTGAATGTTGACTGCTCCTTATCCAAGTTTGCTTTATCAATGCTGTTGAAAGCCTCAGGGGAGGAATAATTTGCATCGGTATCTTTTGTTTTCACTTTATCTGAAGATACGGGCCGACTTGCCAGGCAACCGGTCTCGATTTTTAGCAGATGTTCTTTTAATGCTTGAATAGCCTCAGCTGAATGAAGACCATGCAAGTCCAATTTCCAGAGATTGTTTCCACTATTCCTTAAGCTTAAAATTTCTCTGGCTGCCTTATTGTTGAGGCTTTCAGCAGCCAACCACTCCTCTTGAGCCTTCTGCGAGTGTTGTTTGGCAGAAGAATGATCTCCTCTAAGAAACGCATTTGTAGCTGCCCTGGAATGCTGGGATGCCAACCTATTCAATATAAGGCATAGAATTGTTGGAATCAAATTACTAGATATATGTGGCCTGAAAAGAACATTGACAACATGTTGCATCTTTTCTTGAGAAAATTAGCATAACTCGCATCTTTTGATGCATATCGAAACGGTTAATGAAACCATCAGCCTCCTAAAGCACTAGGTTCAATGAACAAAGGGGATAAAGGGCATGCCTACCTCATCATCCTAAGTGCATCCTTTCGGTGACTCAAGTAAAAATCATCCTCTTCCCACTCTGGTTCAACAGGTACAGACTTCAAGTGTCCCAGAATCAATTTCATGTTCGTTGCAGCATCGTCAGAATTCCTTGGCTCACAAGATGAATGTGATCGTTGCCCTTTTTGATTCTTTTCGAGAGCATCCTCAAGTGTAGACCTAAGATCAGCAATATCTGCAGCAACTTCAACAAGGTTTTTACTCTTTGGAAACAAAACATGTTCAGCATATCTTTTGTTGCATTGACAATTGTTGGGAATGGTGCTACATTGTGCTCCCACATTCTCAGCAGAATTGACACCAGAAACCATTCTGTTCAACAAAGTTGACGCCTTATCGACATCATTATCCACAGACACCATTACGTCCTCAATCAAGCTATCATCAGCCCAGCTATGCTGCTCTTTGAGCTTCTTGATTGCAGAGTTCGGATTATTCTCCTTAATAACAATATTACCACCACAACAAGGACCTTGAGTTAACTTATTGATACGACCATCCTCATTTAAGACTGGAAAATCCACTGAAGGTTGAAGTACAGATGAAAATGACTTTGAAGTAAATACATTATTCCTCGGCAAGATTCCACCAGGCAGAGAGGTTTCGCTTCCTGACATCGGCGGATACGGGTCCGAATCTGTGACAACTTCAGATTGACCACCTTCTTTCAGTCTCTGTTTGAGGTCAAATGCAGCCCAACCATGGGACCTACCTCTACTCTGTGAGGTCTTTCCATACAAAGGCCTCACAGAATGATTCATCCTTTGTTATACGCCCCAACAGGCACAAGATGCAGCGAAGTGAAAGCTCCTCTAGTTGATTTCAAACAAAGACAAAGCAAACGAACTTTAGTATAACAGTTCGCACAAAACTGAACAAGAAAAACGTTACCAAAATAGCCTGAAACATGAGGTTTAGGGGAAAATCTTGCTCTGAATAGATTCCTCAGATTGCTCTACTATGATCACCAACCCCCTTCAAACCCAATACCCAATTCAACATCAAACATATTCTCTTCAATTCTACGGGTATTCAACAGAAAAAACGAAACACACATAACAAACACCAAAACATCAGTAAACGAACTTAATCAGAAAAGAGGGAGAGATTGAACAAATACCCACCTTATGATTTAACCAAAGACTTGGTCTTTGTTGTTAATTGACGAAACCAGAGCAAAAGGAGAGATTATTTTGAAGCTTGAGTCTCACTTGAGAAACAGAAGAAGAGGATGATAGAGAGAAAAGGTGAAAGTGATGAGAATTCAACAGTCCAATTGCATCTCAAATCCATATACATACACCATCGAATACCTTCTCTCTCTGTTTTTTTTTCCTTTCTTCTTGGACAGGGAAATCTGATTAGGATTGGATTTGAAGAATAAAAGTCAAAGTCACAACTTTTTCTAAATAATTCGTACCACTTTTTTTACTAAATTATGGCACGATACAGGTACAATGGTAGAGGTCGGAGAGTTAAAAAAACATACCACGCGACAAATCTATTTCTTCTTCACAAAATCTACTTTAATGTAGCTTCCATGTCTTTGTTCCTGAAAGCCAGGAAGGAACATAACAGTACAATAAAAGCACAAATTTTGATGCGAGGACACATGTAAATATTTGGAATGAAATCACCTGTTCCATAATTGCTGTGCCAATGCTTTTTCATTATATCTGGTTCATATATTTTTGTGGGTTCCATATAAATGTATGGATCAGATGCAATGGAACAGCACTAGCACAGCAATTATGGAACAGATGATCTGTTTCCTAATATTTCGTGTTTGAATTTGATTTGAGTATTTAATTTAGATTAGGTTTAAGTTTGAAGCTTATAAAATTTTAAAATATAATTAATTATAAAATTTAGTGTAATTGACTCAAAATTAATGAAATAAATATATGTTTAATTGAATTTAAACTCAAATATTCAAATGTAACTATTTATTGATAATAAATAATGACTAATTTATTATGACAATTGAATTTAATTACGATTTAGCAACTCTATCCACAAAAGATTTAATTTGTGTAAATAGGTGAGAAGACAGGGGCAATTCTGGAAACACGTAGAAGGCATGAAACATGTTTGGATACTCGAGTAACGTAACCTTCTTCCCGGATTTCTTTAACCACTCGTAGTACCTTCTCTGCCAATCTTGTAACGGATCTAGTCCTCCCACCACCACCACCGTCTCTGGATACTCCAACGCCCTTATATCTTCCGCGTTACGGCCGCTCACGTTGACCGCGTAATGATCTCGATCCTCTCCCTCCGGCAAGAATGCTTTCCACAGCCAATCGGTTCGCTCCACAGACACCAATGGCGTCTCCTTCAGTCGTATCTCCGATTCCGTCCTCCCCTCCCCTCCGAAGAACGGTTGTATCGATATCAGACCGATCACCTTCACTAGCTCGAATCTGGTGCGGCAAGCGCGGACTGTTAAGTGATGCGCTAAGTTGGCGCCAGCGCTGTCTCCCGCGAGAAAACACTTGGATAAGTCGGCATTTGGGGGGCGATTGCGGTCGAGGTACTGGAGGACTTCGTAACCGTCGTCATATTGAGAAGGATATCTATGTTCAGGAGTGAGACGGTAGTTGACAGAGACGACAATGGCGGGAAGCTTGAGAGCGAACCTACGGCAGACGAGGTCGTACGATCTGGAAGCGGCGCTAAGGAAGGAGAAACCTCCGCCGTGGAAGAATATAATTACGGGAAGAGGAGACGGCACAGGTGTTAACGACGGAGCGTAGAGGCGGAACCAGAGGTGGCGAGAGGGATCGCCGATGGAGACGTCGGAGGAGAAGATGGAGCGGAGAGGGTTGGTCGGAGTAGGAGGAGACTTGAAGTCGATGAAGTTTGCGAGGCGGCGGTTAATGGTGCCGTTGGAGCGGCGAGCTGCGTCGCACATGGTGGAGGCAACGGAAAGAACAAGACGTGTCGTCCACGGGACCGACGTGTCGGACATCTTGGCTTGAAGCGCTTGGTCGTGTTCTCGATCTTCACGCGAACAAGCTTTTGTCGTGTAAGTTACTGTATTGACATATCCATATTGTGATTATCAGTCCTAATACTTATAGAAATAAAATAATTTATAATTAAATAACATATTTAATTCAATTAAAATTAGTAAATTATCTCAAACTCTTGGTTAGGCTTATACCACTAAAATTTGTAACTAGAGTTTTTTTTTAGATATTTTACGAGAAAAACTTTTCTAAGAAAGCAGTTAGATTGTTTGATTGTCATTTAAAAAAGAGTTTCATATAGTTTGACAACATAAAAATAAAAATACTTTTAATTTTAACTATATTTTATTTTGTAATAAAAATTATTTATGCATATAAATATTATTTAAAGTATATTAAACAATATGCAAATCACTATATATTAATTATTATATAATTTTAAACTATATAAAACATAAATGAAAATATATTTAACCAAATCTTTTATATGGATTATAACATAAATAAAACTAATATAAAAAACAAATATCAGAGAAGATGAGTTTATAAGATAAACGTGAAGATAAATTTGTGGGTATTGTGAAAATTATGTGTAAAACGTAAGAACAAAATAGACTAAAAAATAGACTCATTAATTAATCTAAAAAATATACCTAAAAAAGTCATTTGAGATGATTTTTTGAAAAGCTCCAAATTTGAGTCTCTTTATTTTGACTATTAAAAATGTCATATCTATTAAAGATTACTTCTTTATTTTACAATCAAATATCTATTTAAAAAAAACTTTGTAGCATAAAAAAACTTTTTGACTTTTTAAAGTCCATCTAAACAGGCATCGTAGACTAATTTAATTTAAATTGAAATTATCGGGTCAATATGATTTCGAGTCCAACCCAAAACACACCGCATTTTAAAGACTCCAACCTTTTAAATTGAACTCTAAACAAACCGCCTAAAACACTTCAACCCGGTCCAACCTATACCAAACTCTTAACAGCATTTATTATTCTGTCATTGACAAAGGAATTGCAAAGGTTGGCACTGATTACTTGGAAGTTAATGTTGGGGGTTGGGTTGTGACTTCTAGTTTTCAGGTAGTTATAAGCTGAGGAGTCTCCTTCTTCTCCATTAAATTCACTTCATATCTGAGTCGATCAAGGACTGTACTGTCTCAATTCAACCAACTTACCAAACTAAAATGATATTTTACACTTCAACAATGTACTGTATACATAACTTTCATCTTCTTTTTCCATTTCATACAATATAAATTATTCACAAACAAAAGACTACAAAACTCAAAACATCTTTGTAATGATGGTTTTGCTAGTTATTTAAACTCATCAATCTCAAATACTCTGGCTGTTCCATCCATTGAAACAGATACAAGGTGACTCCCATCAGCTGAGATAGAAAGAGCTTGAATAGCATGCTCGTGACCACTGAACGTTCGCACACAATCGCCTGAAAGACAGTCCCATATTCTTACTTCCCCATCTACGCATCCCGTCGCAACATACCGAGACGATGATGTTGATGATGGAGGACTAAGCCATGCCAAGCATGTTACTCCATCCTGCCAGACATTGAATTCCTTTTTTGATAGTCATGATCAAAAATTTAAATCACCATTTCCATGTCCAATGTTAACTTTAAGCTTTTTAAGTTTTCCATTTTAGACTTGCTAAATTTGGACGGGATGAAACTATGAGGTTAGTGGTAAACTCTCTTTACCTACCAAGTCTCGAAATTTCAGTAGTCAACTGATAGGAAAAGGAAACGAAAAAGGAAGAGAATTCCAAGATACCTTATGGTCACATGTGCATCGTGGTGATGAATGTTGCAGATCCCAGATAATAAGCTTCCCATCCATGCTTCCAGTTGCAGCCCATGGGGAACTGTCGGACCACAACATGAATAAGACACCAAGCTAATTAGGAAAACTAACGATGTGGGAAGGAATTCAGGGTTTAGTAGAACATTAGGAAAATGGTAAAGTATATAGTCTAAAAAACTCTTGCCTACTACTAATTACCACATGCATAGATGAGACCAAGAGAGATACAGAGAGATCATGGACTTTACCCAGGAGCAAGTCCAATGCATTCAATTGAATCTGAGTGAGAAATCAAAGAACTAACTACCTGTTCACGGGGAAAAAAAAAATCAGGTACTATAATAGATTTGATGCATAATTAAAGCAAAATCAGCACCGTCTTTATGACAAACTCAGAGATGGAAAATCCAAAAAGGAAACTAATAACAGGAGAGATTAAAATAGACGAGAACAAAAGTCTTTATAACGGTATAAAGTGTGGGTATCCAACCACAATCAACCTGATTCTAACCCTAATTTGCTCAAATCTAACAGCCTTAAACCTTCATACATGTCATCAAGCCAAAAAAAAAAAACAGAAATTGATACAAGCACAAAAACATATAATCGAAGACAAACCTTCCCAGTAGTTATATTGACAATATGGACAGAATTATCATTTGAACCAGTAATAGCAAGTGTAGAATCTGAACTCAATGCCAAGCAAGTCAGTCCTCCAGTGTGATATGGATGACCTAGAAGGCACGACACAGTTAATAATGCCAAATAAACCTCGAAAGCAAGTTAAATAAACAGTTTGGGACTAGAAATTCAAGTGATCTTCCATTTAAGGAACACGTGTGAATATAAAAACATACAAGTGACATAGAACCATACATTTGGTGATACACTCCATATCGAAAAGCTAAAATCATTTACAACCCTTTAAAAAAAGCTCGTATACCACTAACTTTGATAGATTCTTAGATATACAGACCAAATAATAGAAAGATAACAAGCTTCCTGAATTGATCTCAATTAGAAATTTTAGATTTTCAAAAAAATTTTGAAACTTTTCATCTATGAAGCTATACCACCTGTGGTAAGCACATTGTCCACTGAACAAAAGTGTAGAATTCATTCAATATCATATCATGCTTCACCACCCATAAAGGCTGTAATATGAAGTTTATCATAAAGCATACTCTCATATGCAAGATACAAAACAAGATGCAAGTTTGAGTAAAACAACGTTAACTCTAGGGTAACATCGTAATCAAAACATCATAACATAGAGATAAAATTTAAAGATGATTTGTTTTTTTTCCCAAAATCACGATTATCTACAAAACATCAAAGGTGCTATTACCTTGTACAACATGAACATTCTCACCACTTCTTGGATTCCATATCCTTAAAGTTGCATCATCAGAACCAGTACAGATTGTTTTACCTAGAGCAAAAGACAAAAAATGAAGATGAGAAGAGATACAATCAAAATCTTAAGATTGTACATACGCAAATAAAAAATGCACAGTAAAAGAAAAGAGAAATTAAAGGCTTACCATCAGGAGTAAAATCGCCACAAGTCACACTAGCTCCATGCCCTGAAAACATGTTAAGATAGGCACCTTTGTCCGCATTCCACATCCAAACAGTAGAGTCTTCACAACCAGCCAAGATCAAGTGTCCTCTTGGATGCCATCTAACCCACTGAAGAACCACAAACTTAAAAACTCAATTTGTACACACAAAAAAAGTTGTATCAATTATTAGATAATTAAAGTACCTCAATACCCCCATCAGGATCTTCAAAACGATATTTTAAATTTCCCGAAGAAGCATCCCAAATTTGAACCATGCCATCAAATCCTCCAGACGCAAGCAACTGACCGTCAGCACTGAAAGCTAAACTGGATACAGAATCCTTATGACCTGCACAGTAGTTTTAAGAATGTTAAATCTTGGAAACATATACTTTAATAAATAGTTGAAGCAAATAGTTTGACATATTAGTAAATGTTGATACACTGAGTTCAGATTAATGAATTGCCAAACGAGTATTCTCTAGTCTGTTCCCTTTCTCTTGCTTTACGATTTCTCACTTATCTCTGCTCTTTCCATCTGTTCTTTCTTTAATTCTCTTGTCCTAGTTCTAGTTATCTCCTGTTTCTATATAGCTTCTTATACAATTCACATGTTGTTAATGTTAAGCTGAAAATAAAATTCAGAAATACGAGAAATAAACTTAATAGAAAAATCAACAAAGTCAGTCTTAAACAGAAAATATGGTAACTAATTCTTAACTTGTGCTCAGTTCACATTACTACTATCATCCATCAAGATGGCATTAGATGTAAACCTTGGAGCTCGCACGCCCAGTCTCCTAGGCCTATCTTCCAAAGAAAAGATTTGTCATCGCCACCTCCAGTGCCCACTAGAGCAGGATCTGTTGGACTACAGGCAACGGCATACAGTTCACCTACATAAACAAGAAATGCAAAAGAAATCTGATGGTTTATATTTCAAAACGATGACATCAATCAGTTTATGCTTCATGCATAGCAAAAGATATTCAAACCAAAACATAAATTTTCTGTTAAATATATGTAAGGAACAATGTGCCTCAGGAAAAAAAAGAACAATATGCGCACAGATAAAATTTTTTTGTATATTATTGTATTCATCAATGCATGAAGGTGTAAGTGTGTGTGTGTGCATGTGTATATGGGTTAGGACAGCAAATTACAACAAACTTTTGCTAGAGTTTGGTAGGTAGTGGCTGGAACAATTAGAGTTTACAAATAGAAAAAGCATTATAAAGACCAACTAAATAAAAAACGATACAAAGGAATAAAGATCTGTTCTCATGCGTCATGTATTTTTGTGAATAAGTAGAAGTCCCTTCTGAAGTATAGAGTCATAATCAAATCAATGAATTTTAAATTGAATGGAAAAAGAAGTTAGGAAACTTGCCAGTATGACCAGTGAACAAATGAATTGAGTCATCAACAATATCATCTGCTGCATCCCAAACAAAATATTGTAAGATTCAAGTATCTACAAGTTCAGCATACTCTTTTTACAAGATAGAACACTTTTGAGATTCAAACAGTAATCCGACATGTTTTGGAGCAGATTCAGCTGGAGAATGATGTTTGAAAAGGATTGAATTGCAGTCTAAAACCCCTGGTGGTTGAAATTCCATAAAGCTATATTAGAAATGTGATAGTCGGTTCCTATTAATTAGAGCCTGGATAGTTTTTCTTAAATAAGTTCTGATTTGTTTATTAGACCAGAAAAATGGGGTAAAAAATATGGGCTATTGGACAGACTATCTATTTCCAATGCTCCTGTACAGCAACTATTACTCTAAACACCTCTTTTAGTAGCAGTATTTCAAATCTAAATCCAAAGCAAAATATAATATCACAAATAGCATACCAGGATTTTCATTCTCAGAATCACTATCGCCCTCAGCATCAGGAAGATCTATATCCATTCAAAACCACATATATTAGTTATATAGGTCTGTATGTATATATATTACAATAAGAGAGCACACAAGAGAATACCTTCTTCGTCAATGGGGACTTCATCGATGATGTCGTTGTCGTCGAGGAAAACCTCACCATGGTCACTATCCATCCTCTTCTTAAAGCTTTCTCTGTTTCAATAGAATGCATAAGGTTTTCTTTTCGACATTAAACTAACGAGGAACCAAATTCACTGTTGATATTGCCAGAATGATCATTCTTAAAGAGGTAGCATTAACGAAATACTCAAAAGAATAATAAAGAAATCCGTATCTTCAATAGGAGATATGATACATAACCAGAAGAGCCTTTTATCAAACAAAGACCAATCTTTCTTAGTCAGAAAAGGAAGAACATTAAAAGAAAAGAAAAGGGTTCCTCTCATTTAAGTTCTGCTATCTTTGAATCATGTATAACAATTGGTTCCCTCACAAACACACAATCAATCATTTCAAAGAGCACACCCTAAAAATTGTGTGAAACAAGGTACCATAAATTCTGTCGAAGGGAACAGAAAAAGACAAGAACCTGATGAACGATTATCGTTTAAAATGTAAGAAAAGATTGAAAAGAAGAGGGGAAGCTCACCAGCGTTAGAAGAGATCTCAAAGCAACGATATTCTCCTATGTATAGGTTTGGGGTTTTTGCTCCGTATTCGAGCAAGAGCGCGCGAGAAAGGGTTCTAGGTTTTGGGAGTTACTTCTCTGCTTCGTTAGTTGTAATAGGAATAGGGGCGAAGTGGACCAAAGCCCAGAGAGAGCGAGTAAAGTTTATAGCCTTTTGTATTGGGCCAAAATTAAGTTTTTACTTTATAGATCAAGACTCAACTTTTGACTTGTCCAAGTAGGAGAAGAACCACTTCATAAAGCCCAAGGCTATATATGTATATGATAGAATAGTTTGTGATACTTTGTTTAGACATACGCAGGACAACCTTGTAACTGCGGAAGTCGACGTTCAGAGCTCCGCCCATTTCTCCTCCGTGTCTTCTTCTTTTCTTGCCATTGAAAGTAATTGTCTTTTATCCTTTTACTTGCATAAAATTGCGTATGAATTTGAGATTTGAGAAAAAGATTGAGGATTTAAGAGGGAAAGACGGGGCATTTTGAGTGTACAAGGTAAAGTTTAGTTCTTTTCCTCCTCAATTTCTCTCGAATGTATTTATCCCAATGTTTGGTGTGAAGTCTTCCTCATTTGAATTTTCTTTTTCATTTTCTTGGAGTTGTTGAGATCTAATGAGTTGGGACTGATATTGGAAATGGGGATTGGGGCTGATAGTTTAATGGGCTGTTGGCTGGTTGGTTATTGTGTAAAGAACTGTGGTTTGTGACCTCTGGCTGTTGCTATTACCATCATTAGAAGAATTTCCAGATTGAGTTGGAGGGTGAAAGTTGTTCTTTTGAGCTTCAATGTCCAAATACTAATGCGAATAGTTTTTAGTACATCGAGTTTGTTGCATTATCTAGATTCTGCAATCTTCTTCTTATCTATTATATTCTCTGGATCTTCTCTGATACATATTTCTATTTGTTCTTCGAACTCTTTGTGCTTGTTTACTTTGGTTTAATTCTACCTGATTCAACATTTTGTTGTTCGTAAGGACTTTGTTTAATTTTCTTTCCTCATATAATTAAGGGTTTCAAGAATGTATACCTAGTTAAAATCAATTACATCGCATCTCATACCTTCCTGGAGGAAGCTCCTTACTTGATAAGTTTAAGGGATTTGGACTCTATTTATGCAGATGATCTGTTGCATTTTAGAATTTAACTTATATAATTTCTATTGCAGGTGATAGTTGGACAAGTTCTTTGATTATCATAGGATAAAGGATACACCTTTATTGTATTTTGTTGCTGCTTAGTGGTTTGTTTATATAGTTATAGTTGATAGTATGAGTGGTCCCCCTAAAAGACCCCACGAAGAGGTTGGTCATTCCTCTTCTTCCAAATACTGCCATGAAGATGTAGGTCCATACCCAAAGTTGACATCAGCAGCTTCAAATGAATTCCAGCCAGCCTATGAAACGAGTGCAGATGGTCGGATGGCAAAAATTCCTCGCAGTGAGTCCCGTGATGTTGATAGAAGATCACCTCTGCAGTCTGTGTATCGTATGCCTTCATCCTCGACTGATTTACATGTGGATCCTCATTCAGTTGCTTCTGAAAGCAGGTTGGATCCAAAAGAATCCAAGGAACATAAAGATCATTGGGTTGAAAACCGAGACCCTCGGAGTGAAGTGAGGGATATGCATAGTGAGGTGAGGAGGGATTCGCAAACTACTAAGGGCGAGAAGGATGTAAGGTTCGAGAGTAGAGGGGATGATATTAAGGAAACAAAATTTGATAAAGACGCTTATAATGATCTGAAAACTGACATTAAGGCAGATAAGGATAGTTTTACTCCGGTGAGTGGCCAATTGAATTGGAGAGACCCAAAAGAATATCATAGAGGGAAAAGGTATTCAGAATCCCCAGGTGGCCATGTAGATCCTTGGCATGTAGCACGGAGTAATTCTCAAGGCCCAGTTGAAATCGGAAAGGAAGGTCCAAGCATTGAAGAAAAGGATCATACCGAAACACATGAGGCAGTTGGTGAAAACAAAGTTGATCTAAAAGGTGAGGACAGATTTAAAGACAAGGACAGAAAAAGGAAAGAGATAAAGCATGGGGAGTGGGCAGATAGAGACAAGGAAAGAAGTGAGCGCAGGAGCAATATGCAGGCTGGAAACACCAGCAATGACGGCAAAGAATCAGCTAGGGAAGAGAGAGAAACTGACAAGTGGGAGAGGGAGAGGAAGGATCTTTCAAAAGAAAGGGAAAGGGAGAGGGAGAGGGAAAGGGAAAGGGAAAGGTTAAAAGAGAGGGAAAAGGACCGAACAAAGAGAGAATCCTGGAATGGAGTAGAAAAGGAGATTTTGCAAAATGAGAAAGAAGCTGGAGACGGATCTAAGATACCTGAACAGGAAAATCCATCTGCAGAGCAGAGAAGACAAAAAGATTTTGATAACTGGAAAAATCTCGATCGTGAAGCTAGAGACAGGAGAAAAGAAAGAGATGCTGATCTGGAAGGAGATAGATCTGATAAGCGCAATAGGCTTCATGACAAGGAAATGGATGATGGAGGTGCAGATGGTGAAGGAGCTACAGAGAGGGAAAGGGAAGTTTTCAATTATGGAATCCAGCAGCGGAAGAGGATGCTTCGGCCAAGAGGCAGTCCACAAATGGTGAATCGTGATCCCCGTTTTAGGTCTCGGCCTCAGGAGAATGAAGGGTTTGTCCTACAAATGATTTCAATTGGCAATTGATTTGGAAATATATTTTGATTTTGCACATAATAATATGAAGCTAGGTTCTAAACCTTTTTGTTTTTTTTTCTGGATATGGAAGTTTTGGATCTGCTTATTACAGCTAAGTGTACCTTAGGTTCTTTTTTGTGCTGGCAATACATTTTTCTTTCCCTTTCACACTGATAAGCTATAGATTACAGGAAATTTATGTTCAGTTAGCTAAACTGCCGGCATAATGACTCTGTCTGAGGGACTTACCACGAAAGATATTCCATCTTTCTAGTTTGATACCTGCTAGTGGAGTATACGGTGTACTCGACCTTAGTTTGATTTCCGAGTGATAAGATATATTCTGAAAGTAATATGGTTTGGAAGTATTAGGCAATGCATCATCTTTTAATAGAGTTTAATATTGTAGATTACTGATATTTGTATAAAACACTTGCAACATTTTAGAATTATGAATTGAAAAATCCAAAGCATATTTGCTTATGTCATGTCTCTGACCACTCTAGTTTGCTAACACAATGAATTTTTTTGCAAATACTCTCCCCTTACTTGTTTAAATTGCTTTGTTAAGCATACTGTAACCATCTGTTCTTTGCTCTTATTTTGCAGACCTCAAGGTAAGCTGTTCTATTCCATGTTGAGTTGGATGTTGGCACTTTGTGGCCTACAGGAGGGAACGTGACTATCAAACAGTGCTGGCTTATAGAGAAATTATAGAGATTTTTACAACTTTAACTTTTCCTACGTCTTCTGACTTCTATATTGCAAAGATATTTTGACTTTAGGCTTGTGTGTATGCTAATTACATCCTTTCATATAGCAAAAGTTCTGGGTCAAATGAGTGTGCAGATTTATGAAAATTGAGATTTATCGAAACAGTTTCTATGATCAACAAGTTGTGCTGTTGATGATTGCCACTCAAATTCTTATGGTATATATATATGTGTGTGTGTATAATATGTATATAAGTGTAAAAGATTTCTATATTGCAATATAACACTATCACAATATTCACATACTAGCAGTATTAATTACATAAAAATAAGATGATTTGTGTTGTTCACTGGCTCTTACTGTATAAAAACTGAGTCGGTACTTTATGATTTGTTAAGTGACGATTGTTTAATGCTTCATATGGATTAAGAAAAAACAACATTTTGTATAGCATTGCAATTTGGAAACTCTACTGTTTAATTTGCATGGACATGGCATCTGAAGCTGTTGGTACTTCAGGTAAATCTGAGGTATCTTCTGTGGTTTATAAAGTTGGTGAATGCATGCAAGATCTGATAAAATTGTGGAAGGAGTATGTATCATCTCAATCTGACAACAATGGTGGAAGCACTCATAATGGCCCCACTCTTGAAATTCGAATACCAGCTGAGCATGTTACTGCCACGAATCGTCAAGTAAGAACTTGCTGCTTAATGATGTTGTTATGCTTTCATAAGCTTGCTTTATCACCCCTTTTCTTGCACAGAAGTCATTTCTTATCTATAGTTTAGTTGGTGTTCTGCCTTTTCATTTTTTTTGGAACATCTTTTTGTCTTGTCATAGCTCATAAGAAGATTATGATCATAATTTAATTTGATTCGATGATTAGCTTGTCAATTTAAATCTGAGTGTTTCATTTTAATAGCGAAAATTTAAACATCAATTCCGCTACTAACTACTAGTGGCTTACCAAACAGCTTTAGATTAGGCTCTTTAGTCTCCTATAAAGTCTTGACAGCCTAATTTAGGCATACCATTCCATCCATTAGTACCCAAAAAATGTTCTTTAAGTGTTTGTTAAAGGTCATATTAGTTCTGTTCTTCAATGCCCTACCTAATCTAGACTATTGACTGGGAAGAAGGGCACTTTGACAGTAAGCATGTGGATCAAACAGTTAATCTGTTTGGATCTTTTTGAAACTGACAAAGAGTTAGAAGTTGTTCAGGTCACTGTTTATGACACCTTTTGCTTGGTTCCACAGATGATAACTGATGTTTGAAAAAGTATACCAGTATGCCTATATTTGTTATGTATAGTCATGGACTTTTAATTTTATAGGTAATGGTTAATGTTTAAAACTGTGGTCGTAGATGGTAACTTTGTTTGTTGAACATCAAACTAGTACCGTGTGTTTGATCCTTCTGACTTTTAAGGTTATGAGCAATTGTTTTCTATTGATCTACATGGCATAGCTGTAGTCTAATGGATTTTGAAGTTGCCTGGAATTCATAGTTATTTATATTCTATCTTATTTGCAAGCCTGGCCATCTTTTTTGCTACATTTTCACAGCTTCTGAGTTTTTTTTTTAAAAAAAAACTTTTCTGTGAGCAGGTAAGAGGTGGCCAGCTATGGGGAACAGATATATATACAAACGACTCTGATCTTGTGGCAGGTAATTTGTTATATTATCAAGAGTTGGTGGCTAGGTTTTTCTTAATATAGGTGTTGTAGAATTTGACAAATGTTTGCATAAACTAACACTTATCTATCGATCTTTTTACAGTTCTTATGCATACAGGTTACTGCCGTCCCACTGCCTCTACTCCACCACCTGCCATTCAAGAGTTGCGTGCTACAATCAGAGTGTTGCCTCCACAAGATAGTAAGCACTTACTTTCAAGTTTCTACATAAACCAATAGACAGCTTGGTTACATTCCTATAAAACATTAATTTCTATTTGGATTTTGATATTGAGCCTTTGATTTTTGTTTTAGGCTACACATCCATGCTGAGAAATAATGTACGATCCCGTGCTTGGGGTGCTGGAATTGGTTGTAGCTACCATGTTGAGCGCTGCTGCATTGTTAAGGTGGCAAAACACTATCTCTACTTGTTTCCTATACATTCCTTCAGCCGGATGCTTCTAATGGTTTATACATTGTTTAAGTTATTCATTTTATTGGTCTCAGAAAGGAGGTGGAACTATTGATCTCGAGCCTTGTCTAACACATACATCTGCTGTAGAACCTACTCTTGCTCCAGTGGCTGTTGAGCGGACAATGACAACACGAGCTGCAGCTTCGGTATGACCTAGTAATATAAACATGAATTCATTCCTCGTTGCTCTACCTTTTGAATATGTGGAGGTTTTCCACGTTTTCTTCAAATGTGGTATGATACAGACGAAGTAACTAGATTAATAGGATATAACTAATCGGTTACTTGCATCTGTTAGTAGGTGGTGTCATTGTTGGCCCCTCTTTAAGCCTTGTAGTACTTAATATAGAACTTGGATGGAGGAGGTAAATCTGGTCTTGGGATTCCAAGATTACAGGGAACAGTTCTCATGATATGCAACAAAATCGTCTTATCTTAGGTGTAAATGATACACAATTAAACGCCTGTCAAAACCACATATAATTTGGTACTCATAGTTGGCCACCATGTGCCTTTTGTATTGGGGAATAACTACATTTCTTGAAATAAATATATGCATCAATGTGTAAAAGACAAATGATTAGAGATTGTATACACTGATACTAAATGCATCATGATCCGAGTTATTTATTAGTTTCTGTTTTTGCAAATTTGATATGCTTATTTACTATCTTTTCTCTTTCAGAACGCATTGCGACACCAAAGATTTGTACGTGAAGTTACAATACAGTACAATCTATGCAATGAGCCATGGTATATTTTTCATTAGATACAGACTTTTACTAGTTGGTTAAAGCCTGAAATTTTCATATCTCATGAACTTGGATAGGTTGCTTTCTCTTAGTGGTGCAACTCAATTCCATTGCGCAGGAAGATTTTGAGCAAGTTAGCCTGCTTTTAACTTTTAAATAGGATTGACGTTTACAATTTTGTTGCTATTTGCGCAAACTTGACACAAATGGTGACATTTGTCTCGCTAGATTCTCTATCCGGTAGTCTGTTTCCCATTAATACTATCAATTCTCATCTTCTAAATGGTTTGAAAGATTACTTTCTAACTTAATCAATGTTTTCCTGTTCAGCTTACAATGAATGGCTAATAAAGATGCATCTTTAAATTCTTGGCATTTATGCAAGGGTGCCATAGTAAAACTCACTAATGAAAAATACCACACCAAGAGTCTTTGTGCAGTCTACTTTCCTTTTTGCTCGTAGGTATACATGCATACTTACACATGAACACATGCATTCTCTCAGCTTTTCTAGATAATTCATATTTTTTATTACCGTGTTTTTGTTTAGATATTACAGTAGTGCTCTGTGCAAGGCACCTTACTACTGCATTTAACTCTCTGGTTATCTTCTAATCCATAAATTAAGGGAATCTTTGATGTGCTTATCAGTCTCCGTGGTTGATAATTTTTACAGGATAAAGTACAGCATCAGTGTTGTGGCTGACAAGGGTTTGAAAAAGCCACAGTATACTTCTGCACGTTTGAAAAAGGGTGAAGTTTTGTATTTAGAAACACATTCATGCAGGTAATGTAGTTCTTACATTTTAGTTCTTTGGTTGATAATTCCTGAATTTTGGGCATGATTTATCATTTCTCCCTTCTTTGTTTCTTCTTTTATGTTTTTAATTTTTCCTGCTTATAGGAACACTTTGCTCTTAGCTGTGTTACATGCTTATAAGCATAATCAGAGGAACTTTTTGTTTTCCTTTCTGTATTGTCATAAACTACATATTTAATTTCGAGCTTTTACATGTGTAGTTCTGATCAAAACAAGAGCTGCTATATTTCATACTGATGGTTGTAGCTTGCACTTCCTTTCTTATATCAACGAGAATGTGAAGCTTAATGCAACTGACATTCTGAATTCTCCAGTCTAATAAGACTGGCAGGAAGTTGCATCCCTATGCCAACTATAATTCCCTGAAATCTTTCTTTTCCTATTCATATTTCATTGTGCCTTATCTTCCTCTTCCTCCTAAAATTGTTGGTACAAAAATCTTTGATTCTTTGGAAGTTTGAGTAGTTAAAACCACAAAACAAGTATGATGATGGTATGCTTACAAACCTCTGCTGAAGGTATGAGCTATGCTTTACTGGCGAAAAAATGGTAAAGGCAGCTCAATGTACTTTGCCGCACGAGGAGACTGAGAAGGTCCACAATCATCATCAACATTCCTCAAATGGTGATAAGACTGACTCCGATACTGTCCTGATTGACGCATTTCGATGGTCTCGCTGTAAGAAACCTTTACCGCAGAAAGTCATGCGGTCAGTCGGTATCCCACTGCCTGTAGAATATGTTGAGGTATTCTTCTTATTCTTTTGTTCTGCATCCATTTGTCCTTAGAAGCCAAGCATCCCTCCGAAATGTCTTCTTCAAACCTCAAAATGTTTTTGCATCTTACTGTGATTTGGATACATGTGCATTGCCACATTCACTAATATATTTCTACTTTATGCTTTGTCAGCTAGGAAACTTTTTGTTCCTTTTTTTATTATTAATGTTCTGTCCATTGCCGTAAGATTCTAGTTATTGCTCAAACTGTTGAACATTTTTGGACACACGAGGAGTTATAGCACAGTCTAACCCGAGAAACTACATTATCTGACGTTGCTATGGAGAGGATGCCCGATATTATGAACATTTCCAATGTCTGTGACTTGTTACATGTTCAAAATAACCTGCCTTTGCTAACATGTTGCCAGAAGACGTGAATCGTACGAAAGTATTAGCTTTCATTCCATTTGATCCAATGTTTCCATATCCTATCTCTTTTAAAGGTTCCAACGTATTGACTAGTAGCTTTCATGCTCAAGATGCTTAATTTTGCAACTGACTGACGGCATCAGTCTTTGAATTCATTTCGTTTTTTTTTTTTGTCCATCCCGATATAAATGCCTCATCTTTGATCTTTGAACTTGAACAGGTATTGGAGGAGAACCTGGATTGGGAGGATGTGCAGTGGTCACAAACTGGCGTTTGGATAGCTGGAAAAGAATATACACTTGCCAGGGTGCATTTTCTGTCACCAAATTAGCTGTACATGAATGCTTTGTCTTTGGTACAATATGGTGTATTTGTGACCCCCTTTGGATGTACAATGTGATGCTGAGTTTACTAAAAAAAAAGTGTTTAAATCATAATCTGCTTTTAATGTACTAATTTGCCAAAATATGAAGCCCTCGAGCAGAAAATGACACAAAGGTATTTATGCAGAAGATGAATCTGCCATTAAAATGTATTGGTACAGGACGGGAGTAAAAATGAGTTGAGTCAGGGTGAAGAGTCGACTGCGACCTGATGCAATTGGTGATTTACACATCTATAAACAGAAGAATTTCGAAAAAACAATGCTGATTTCTGTGAGTTTAGGATTATGGTCTTTTCGGACTCCTGAGTATGAATCCTGAAATTTAAGCTTACGAATATAATCCTATTCAACTTCTCCATCCTGCATAACTTCCTTTCCTTCATCGACATCAAAAAGGTTGCATCAAGAACCACATTCAGAGCCCTAGTTGCTCCATCAAGAGACCTAAACATGGCAGACACCTAAATTCACACTTGCAAGCAAGACCGACATTAATAACACAAAGGTAGAGTTATCTGCAGATCATACCTAACTCTCTAACACTCACTTAAGATGCCAAATGAGTTTTAATCCATATAAGAAGCTAAGTCACTACTGTTTATGGACAACGTTTCAAATTCTTTCAAGGCACAGATAAAAGGGCCAGAAAGTATCAGTCCTACTCAGAAAATTGGATGCAGTTAGACACAGAAAAGTACTCGCTCTGAAATAATCTATAAAGCAACTTTACCATCTAAAAGAACTAATTCTATCAATCACCATTGATCCCATTTCTGTTCAAAGTCGTCCCACATCACAGCTGCAATTGAATCTCGCAAAGAAGAAGCAATATGTTCTTGTATGGTTGATGTTAACTGCATATCAGGTTGATCATCAAAATCAGGCAATTCTTCCACTGTGACCCCTCCAACGCTAGCAAACAACCAATCATTCTTTTCTTTGTGTCGGATGTAATTATGCAGAACACATGCAGCAATAACAATATCCCTTTGGATATAAAATCCATATTGAGGGGCAAGTCTAAGAATAGGAAATCGAGTTTTGAGCACATTAAAAGACCTCTGGATGACATTTTTGAGTGACGCATGCCGGTGATTAAATAGTTCCTTTGGATTTCTAGGTATCTGGTTAGCACCCCTAAATTCGTGAAGGTGATAGCGAACTCCTGGATATGGAGCAATGAATCCTTCCATATTTAAATATCCCAAGTCAACCAAGTAGTATTTTCCTGCAATCATGAGAAAAAAAAATAGAAGTTGGCCATTGAATTTAGTTTTGTAATAACATGAACCAAATAACAGTTAAAAATGCATGATCCAGTAGACATACATATATACACTAATATTTGATTCGATATCCTACTTTACAGGGTAGGGGGTGCGAGGAAATAGAGAGGGAACCTTCAGGTATGTGAGGAAAATTCTGATCAGGATCATCAAGTACAGCTCTTAATATGCGTGAATCTGCAACTGAACCCTCCCAGCCAGGATAAACAAATATAAACTGTAGGTCAAATGTACAAGCTGCCAATACATTCTGCGACAAAAAACCTTTTCTATTTCGAAATCTAGATTGGTCTTTGGCTGGTACATGAGCAGGAAAGTGCATCCCATCTATAACCCCAATACAATCCTGAGTTCAAACTGAGGGAAGTGAGTAGTATAAAACAGGAGGGAAGTGAGTAGGATAAAACAGGAGGGAAGTGAGTCGGATAAAACAGTGCACAAAAAAGTGAGAAAAAAGGTTTTATACACGAGTATACCTTGAAATAAGGGTGCAATCTGTTACTACAAAGGATTTCTGGAGGAGTGGCAAGAGGCGGTGATTGTAGGAACTCACGTGAAAGTGACTTGATTGCCTTCAAAACATTATTGAAATGCCTGCTAATGGTTTCACCTGAATGCTGAAATCGTTCTTGAATGACTCTGTTACGCTCATTATGACCGATGATGTTCATGAAAATCCCCAGCTGTTCCTCTATCATAACACCAGCAGTATCATGCAGTAAGCCTCTATCTCGCATGGTGCTGCATAATTTGAGGAAAACATGTTTTTCCATTCGAAACATTTCACGACATACATCAGGATGCCCATCCAGCATGTTCGTCATAAAGCTAGATCCCTTGGGAGACAAATTAGAAAGAGGTTGACCAGTTATACTTTTATAACAGTAATAGCCAGCAGCTGCAGCAATTAGTTCCATCTCGTCCAATTCTACATCAAGGTCGTTCACACCAGCTGAAGTATCCGTAGGAATTGAATTAAAATGCAGTACATCAGAAATGTAAGTAGTTAAGGTACATGGATAAAACTATTGCTCTGACATGCATTCTATTATGAGATCAATGCGGAGGAAGCAAAATCAAATGAAAAAAGAGAACTCAAATTGCTCTTGTCAATAGCATTTAATATATCAAACTGATAGAAATCTATCAAAAAGTCAAGTTTTTACAAAAGGTATAAGTTCCATAAGCCCTCTAAGAATCATACATAAAAAGACAACTTAAGATAAGTGAAAAACAATTAAATTAATTAGACGAAGCGCGGCACTTTCCCTGCAACCACAGCAAGCGTTTCTCAGTCTTGAGAGATATAAAAGTCTCCCGTGCAACTGGGTTCTCAAATAGATCCAATGCAAGAAAGTAAATATGTTGATCAACACCTTGCATCTCATCCAAGACTTTAATACATTTGCTTACTGAAAACCGGTCTTCGCTCTTCATAATTGCGGCTGCCCTCATCTTGGAAGCAGCTGCAATTTCAAGCATTGCATCCACAATAGCATCACCGGTAGCCTTGCGACTCCTTTTGCGGCGGCCACCCCCGCCACCAGTTGGGGTGACTGATTGATGTTTATTGTGTCCATCAACAGTATTTAAATCATCAGCAGAGCCAGACGAAAGATCTTCATCTACATAATTCATGTCTGAACATAAAGCAAAAGGCAAAACACTTCAAGTCCAACTCCTTCCTAATTATAAATTCCAAAACACTTCCCTAAGATTCTCTCATTAACAGAATGAATAAGTATTTCTTCTATAACTAAACTAAAGAGAACCAAGTTCACGATCAACATAGCCAGGATGACCATTCTTAAAGAGAATAATAAAGCATCCACGAAATACCCGAAAAAATGAGAAGGGAAAACGGTAATCTTCAATAGGAACTAGGTTACAAGAATGAGAAGAGCCTTCGATCAAACAAAGATCACTACTTCTTAGTCAATAAAGGAAGAAAATCTGAAGGAAAAGAAAAGGGTTCCCCTTAATTTAAGTTGTACTATCTTTGAATCATTACATTAGGTTGGTTTCCTCCCAAACAAGCAAGCAATCATTTCGAAGTTGATACCCTAAATTGTGCGAAAGAACATATCCTGAAATTCTCTCAAAAGGCAAAAAGGAACAAAGAAAAGAACTTTTGAAACATTTTCGCAGGAAATTTAAGAAAAAAGAGAAGCTTACCGGCGTTAGTAAAGGAACGATCTTTTCTTACGAGTTCAGTGCGCTTGCTGTCTAATAGAGCGAGCAAATGGGTTTTGGGTTTTGGGATTTCCCAACACCTCGCTACTTAGAAGCTCCTTAATTGTACCAAAGAACGGATCTTGTGAAGGACCCACCATCCAAATAATGTAAATAAAAATTATTATCTTTATTAAAATTACAAATTAACTAATTAATTAGTTTTTAAATAAATTATTTAACTAATTATCAATATAAACACACAAATTAAGTGATGAATTCAATTCGATTCAACTACTTTGGCTGTGATTCAAATCTATACATCAGGAATTTGTCAAAGTCTGGAGTTGAATTGCTTCCAAATTAACAGAGTCCGGATCGTCTGTCGAATTTAACCCTGTCCTATTCTGTCCAGTGTCTAAACGGGGTCGTTTTGTTAACAAATTTGACGGGCGTCTCATTAAAGATACTGACGTCTGTGGGACCCACCCACAGGCGCCGTTCTCTTAACATTTGTGAAGCCGGCTGCCATTATTAATCAGCCACTTTTATTTTAATAATAAGCAAAGCCAACTTCAATTTTGTACTCCTCGACTTTGGATTTTTATTAAAACATGGTTTTAATAATTTGTAGACGTTATTAATTTTAGTATGATTAATACGTGTATATATTAATATAGTTAGATATTTGTTATTTAATAAATATAATAATAATATATGCATTATATT
>JAOQMR010000213.1:229551-248447 GCA_027563865.1 Erythroxylum pelleterianum | reverse complement strand
TGCAACCCTGCCCTCTCAAGGTGACCACTTCCATTCCCTGCTCAAAACCCCACCTGATCGTTTTCTGCTTGAAATCCGCCCTTACCTCTCCCAAGGTCACCAGCCACTCAGCTCCCAAAACCAGATCTATTTCCCCTAAAGGAAGAACGTATGCATCGATCATGAGCTCCACCTTTCCCACCTTCACCATCAACCCCTTACACCGACCCTGTGAAGAACACCTGGTACCATCGCTCAACTTGACCCCATAAGTCTCAGTTGGAGTCACTGACAGTTCCAAGGCAGCTACCAATTCCCTCGATAAATAGTTGTGACTCGCTCCACTATCAATGAGTATCAAGATAGGAACTCCAACCAGATTACCTTCGATTTTGAGAGTCTTGGTCTGCGCCATCTCTCCAATTTCGGCTACGTGGCAGACCATCTCTTCGGTCTCACCCCTGTTGGCTTCCTTGCTATCCCTAGAACCCGTCGGCAGTCCCTCTTCTTCCTCATTTCCCTCCCAGATCAACAGTCGCAGGTGCTTGTTGGAACAAACATGGGTTGGACTGAAGTGTTGTCCACATTTGAAGCACAATCCCTTAGCTCGCCGATCCAACAACTCCCGGTAAGAGAGATGCCTGGTCCCTCTCGGTCGTGCCTCATCTGGTTTATCCACACCTGGTCGACGATCCTCGCCTCCTTCCTTGGTGGTCCACTGGGTTGCGCCTTCATCGGCCGGTGGTGGAGATCGGCCCATGCCGGGTCGCGCGCCGACCCATCCGCGCACTTCTGGAGTCGGGTTAGGGGACCCGACCCGTGGAGCACCCGCGGTTCTTCCACCCGCAGATGGCTTAGCTAGTGTCGGTGTGATTTTTCTTTCCACCGCACGTGCCGCTGATATCAAACGATATCGAGAGGAGGGGTCCAGCGTCAAGACCTCCAGCCTTATATCTTCTCGCAACCCACCCATGAACAAACCCATGTACTGATCTTCAGGAAGAGGAGGGACCTGAGCCATCAACATCTCAAAGGTCTCCACATATTCATCCACGGTTCCCTGCTGCGTCAACTCCTTCAGCTGAGAAAATGGGTTCCCTACGTAATGATCGCCGTACCGATCGAACAACGCCCGCTTGAAGGTCTCCCAGTCCATCTCCGGCCTCGATGCTAAGAGGACCTTAAACCAGTGCCAAGTCATACCTTCCATGCTGATTTGAGCCAACTGTACCCGAAGTTCGGGTGAGGTGCCCTGAACAGCGAAATACATTTCCGCTCTCGAGACCCATCCTACCGGGTCGACACCTTGGAATGGAGGGAGCTCTACTCGTTTGGCTCGGAGCTGATACTCCTCCGACGCCATGGTGGTGACGCCGCTGCCTTCCCCAGTCTGTACCGACTTCCCACGTTCCATTGAACTCGAACCCACCTCTGGTGTTTTGTGGACAGCCAGGCGTTGGAATCCCTCTCTCATCTCAGCGTGCATCGCCGCTAGCCCTCTGGAGAGATCGTCGACAGCCTTGTGTAAGCTTCCCAGTTGAACCGTATGATCCATCAACTTCGTCTCCACTGCCGTCATCCGAGCATCCATTGCTTCCCATTTCTGTTGCGCCATCCTTGTTCGCATACACCGGGCCTCTCTCAATGAAAGCACCAATGATACGTAAATGGAAGAGAAACAGGTATTTTTATTGATATATAAAGCTATAGTCTCGTAGAACAACCACAAGAACTAAGCTCCAGCCATAATGGCCCTTTCAGCATCAGCCGAATACACTTCAAAATATTCCATACCCCTCCACTATCCTCCCTTCTCCTTTATATTGTACCCTCTCTCTCTTCTAACTGAATCTATGCTGACTCATCCCTCCCTGCGTTAGAGAAACTCCTAGAATATTTCAGTATGGGTCTAGGCTGCATATTGCTAACAATGTGGCCTAAGTGCGTACCCTTCTCCCTCTTTCTCCTAGAGTATGTCAATATGGGTTTAGAACCCATATTGCTATCACAAACATCATGATTTTTCCCAAATGAATCAATTCACAATTTCAGACAAGTTGAATGCTACTTAATTCTCCTGTGACAATCTTTTGGAATCCTTTATATTTCTTCTTCTTGCCATTTGGGCTTACATTAATTAGTCCAAGACTTGCTCCACTAGAGGAAAGATAGGAGTCACTTACTCAACTACACATTAGTTATCATGTAGAATTTAAAATGGTTTAATTTCATATAACCAATAAGACTAAAGATAGACTTATAAATTGCTTCTAGCATCTAATTTGTCATTTTCGGAAAATTTTTTGAAAATGATGGAAGTATCTTCGATCACTATTATTAATGAAGAGTATCAGTACCTCCTGTTGCGCAGGTGCCAATGGTCCTTTAAGGGCTTTTGCAATTAAATCCCTCACTGCTGCTCCTCTGCTTGTGTCAGCACACATACCATGATCCCAAACAAGCTCGTGATTGTTGTCAGGGTTGAGCCATACAAGCTGAAGAAAACTTGGCACGTAAAAGGAAGGACTTCCAGTAGTTAATTAAATAAAGAACAAAGAATGCACTTACCTCACCATCTTGTATTGGCAATATTGGTGGGCGAGGCCTGCTCCATTGAGGGCGTATTCCTTCTAGTGCCAAGTTTGCCAACAAAGCGGTGACAAGCTCATCTCTATCTCCAGATCCAAGTTTAGGTTTAACTCCAGGTTGCAAATCAAACCTACAATGTAATCCTTATGATGCAATAGTATGAAATACAAGAACTGATTCTGAATTTCATTGTATATCTCAACAGATGTTCCTTCATTCCAAGTTACATACTCTGGTGAATTTGCATCACAACCAACGGGTACATCAGGGTCTGGCACAACATTCTTCACTAACACAGTTCCAAACAAAGAATTATAAGGTTCTGGATGTACTTTATCACAATACTGATGCTGCAACTGTTCTAGCGGTGGGAATGTCTGGTAATGAGAATATAATATTAATTAATATAAGAATGGTAAAAGAAGCAACAAAATACAAAGGTTCAAAAAAATATCCCAAAGAATGCCAGGTCACGAGCCTGAATAGTTAGACAAGGATACTCATCACAAAAAAACTAATTAAAGAGCAAATCCTGCATGGGTAAATGCAACTTACATGGGCTGAAGGATCAAAAACTTTGATGTAATTTGCAGCAGACAATTTGAGAAACTGCCAGAAATGAATTAGCAAAATCCCAACATACAGTGAGACAGTTACAAGGTAAAGCTAAATATGCAATTGAATAACATCGTGAATGCAGAAAATTGTAATCAGCAGTACGGGATAAATCATCCACTGAACTGGCAACACAAATAGGAATCCAAATCTACAAGTCTAACTCTAATGTTAGGGAAGTTCAACTTTGCAAGTAAATAATGCTAATTCAATCAAAGGTAGACATCATGCAATATAGTTATTAGATTCTCCAAGACTTTTAAGGATGCAGCAAATGCTCTGTACTATAACATTATCTGATTTGTATACTGAGGGCTTGTCTCTAAAGGTTAAGCTGACAAAAGTTTTCAACAAACACTGAACACACTGTGACATACATATCAAGTCAAAAACTCAAGCCCCCAACTCAAATTTCCCACCATTACTTTCATTAGTATAACAGATAATGGCTCCAAATGTTTAAGCTGTCAAAGTTGGATAAATGTTGCACTTTGCATAACGCAACAAGTTGGGCTCGTGGCTAGAAGACTTAAGTCCATGCAACATGGCAAGCAACTCCATCATTTTGCTAACTTTTACCAAGGTTGGTAAGATGAAATGAAGCAGTTTTATACCCATCACGTAATGAAATCAAGCTCTCACTATCAAATGCGTAGTTGCAACAATAAATCACATTCCAAATTTATCAAAGATTTCTAAGGCCTCATAAGAACTATGCAAGATACATCTAACATGACAGTGAAAATGAAACTTAAACCTCCTTGCTGCTACTGGAGCTCCCATAACCAAGCAACTGGAGAATAAATGCCCTTTCATACTTCTCAGCATTTTCATCAGATGCAGCCTGTAACCTCCACAAAACATCATTTTACTTCAGAAGTCATAGCAAAACAGCAATATGAAGCAATATTTCAGACGAATTTCAAAAAAAAAAAGAAAAATCTTTTAGCCATGTATACAAGGGATGACGAATACACTGCCTGTTTAATATTGTATTCCCTAGTCACCTATTAGTTCAAACTCTATTTCTGCAATCTGAAGTCATGCAGAAATTTACATATATTTTCGACCCAAGCACTAGACCAGAATGAAGAACACATGGATAAAATGACAATCTCAGGGCTACTTATCAAAAGCACACATAAATTTGTTTCAATCAGATGACTTCCTAAGAAGCACACATAACTTTGTTTACAATTGATTCAGTATTATTCAACTTGATCCCAAAGAGGAGATAGTGGGATATAGACTCATTAATGAAACATGATTATCAGCACTGGAATTGAAATTTGGCGTACTTACATGTATGAGAGCAGCTATGAATGGGTTTTCAGAAGGATGCTGGGAAGAATAAGGCAGGTAAAGAATGGAAAATGCAATTAAGCGCTCTGTAGACTTGAGCATCTTCTCATCCTGCAGTTATGGATTACACAATACATGAATAGCAGATACTATAAAACATATTACAATTCATAATCTAAGTATCAATTATGCAGCCAATGGTATCACAATGTGTTCACACAGTTTTCTGAAACTCCATTAATTACATAAAAATTCAAGAGAATCAGCAAAAAGACAAAACAAAGGATGACAATTTCCAATCTACCATTTGCTTGAATATCCATGCCTCCGGACTTCGACAGAAGAATATCACAACGAAAAGACAAGATGACAAAACAGGCAGGTGATCAGCAAAGTAATGAGAGCGTCAACTATATATTCACTTTGAAGTACACCCCAAAAATCCAAATCACCGAAGCAAAATAAGTTTGTATTATCACCTAAAAGGAAAAGAATATTTTATTCTTTCATTCTTCAACAGGTAACAACCACCATTCATATTAACCACGGGAAAAGAAATGAGGAACTTTAAGAAATGAATTGAACCAAAATCTAGAAATGACCAATAGATTCTCAATTACATCGCCGGCAAATTTTCGTTTGCTCCTGTCTTTGCTTCGTAAATGTTTCAGCGACTAGAGTTAGAGTTAAGCTAATAATGCAGACATCCCAAAACTTAATAACCCTAATTGGATCACCAGTGTACATATTCGAAAACCTAAACCAAACAGTACGGGATTAAAATTCAGATTGATTTCATACAAAAAACTAAACTTGGGTTTAGAAATGAAAACAAACACTAACATAAAGAAATATGAGATTAGCTCTTCTTCTGATTCTATTGTTCAATCTCTGCGGGATATAATTAAACCCGCTCAAAACCCATTTCCCTATTGAAATCAACAAATTTATAGAAAAATCAAGCTTATCAGACAAATCAAGAACATCTCATGCATAGAAAACCCAAAATCTCGAAAACCCAAAATCTCGAAAACACCACAGGAATAAAAGCGACTGGTGGTATAGAGCAAGCAAAGGGCTTTGCCTGCAAGAGGAGTAGTAGAGTACAGCAGACGGAGAAAGAACGATGGCCACTGATTCTGGAGGAAAATTCTCCAATAATCTCTTCAAATGGTTTGTTTTCCAATTTCAGGATTGAGAACACCAAGTTGGATTCCTCTATGCTCAAACCCATGATTTTTCTTTTTCGTTACGACGGCTGTTTGATCGATCAATTCAAAACATATAATGTCAGAGAAGTAGCAGAGCAGAGAAAATCTGATAAATGGAAAAATGGAATCCTGATTAAGACGAGAGCGTAAAAGAGTGACAATTGGAGTAGGAAACTGGAAGAGAGCGTCGTTTGTTTCTCGAGAGAGAAGAGAATCACGCAGTATCCACTATTACACTACAGGCTTTGAAGGCTCAACACTATTTATGCCAGTTCTTTGGGCCGACCCATCAATACACTACTGTGATTAGTTAGCCATGCTTTGTTGGGCCTATGGACGGTGTAAAGCCCGATCGGAATTAGGCAACCTCGAAAACGTGATTGGTTTTTGACTCATTTCTTTTCATTTTTTGCAAATGAAAAAAGGTTTGGGAAATATAAAATTATAAAATAATGTGAAAATTTAAAAATCCTACCTTTGGACATCTACTTACCACCCTTCCCTAGGTTGGGACGTGATCCTCTGCCCATGAACCCTGTACTAATTCTGTCCCAACATTCATTTATGTGTTGGGATGTGATCCTCTAACCCGTGAACCTTCTACCAACCATGTCCCAACCCATCTCAATCATCCATTTATGTGGTCAAATAAATGGGAGTTGGTACAGGGTTCACGGGCCAGAGAATTTGAGGGGCCCTAGGTTCACCCATGCAAGTCCACTTGATAACACTAAGGATGGGCAGCCCATGAGCCTAGACTTAAATATTTTCAATGGGTCGGCTTGGGTTTAAATATTCTAAGCCTAAACTCAATTAAAAAATATTGTTTTATATTTTTAATTTTAAAAATTGATGAAATTGACTTATACGTCAGCCTATTGCTCTCTCTACTTTTTCCGACCAATTGATTTAAAATTGATAAGTTTTCTTTGAATTCATCTGAGTTTTAAGTTGGTTTTGAATTTTTCTTTTATTGTTAAAATTTTAGTATTTGATTCCAATTAATTTTAAAGCCGACTTTGAATTTAAAGATAATTTTTGTAGTTGGATTTAAGCTTGAGTAGGTTCGAACCAGGGATGTTAATGGGAGTCTGAATGCGGGTTAAGGTAGCTCGTGGCTCAACGGATTAGGATAGGTTATCTCGTGGCTCGGCTCGACCACGGGACTAACCAATGTCAACCTAACTCGCCATATATATATATTATAAGAGTGAAGAAAACAGATTACAAAATGAGTCAAGATAGACAAAGTCCTGACATATCCTCTAGAATGATAAATTGGCACCCAATAGGTGTAGTATCTAGATAAGGAGGGCCTATCGCAAACTGCTCCGTATAGTTCGCTAGCCAGTCAGCACACTCGTTACACTCTTTATAAATATGCCGAGGGACAACAGTCTAGTTCCGAGCAAACAGTTCATTAATTCCTTGAACTATGGGATTCAATATCATTAATCGTCTCACCGAAGAAGAAAGGAGGTTGATCACCGCAATCGAGTCCACTTCGAGTTTGATTAGGCGATAACCGAGATGCCACGAGAGCGTGAGCCCTGTAAACACATCTCAAAGTTCTGCAGACACCGGAGAACACTAGCCAAGATTATGTACGAAGCCGCCAAACCAATTGCCCGAATTGTCACGAAGGAGGCCCTCTGCTGTGGCTGAGTATGAAGAAGGTTTGCATGCGCATCCGTGTTGAGCTTGACCCATCCTGGGGGCAGTGTGCTCCATCCTACATGTTGCTCGTGTCGCGGCGGATGCCCTGTAGCAGTGTGACTTTGCCAAATGGTTGATGAATGAAACTGATATGCAAAAGACACAATGAACGAAATGGATGAGGATGGCCAACTAAAATGATTATCAAATAAAGTCATATTGTGCCAAGTCCACAGGAGCCAACAGGTGGCTCCCAAAAGGATCGACTAAGCCTGTCCAAAAACGTGTCGGTGTTGTTAGAGGTTAGTGATGAGCCACTGATGAGTCGGCAAAGTGAAGAACTCGTCATTAATCACGTGAGGGGGAAATGTTGTCCACACTTATTTGGCTTTGGCGTAGTCATGCACAGTATGCAGCGCGGATTCGTCGAGGCCATAGTGATAACAGGATCCTTCCGTTGTGAGGTGCCTACACTTCCGATGTTGGTTAGTGAGTAACTGATCGTGCGCCAGGAGCCATAGGAAAGTTCACATGTGTTGAGGGCCTTTCCATTGCCAGATTATCATCCAAAATTTATCTATCGCAGTGTTTGACTGTGCCATTATCATAGAGTAGGCGAAGGCGACCGTAAATTGATCGGTATCAGAGAGAGACCTCAAATGACCTTGTCATGACCTAGATAGAATTTTGGGGGAAAGTTCCTGTAATTAAAAAAAAAATATTAAAGTTTCAAAAAAAAAATTAAAAAGTAATATCATTTTTGAAGCAACGGTTGTACCAAGCCGATCCATAACTCGATCAATCTGAACTAAAATTACACTGGGTCAAAATTGACGTCGCTAATTGAGTCTACCTACCCTATTATCATTATCACACGATAGTTGTACCAAATTTTCAAATTTTTAAATGCCAAGCTTAAGCTTAACACGACAAGATAGCGGCAAAGACAATTTCCTCAAGGAAGTGACCGGTCAACCAGAGTTTTTCGATTATCGAACAACCGCCAATTCTCTTGAACCGTCTCTGAAATCTGGAAAATAGAAAACTGGGTATTGATCAGTAAGTTTTTAGGGAAAATGGGTATAATCAAGAACACGTTTTACTTGTCGCATGGCTCGCCGATGCTCTCCATTGATGAGTCCATTGAAGCACGCAGTTTTTTCCAGTCATGGAAGCGAGATATTTTTAAAGATAAACCTTCGGCAATTCTTGTCATCTCCGGCCACTGGGACACCAAAGAGCCCTCCGTCAACGTCGTTCATCAGAATGACACGATTTACGATTTCTATGGCTTCCCAAAACCCATGTACGAGGTAAATTTTACATGATTTTATTGTTTTTTGATACGCGTATCTTCAAGCTATGTTCTTTTGGGGTACTGTACTCATAAATCGATTTTGAGAGCTCGTCAGGTTTCTGCTATTTGATTTGTTTATGTTGCTTTCTGAATTGATAGTTGTAGTTGAAGGCTAATTGTTGGAGGAACCTGTGAGCTGAAAATTTCCATTAGAATTGCAATTTTATATGGAAAAGTACCTCGAGAGCCCGTTCTTATTGATGGGGCTGACAGGATGTAGATGGAGAAGTGGAGAGTGGTTTACGTTTTCGATTGTAATTTGGAACGAAATTAATGTTGTGAACTTGATAAAGCAGACAGTTTTCCCATGTTGCACGCACTATCAATGCTTGGATTGGACGGGTTTTTGATTCTTGGGGACATGAAATTGGCAAATTGGTTTATATACTTCTTGTGATGTGGCTTTTTTCATGATGTGATTAACAGCTCAGGTATACGCCGCCTGGATCACCTCAACTTGCAAAGAGGGTAAAAGAGCTGCTTGTAGCATCGGGATTCAAGACGGTTCATGAAGATACAAAACGAGGGCTTGATCATGGTGCTTGGGTTCCATTGATGCTAATGTATCCTGAGGCTGATATACCAGTTTGCCAACTATCAGTCCAGTGTCATAAAGATGCTACTCACCATTACAACATGGGCAAGGCAATCGCGCCTCTTAAGGATGAAGGTGTCCTAATCATTGGTTCTGGTTCTGCTACTCACAACCTGAGGACCATGCAACCAAGCGGCAGTCCTGTTGCTTCCTGGGCCGCCGAGTTCGATACTTGGCTTAAAAATGCTCTTCTCGATGGAAGGTAATCAAAGGGCTTTGTGGACGTACTGTGAAGTTGAAATCTATATTTCTTATCTTTGTGCAGATACTTTGAAGTTGAAATCTTTACTTGTTCTTTGTCAGATACTTTGAAGTTGCAACCTATATGTTCTCTTTGTGCGGATACTTTGAAGTTGCAACATATAAGTTCTGTTTCTGCAGATATTTTGATGTTGAAATCTATTCATCTCTTTGTGCAGATACTTGAAAGTTGAAACTATACAATCTCTTTCTGTGGACACTTTGAAGCTGAAATTGATACATTCTCTTTGTGCAGATACTTTGAAGTTGAAATCTATACGTTCTCTTTGAGCAGATACCTGAAATCTATACATTTTCTTTTTGCAAGTACTTTGGAGTTGAAACCTATATGTTTCTGTTCGCGCAGATACTCCAAAGCTGAAATTGATTCGTTCCCTTTGTGCAGATACTTTGAAGTTGAAATCTATACATTCTCTTTATGCAGACACTTTGGAAGTCGAAATCTATACGTTCTCTCTGTGCAGATACTTTGAAGTTGAAATCTATATGTTTCTCTTTGTGCAGAAACTCCAAAGCTGAAATTGATTTGTTCTAGTTGTGCAGATACTTTAAATCTATACGTTCCCTTTCTACGGATACTTTGAAGTTGAAATTTAAATGTTTCTCTTTGTGCAGATATGATGATGTGAATGACTATGAAGCGAAGGCACCATATGCAAAACGGGCTCAACCATGGCCAGACCATTTTTACCCATTGCATGTAGCCATTGGAGCTGCTGGGGAAAGTTCAAAGGCCAAACTCATACACCACAGCTGGGACAATGGTACTCTTTCCTATGCTTCTTACCAGTTCACAGCAGATGAATGAAACTACACCATTAATTGATGTTCCTAAATCCGACTTGTATTCGAGTAAACATGAATAACAAAGCATGATTGATGTTTATGCAATATGAATGAATGTATTTGGAAGTCTCAAACTTGAAATCTTATTCATTGATTACTCCTTTCTCTGTTTATCTTGCATTACTATAACTTTGGAATTTTATGGTCAAACTTCGAACTTCAAACCAAATACGGGGCGGCACTTAAGCAAAAAATTAGGTACAACTTAATGGTAAAACTAACTTCAGTTTCATTGTTATATTTTAAGGGTTGACTCTGCTCTTAATTTATTGATATAACACTCAATAATTGATCTTGAATTTGAGGTTGAGTGCTCTTCTTTTTGAAAAAGAGCCAAATTGCAAGTACTCACCTTTAGGTGGTGGTAGCTTTTGATTGAGCACTTCAGTCCGAACAGGAATAACTAATTCTTAATGCGATCCTTAATAAATAATACACCTAAAAAAGCACCTCAATCTCACTAATATCAATTGGATCGAGCGAGTTCACCTAAATCTTATGAATCGAATTCGTCGTTATTTAGATCTTAATTTTACTTATATTAATTAAGTGCCTTTTTGGATGGACTTTTTGGAGGTCAATAAGCAATTTTCTCCATCACAAAAGCCTTTTTTAAGAAAAATGGGTATTTGACTGTAAAATAAAAAAGTACTTCTTTAATAGATATGACTTTTTTGGTAGTTAATATATAACTTTTTAAAAAACTCAAATTTGGAGCTTCTCAAAAAATCACTTTTTTAGGTAGATTTTTTCAGATCAATTAATAAGCCTATTTTTTAGTCCCTTTTGTCTTTATGTTTTACATATAATTCTCACAATATTCACAAACTCATCTTTCCGTTTATTATGTATTTAATTATTTACTCAACTTGGATATTTATTTGGAGATTTATAGAGTATTATTCGGCTTTTTATATGTTTTAATATTTATTTTCGATATTAGTTTATTTATGTTATAATCTATATAAAAGATTTTGTTAGATATATTTTCATTTATGTTTCATATAGTTTAAAATTATATAATAATTAATATATTGTACTTTGCATATTGTTTAATATACTTTAAATAATATTTATATGCATAAATAATTTTTATTACAAAATAAAATATAGTTAAAATTAAATTTGTTTTTTATTTTTATGTTGTCAAACAGTCAACTATATGAAACTCTTTCAAAAAAACTCTTTTTAAAATGACAACCAAACAGTCAACTGACTTCTTAAAAAAGTTCTTCTAAGAAAAAATCTATAAAAAAAAACTCTACTGATAAAAACTTTACTAATATAAGCTTAACCAAACATAGGCTTATTTAGATCATAATTTACTTATATCAATTGAATCGAATTTATCATTTAACTTAATTGAATCTCACTAATATCAATTAACTTAAATCTTATGAATTGAATTATGTCTTCTAATTTAACTCAAAATGTTATGAATCGAATTCCTCCTCTAAATAATTTAATGTAACCATAATAATATCAATTGAATAATCGTATAACATTTTAAATTACACTCTCAATAATATCAATTGAATAGGATTTATCAACCAATTTAAATTATTTATACCACATAATTTATGAAATATTACATGAATTTTCCAACCCCAAATTGCAAAGTGGCAAACAACACCGCTTTTGACCCGAAAAAACGTGTAAGGAGCACTCACAATAGATGAATATGGACAATTCACTCCTTCCATTCACAAAATACATTATTTATACCAAAAAGCTAATTCACCTCCATCACGCGCAGACCAAATCCCATCATTGTTTTCTTTTTCCAACCTAAGTTTCATCGTCCACTTCCTTCATTCTTTTGACAAAACATCACCTCCTCCACACTCCACACTCCACACTCCACTCTCTCGAGCTCTCACTCTAAATTAATGGAAACCAGCTGCATGCAATTTGCATAACCTCACACCACTACCTTCTTCTTCTTCCACTTTTCTTCTTCTTCCTTTGTTCATATCACGCTAGGCTAGTAAGAGAACGAAGAAAATGGATAATGACTCGTATAACTTACCATGTGCACAACAATCTTTAGAGAAGTCGTTCCACAGCCACATAAAAATGTTGGAATCGCAAAGATAATTATATACCCACTTATAAATTTAACTAAAATTTTCATTAACATCACTTCTTAACGAGTGAGCAACATAATTATTATTGAAGTGATCGTTTCAACACAATAGCTTAAGTGGTTCTGTGAAGCTAATTTAATTGATTTTATATAATCACTAACACACCCCTTCAAGTAAAAGTTCTTTGAACTTGAAACTTACACAGACTCACTCTACCTTGTGCTGAATAATAGGTAAGTGGTAGGATTTGAACTCACAACCACTTGGTCACAAAGACTCTGATACCATATTAAGTGACCGTTTCACTACAATAGCTTAAGCTATTGTGTGAGGCCAACTTAATTGATTTTATATATTCATTAACAATTATAAGTTCTTGAAATGAAAAATTATATATAACTTATAAAGTGCATAACAAAATTTAGAAAACTCATTACGTACCACTTACGTAATAAATATAGCTAAATTTCTTATTAAAATCGATAATCCTAATTATAAATAAGATAATTGTTTGTAATTTTTTCAAATTTTACAACAAAATTTTGAATTATTTTTTTGTTGTATAATAAATTATAATAATTATAGAAAAGTTGGGATCACAGAGATAATTTATCCGATTCCTAATGATAATCCTAGGAAGTGGCTTTCACAAATCATATACTCTATGTGTTTGACTTCAGAATCTTTGTTTTCATGCATATCACAAAGTCAAATAAAAAAGTAATTAGTATACAGTAATATTATTAATCCGCCCATAGTCAAAAGATGAATTTACCAACAACGCATACACTTACACGTTCTTTTCAGGTGCTCTTTTCAATCTCAATACTGCTATCTTGTTTGACATGTATAGTTTCAACCCCCTTATCTCTTTATTAACACGATTGGTTGATACTTCTAATCGATTTTTGATTTGAAATTGTGACTAATACACAATCGTCAACCTTCACATTGTTACGTGTCCCCAATCCATAAACATGCAAACTAAGCACGCAAATTAATGTATTTTTATTGTATTTGACCATTATTATTATCAGATTGGGTGGATGAAATTGATAATGTACGTACACCACTATCTTCCACCTTTTATATATACACATCCTCTCTTCAAAAGTTCCAAAAGAACTTCATTAATCACTTAGCGCTTCTTCTTCTTCAGTTCATCTGATCATAGAACACTCATGGAAAGAGCGATGAAAACCCATCCGACGATACCAAAAATGGTGGCGGCAAATGTTCTAAGTATGCTTCTGTTGAAGGACATGATAGTGAGTGGATTTAGATTTGGAAATGGAGTGGATATTGGTCTGACTATGGACTACTATCTCATGAGTTGCCCTTTCGCCGAGCAAATTGTGAAGAACAACGTGAATAGAGCGCTTCAAGCAGATCCTACTCTCGCTGCTGGCCTTATAAGAATGCATTTCCATGACTGTTTCATCGAAGTATTGTTCATATTTACGGATTTGTTTTAGATAATTATGTTCATGTGGTTTTCAGAGAATGATGGGAACTGATTAATGGTTGATTGGGAATGAACAGGGATGTGATGCGTCTGTGCTCCTGGATTCCACCAAGGACAATACGGCGGAGAAAGATTCGCCGGCTAATCTCAGCTTGAGAGGGTATGAAGTGATTGACAGTGCAAAGGATGAGCTTGAAACTCAGTGTCCTGGAGTCGTATCATGTGCTGATATTCTTGCAATGGCGGCTAGAGATGCTGTTTTCTGGGTATCTATATATCTTCCATTTTCTTCTTCTTACATGCTGTTTTGTGGGTATCTTTCGTCGCCATCATCATCTTCTTCTTCTTTGATATCAGATGAAAGTTATTTAGATACTGTTTTGTGTGGGTATTTTTAATCATCATCATCATCATCTTCTCCTTCTTCTTCTGCTTCAAGTTCGTTAGTTGGTTAACTAATATGGTTGACGGCGGCGACAGTCAGGTGGTCCTGTTTATGACATACCAAAAGGAAGAAAAGATGGAAGGAGATCAAAAATACAAGACACCATTAATTTGCCTTCACCAGCTTTCAATGCCTCTGAGCTCATTAGAATGTTTGGACAACATGGCTTCACTGCCCAAGAAATGGTCGCTTTGTCCGGTAATTATTTCATTTTGTAATATTATATAATATATATATATAAAGAGTAGTTTTCTTGTATTTATATAATTTTTATGTAGTTTTTTTATAATTTTCAAAAAAATTAGCAATACAGATTTATAAAGAGTAGTTTTCTTATAAAAAATTAAGTTTTTATCGATTTTAATAAAATATAATTAAAGTATAAATTAATTTTTATTAATATTTTATATAAATTTCCGCGTACATGTATATATTGAAGGTGTATATATAAAATTGCGTACAGGGGCACATACACTCGGAGTGGCTCGGTGTTCCTCGTTTAAACCAAGAGTAACCGCCGCCGACACGACAGCTGATTCGGACTTCTTGAAGACACTGTCCAAAACATGCAGCAGAGGAGACAACACCGAGCAAGCGTTCGACGAGACGAGGAACATTTTCGACAATCTCTACTACAACACGTTGCTGAGGAGAGCGGGATTGCTCTTCTCGGACCAGGCACTGTTCGTCAGTCCCAGGACCAGGAACATCGTCAACGGTTACGCCCAGAACCAGGCCATGTTCTTCTTCGACTTCCAGCAAGCTATGGTGAAGATGAGCGCACTCGACCCTAAGGATGCCTCTAAAGGAGAAGTTCGCGAAGATTGTCGGAGAATTAACTGATTTTATTACAGCTCTTCCTGTCCTCGATTGATGTGTTTAGTAAGTGTTTGTTGAAATGTACCCTTTTAAGTGAATTGAGTCTGTAGCTATAATAGCAATCCAGTCTTCTGCTCGTGTATGTATACAAGCTCTTGTTGGATCTTAGCAGTAGCAAGCTCCAATATGAAGATGATAGTGTTCATGTTTGAATTGCTTGGAGTCATTTGTTTGATATTGAGAAGAGAAATTGCAAAATTTCCCCATGTTAATCCAAATATATGTGTGTGTATGTAACTTAAATAAAAATTTACGATCAAAATTATAATTTAAGTAACAAGTGGCAAATTAATAGAGATGGCACCGATTAGGCCCGATTTGGGTCCTAAAGAATATGTTCGAGTTTAGGCCCGATCTAAATCATTTGAGAGGACAATGTGCTAGGCTAGATTTAGTCCTAAAAGATATATTCAAACTTAGGTCGAGCCTGAAGCCCTATCGGGCTTGAGGATCAAGGCTTGAGCTCGAGCCTAAACAAGCTTGGATGATTCGAAGCTCAATTAACAAAATTCTTTTAACTTTTAATTTTTAGAATAATTTTTTTATACTTTAGTTAATAATTTCTTTGTATTCAACTCAATTTTTAAATTCATCTACATTAATTAAATTTGATTTAGATTAATAATTTAAAATAATTCTAAAAATTTATTAATTTGAGTCGGATCTAATCAATTTTGACTTTAAAAGTTAAGTTGTACTGTTATGTAAAAAAATATTTAAGTAATTCTCATCATATGTTTAAATTACATGTTTCAGTATTTTTTAATTATAAAATTTTTCAAAATTTAAAAACAATATCATTTCATATAAATATTTAGGGTTTCAAGTCAAGCTGGACCAGACAAGTTAAGTATCGGCTTGACTCAAAACTTGAAATTTGGAAAAAGGAAAAAAATATGAATTTGATTCGAAGCACAATCAACTCGAATCAATCATGTGTAACTTCAAGACGAATTGAACCAAACTAATTTTGTCAAGTGTACAAATTATTGTACCAAAATATATTGATGCTACTATAGTTATGGATAATATATACAAACATAATTATGAAATATTATAATATAGTTAAAGATAGTGATAAGAGGGGCAAGGTTGAAATAGTCCGGTCATATTTTTCCAGCTTATACTCTGCCAATGGCGACCTGAATGTGGACGTTTTTATAGCAATGGGGGCGAGGGTTGGAGAGGTTGATAACCAGATGCTTTTGGCTCCTTTTACGGAAGTAGAATTTAAGAGGGCAGTAGACCAAATGCATCCGGACAAATCGCTTGGGCCGGACGGTTTTAATGCTGCTTTCTACCAAAAATTTTGGCATATTATTGGGAAAGATGTTGTACGGAGCTGTCAGCACTGGCTCGGAAATGGTCAGTTCCCTACTTCCCTTTCTCATACTTTTCTTGTCCTCATAGCCAAACATGAAAAATCGACACATCTTCAGGACTTTAGACCTATTGCTCTTTGTAATGTGCTGTATAAAATTGTGGCAAAGGTTTTGGCTAATAGATTAAAGGCTATTCTGCCTCACATTGTTTCTGCTGCACAATCTGCTTTTGTTCCTGGACGCTCAATACATGATAATGTTATGCTGGCCTTTGAACTTATCCACTGCATGAAGAGGAAGAAGAGGGGGAAATCAGGAGCGGTAGCTTTAAAACTAGATATCCGCAAAGCATATGACTGCATTGCTTGGCAATACTTGGAATTCATTTTGGTAAAATGGGGCTTTGACGGCAAATGGATTGCTTACATCATGATGTGTGTTACATCGGTGACCTATAGTGTTTCTGTTAAATGGCAACGAAGTGGGTCCAATTACACTAAAGCGTGGCCTCAGACAAGGTGATCCACTTTCTCCATACCTCTTTATATTATGTGCCGAAGGCTTAACTTTCTTGTTACGCAAGGCAGAAGAAGACAGCACCTTGCAGGGGTTTAGAATGGTGAGCGGTGCCCCGTCAATCTCGCATTTACTGTTTGCAGATGATAACTTTCTCTTCTTTCGAGCAAGTATGACTGATTGTTTGACGATTAAACAGATTTTGGTAGATTATGAGCAGGCTTCAGGGCAGGGGGTAAACTTTCTGAAATTTGGAAATTTTTTCTCCTCCAACGTGGGGCTACGGTTGGCTAGTGAGTTGAAAACAAGTCTAGGCGTTTCCACCCCTTTGGATTATGGCCGATACCTGCGCTTGCCCTCCCTTATAGGCAGAAACAAGAAACAAATCTTCTCCTTCCTCAAGGAGCGATTGCAAGGGAGGCTTCGCAGTTGGAAAAACAAATTTCTCTCACATGCAGGTAAGGAAATTCTTCTCAAAACTGTAGCCCAAGCCTTACCCACTTATAGTATGAACGTGTTCTTGATCCCACTTACCATCTGTGATGCCCTTCAAAAGATGATGAACTCTTTCTGGTGGGGGCATAAACCCACTGGCGGGAATCGAATGCACTGGCTAACCTGGGATAGAATGTGTGGGCCGAAGATAGAAGGTGGGCTTGGTTTCCGATTGTTACACTGGTACAATATGGCAATGCTAGCGAAGCATGGTTAGAATCTAATTTATAACCCTTCTTCCTTCCTATCACAAGTTCTCAAAGCTAAATACTTTCCCAGGACTTCCTTCCTGGAAGCAACGACCGGATATAATCCCAGCTTTCTTTGGAGGAGTATGTTACACGCTAGAGATTTGCTGGCTTTAGGAATCTGGTGGAGAGTCGGAAATGGAGAGAACATCTCTGTCTGGCAAGACCCATGGTTACCGGGGGAGGCAGATTTTTTCATACGGTCACCAATGGCAGAGGGACTTGAACTTATACAAGTGAAGGATCTAATGCTACCAGATGAGACGACATGGGATCTGCAATACATCCAAGGCCTGTTTTGTGATATTGACGTGCAGAAAATTCTTTCCATTCCTATACCTCTACCTCATCACACAGATAAGTTGATATGGCATTTTACGAGAGATGGTTTTTACTCGGTAAAGTCTGGCTATAGAGTTGCCCTTACAAGGTTCAGACCCATGGTTTCTGAGGAATGTGTCGGCCAGTGGAAGCAGCTATGGAATCTACCCATCCCAGCCAAATCAAAGGAATTCCTTTGGCGAGCTTGTAGGGGGATTCTCCCGGTGACGGCCACCCTTAGGCGTCGGGGACTGGCCATAGCGGACATCTGTCCTTTTTGTGATGAGCCGGAAACCATATCCCATGCTTTACTACATTGTGTCCATGTTAGAGCCTGTTGGGATCTATTCCCTCTACATCCTGTGGCTCCAAATTTTGTTTACTTTTTGCAGGATCTTTTGAAGGGCCGGGGTGCTGAGGTGCGTCGGGCTTGTGTCCTGCTGTGGCACATATGGCAAGCTCGCAACTCCTTCATTTGGCAACATAGGCGCCTTGACCCACGGGCCATAGTGGCCTCATCACACCGAGCCTTGGAAGAATGGACAAATGCCCAAGCCCAGATGCGCGATGCCATAACACCATTAGGGGTGGCTGCACTAGTAACCCGCTGGTCCGACCCACCTGCTGGCGCTGTAAAGTGCAACTTTGATGCTGCAGTTCACGATGTGCAGGGGACAAGGTCGTATGGTGTAGTCCTAAGGGGTCAT
>JAOQMR010000213.1:206442-229451 GCA_027563865.1 Erythroxylum pelleterianum | reverse complement strand
AGAAGATGACGCAGAAATAAAAGAAGGGACGGACGTCAATAACAAACGGAGAGGCGATGCGTAACATTTCATTAAAAATAGCAGCACTACAGTATTAGCATAGGGTGGGTTGTAGGGGAATGGGGAAAACAGGATATAAACCGATTGTGTGTAACGCCATCGGCATGAAATTGGTGTGTGTCTTGTGTAATCATTCTTCAGTGAATGAATCTATGTCCTCCCTCTGATTCTGTGTATCTCTCTCCCTCTCTCTTTCTATTTGTGTTTCCTTAACCAATTTGCAACCCACGTCCGTATTCCGTTAGAATCATTTTTTCTCTCAACAGAGTTGGGGGTGCTCATGACCGAGTGCCAAGCCACGGTTGCGGGATTTCAGTCTTTTACTTTTACCTGGATTCCTAGATATGTTAATAAGGTAGCTCACATGTTAGCTTAAGCAGCTACTCGATACCCCAATAAATCTAGTTGGGATCGACCGCCGACTTTTTTATTAGATATTCTTGACTGTGAAGCTGGTTTATCTATTTAATTAAACCCATTTTAAAAAAAAGATAGTGATAAATTTTGATTAAAATAATTTTAAATTTGGAAAATTTTAAGTTTATTTGAGCTTGTAGCCATAAAAAAACCAAAATTAGGGATAGCATCGGACGGGGTTAGGCTCAAAGCCCGATGAAGTCTAGAATTCAATTTTTTTAGTTTGAGATTTCAAAATGATATCATTTTTTCAAAATTTTTCATACTTTAACCCAAAATTTTCAATTTCGAGTTGGATTGAAGGCTCGAAATTTCAAAACAAAAAAGATCGAATGTAACCCGAAGCTTGATCAAATCGAACGGGGTCTGTTGATTTTAAACTGGGTTGAGTTGAGCCGCCCGGACCTAATTGCCAATCTAAGGGCAATGTGCCATTAAAGTGTTAGCTGAATGTCTCCTATGAATTTGGTGACTTCAGAATAAAGAAAAAGTAAATTTGGGTTAGTTGGGAATTGGTTAGGCCCAATAACTTCACATGGAAGCTAAACTAATCATGTCATTGAGAGAGAGAGAGAGAGATAAGAGAGGGAGATTGAATTTGGATCGACTGAGTGGTCCTCTGTGTGTGCTTGTGTGGTTGTGATAGTTTAGATCGATTGGGTTTGTTTGTTTGTTGAGAAATTTAAAAGGGATGGACAAAATGAAAGAGGGATTTGAGAAGATGAAGATGTTGGTGGGAATGGATGCAGCTGAAGACGACGTAGAAAAACTAACAGCAGCAGATGATAACTCAAACTCCTCATTATCCATGATGATGGACGATTTCAATCGCAATTGCACTCTTTCCACTAAACAGGTAGCTTTGTTTTTTTCCTCGATTTCCCTATTCAATTTTAGGGATCTCCGTTTCTGATTCATCGGAAGTAGAAAGTATCCACTGGATATGAAGCCAATGGATAGGATAGAAAAAATCAGCTTAGTTTGTGCATGGAACTGCACGTTTGAACTCCATTGTTACTGCCTAAATATTATAATACACCGTAAACTCTGAAGCGACTTGCCTACTCTTGTTTCTCGTTATAATCGTATTCCATGCCAATGTACCCCTAAATGAATTTATTTATTAATGTTTATTCGAGTCCATACATCGTGTTAACGAGTTGTACATCAAATACATAATCGGGAGAGCCCAGGTTATTCCCACAGCATCAGAGCATTGCCTTTTCAATTTGAACTGTGAGTGAACTTGGGAAATAAGCTGGTGACAGGATGAGCTTCAGTCAGTTTTTTTTTTAAAAATCAAATTTCTGCGATCCTTGGATTTAAATGAAGTAGGAAGCCTGGTTAGTTGATCAGCATTGTAGAACTATAAACTTAATCTTTAGCTCTTGGTTGAGATTTACTGAGCCTGCATTTGGTTTTCAATATTTCTTGAAATTCATTACTCGGCAGGCTATTGATTAGTCATGTGCATGCTTTCTCATGCTTTATTGCAATGATCTTTGCTCTTGCAGAGGTTTCAAGGCTTTGCTATATGCTTTGTTTCTGGCCTGGCTAGTCATGTGCATGCTTTCTCACATTTTATTGCAATGGTCTTTGCTCTTGCAGAGGTTTCAAGGCTTTGCTATCTGCTTTGTTTCTGGCCTGGCTTGCACACTCTTGGTAGGTCTTAACCATCACAATTCTCCGCTCTTTTCCATTTCATCGACCATTATTGTTTATAATTCTCATATAGGAGATTTAAAAGAATCAATACTCCCTTTCCTCATTTTTGAATTTTTGTCACAGTCAATGCTGGTTTTTCTCAATCCAGTCAAGTTTGGAATTACATTCACTTTTGGAAATCTGCTTTCTCTTGGAAGGTTTGCATTTTATATTTTTTTTCATTCATCATGGTTTTGTTGACAAACTAGATTGATATGTATGTGCTCAGTGGGACGAACAAGATGTTCAGAAGATTCGTAATATTTAAATTGTTTATTGCATCTAGGTTAGTTGTATATTATGTTTGTGATCCTTTCAAGTGTTAAGTGTTGAAGGTCTTAAAAGACTTTTTTCTTACCCAAAAAATGGGAATAAGATGACCCAAGAAGAAATCATACTGCTTGTGATGATTGTATTGTTGGTCTTATTTAGTTCTTGGCAAGAATGAATTTGAAGCTATTACCTCTTAGATTTACATGTGCAAACATATCAAATACATATGTTTCATGCTCATCTCATCGATAGTGCAGGTCAATAATGTGCTTATCTCATCAATAGTGGTTCAGATAACTTAATCTGCAAATAAGGAATTTAGTCAAAATTGTCAATGTTGATAAATGTTCCAGTTCTCTTCCCTTTTGTGTTCCCCCCATAACTAGTAGTCTTTTGCAGCTTTCAATTGTAATGTCTTGTGATATTTGATGTTCGATGGATCATGGATTTTATTTGGATAAATTGGTGGAGACAATACATTCTTAAATTCAGTTAGTGCACAAAACTAGTTTTCGAATTAATTTTTTATTCTTTCCATAATATATTGTGTCTAGTTTTATTTTGTATATAAGTTGAACCTTTTCTGTGGCAGCACAGCATTTCTCATAGGGCCAAAGCGTCAAGTTTCGATGATGCTTGATCCAGTTCGTATATATGCAACGGCCCTGTTCCTTGCAAGTATGATCATTGCCTTATTTTGTGCTCTATATGTAAGCAATTCTTTGCTCGATCATCCTGATCAAGTTCCAGAAATCTTATTGGTTGTATCTGAACAATAACATTTGATCTCACGAAGAGATTTGTCATTGTATACTCTCAACAGGTTCATAACAAGCTTTTGACTCTTCTGGCAATCATTCTGGAGTTTGGTGCACTTATATGGTATGTTAATATCAACAAGACTCTACTCTTGTTTGTGTTACCTTTCGAACTTCATTTCCTGTTAGCAACTTCTGGTTCTACATCACTCAAGTTTAGTTCAGAAATGTATACCAAGACATACGATTTAGAATTAAATAACACAATGAGGGTGATAATAGCTGATATGAAAAGAAGGAAAGTGAGAGGAAAAGGAAAATTAAAGAGGAGAAAGAGCTGAAACCGAATATCTAGAATTATAAAAATGTATAGAGCAAAATATGGGAATGGTCATCACGTGTTGTATAAGGAATCACTTAACGGAAATTGAACCTACATTGGGATAATAATGCAAAACTTCTGTGAATGGATAGGTATACTGTGAATTGCTTGGTATTTTTTCTTTAGATTTTACAAGGTAGAAATTTTGAAAATTGAGCATTCATTTTGTGAATAATATTGTTGTAGGTTTTGTCCTCATGGATTACATATTAGAAATTTCTTCATATTTTCTTCTTTTGACAAGATTCATTCTGTACACAACTATTCATTTTCATTTACCAATATAACTCTAGACCCTTTTTTGAGTCAGTTGTATTCCCCTGAAATTTAGTACGAGATTGGTCGAGGAGGAGAAAATAGTATCGTTACTAATTTAAGAAACTGAACTTGATTGTTTTCTGTTTATAAAGTTTTTTGGGCCTTTTATTAGTTTGAGAACAGGTTTACAGACTATTTCTCTGTCTAGGAAACATCTCTCTGATCTTATCCTCTATAGTCAAGTCATACTAAATGTGGAACCTCACAATTCACAGGTATAGTTTGAGCTACATCCCTTTTGCAAGGTCCATGGTGTCGAAGGTGATGTTAGCTTGCTTTGACACTGAATTTTAGGCCGATGACTATTGGGAGAGAATACTGGGTTGGATGTTGGATACTGCAACTCCAACATGTGCAATTATTTTGTAGATGTATATTACAGCAGGCTAGTTCTTCAAACTGTTCAAATGCACAAAAGTGAGTATTAATGAGTTCATGTATGAATAACCATGAAACTTGTATGTTTATTCAATTATCCTTCTTTGAGTTTCTTCTTATTGCATCCTTCGACGTGATGAGAGTTAATCCAATTGGCTTGCTGTCATACTTCTAATAATGTGAATAGTTAAATCTTACTGATTTCGCACGACATTGTTCTCGAGTCTCTTGTTATATGATGTTATTTTAGTCAAGTCTTACTGATTTCATACGATATTCTTCTAGAGTTCTTGTACATGATGTTACTTTGTTTTCATCCTGGAATCCAACTTATACAATCTGAATTTGATAGAAAACTCTAGCTTAGTATGCTAGAGGTGAGTATATTATTGAATATAACCAGCGTCTAACACTGCTATTACAAAATTAGTCCGTAGACCACTTCCTATACCAGAGCTAGTAATACTCCTCAGGGAGAATATGGATTCTCTGTGCCTAGAATGTTACTCCTTTCTTTTGCCTACTGCCTTCTTCCTCCCTTCCCACACAAAACTAGACCTCTCACCATTCTCTCACCATTCTGTTATGCCAGCTCATCTATTACTAACTGACTAACTAACTTCCCCCTCTACCCTCTTTCTTTCTCTTCGAGTACACTCTCCATATCCCAGGTTTATTCCCTTTTTTGTCCCCACCCCTATCAGTCCTAACCGAATTTATGTTCAAGTTAGAGGGCGTCTTTGTTTGCTACAAATTTTGCAAAGATGAATAGATGTTGTGGTAAAAAAAAGTTTGACCTTGTGAATAGGAATTACATTTTCTCAAAAGAGTGGGTGGACATAATCTCACATCATTGACCTTATCACAAATAAATGAAATGAAGAGATCTTGCTTATCGTAAAGACTTTGGCTACTCTTGGTGTTTGATTCGTTTGTTGCAGCTCTTATTATCTATTTACGGACAAAAGAAAATGGAAAAGGAAGGAAGAAGAAGAAAAGGAAAGAAGAAGAATAAGATGTTGAAAACTTTTCTGTTTGTTAAAGAAATAGCTGAGGTTTAGATTGAGCCAAAAGGCCATTACAGAAAAGTATGAGCAAAGAGGATTATTACTAAGGAATTAAAAATAGACTTGATGATTTAGATTTTGTTCACCATATGAAGATTGACGTAAATGTAATTAAGACAGGATAAGATAGGAATTAAAAATAGACTTGATGATTTAGATTTTGTTCACCATATGAAGATTGACGTAAATGTAATTAAGACAGGATAAGACATACTTTTCTATGTAAATGCACCCTTTTGTCTATCACTTGCCTTCAAAGCAACATTTATCGCATCCTTATCCTATGAAGCCTATATCACTTGTTTGTTCATGGCCTTGCATCTCCATAACTAGGTATTATAATTAGTGCAGACTCTGAATATTCTTAGTTCGAATTAGACTATTTTTAACTCGGTTCATTGCCTACGGGTTAGTTTAGAATTGGGATCAAACCAGTTGGCATGATTGGTCAGGTACACAAGAATTTGTTCCAAGTCCAAGTTCGAACGTAATTGAACTTTAATACTTAAGCTCGAGTCAAATTAAATTGAACTTAAATTTATTAAACCAAACTAATCCGTTTTGGACAAAACTAGTTTATCATAATTAAAAGAACACCCTCATAAAGTGATGTACTCTCTATTGTGTCCAGCAATGACACATGCACACAGTTTTTTGTTATTTTAAGGAGTCATTTGGTTCGTGATTCTGGAACTGATATTTCCCAAGGCAAATTCACGGGGTCACTGTGCTTCTTGAATTGGGATTCGACCTTGAGCTTATTCATTTGATGACTGACAGTGGAAGTAAAGCAAGGAACCTAACTCTGTACTGAATTCTATGTTTATCTGATTCAGACTTTTTATGTACCTCTTTAAGTAATTTCTTTAAGCTTCATCTACCACCAATCTCCATTGAATATTATAGTACAAACTCATCTTTTTAGTTGCTTGACTTGTAAAATTCACCAGTGCAAATGTTATTTTATTTCTATTCCTTCCTTTCCATTTATGTTTATAAATCAAATCCACCTTAAGTTCCACCATCTCTTTCTCTTCTTAAATCACTCATTGTATAATCTCTCTCTCACAAACATTTACGCAGACAAACATCTCGAATGTTAGCTTAAAACTCCTGGTATCATCCTCATTCTGTCGTTCCCATCAGGCGGATCTTAGCTTAAAACTCTTGGTATCATCCTCATTCTGTCATTCCCATCAGGATTGAATTGCTGAGGTTGAACAGAGAAACACAGGACGATGAATAACATATCAATGATTGAATTGTTGGGCGCCAGAAGTTTCCTTCAAAGGCCACAGGAGTACCAGAAAAGGCTATACAAGAAAGTCGTGAGGTACAAGGAATGTCTGAAGAACCATGCAGCAGCCATTGGAGGAAATGCAACAGATGGGTGTGGTGAATTTATGCCAAGTGGAGAAGCAGGTAGTCTCGAACTTCTCAAGTGCAAGGCATGCAATTGCCACAGAAATTTCCACAGGAAAGTGGTATACAACTGTGATGATGAGTGTTCAAGTAATGATTGCCACCATTCTTCCATTTTCAGCAACATTCATGCAGGGACCAGACTAATTTTGGGATACCCTTCAAGCTCCTTGATTTCCTCAAAAGGAAAGAATCCTCAAAAGACTGTCTTCCATGAAAATTGTTCAATGGTTTCATCAGAATCTGAACAGATCCAGGATGGTGCTAATGGAGAAGGGATGGTGGTAGCAATTACTAGACCTATTGAGAAAGTGAAAAAGAGGCTGAGGACAAAGTTCACAGAAGCACAGAAGGAGAAGATGTTGAGTTTTGCAGAGAAGGCAGGATGGAAAATGCAAATGCTTGAAGAATCTGTTGTGGAAGGGTTTTGTCAGGAGATTGGTATCGAGAGAAGGGTCCTCAGGGTTTGGATGTACAACAACAAACACAGCTTTGCAAAGAAGAGCCTATAGCCAGTGTAACCGGATTTCACCTGTTGATTTTAAGTTGAGTCTGAGTCCAAGTCAAACCGAGCTCTTTTGCCATTAAAGAAAAACTATAAAGAACACAGAAGTTGTATACACGAGTGAAAACCATCCATTCTTTTTCTTTTTCGATTTTCTTCCAACATCCTAGGCTGATCAAACAAAATTTCCAGTTTGGTTGGTGCTCGTGTACAAAAAGAACAAAATGGAATTGGAAAGGAACAACTGAAGACCCTTCTTCTTCTATGGCAACTGAAGCTTTTGTTTCCCATATATACATGATCCCTTAGGGCCAAAAGGAAAAACTCTACCGAGGAAAAAAGAAAAAGCAAAACCACCCCAATGTACAACCATAAAGAATTCCTCCTCGGGTCAGCTGCAGTTGTCATTCTTCAATACCTTCCAATTCTGAGTAATAATATAGCAATCAGGGATTGTGATTTAGAAATAACCTGTACATCTTCGACAAATGAACTTGGCAGGTACAGATTCCGAGTCGCAAATACCAGAACATCTTGTATGCTGCCAGACTCCACAAACATCACAAGCTAACATTCGCTCGCCGTCGTCGTCTTTAGCCCCGCAACTGCATTCCACCGTCCATCTCTCAATTCCTCTTTCCATTTTATATTTACTAAGACTATGTTTCCCTAGGCATTTCCCTCGAACTTGAACCGATTCAGCTGCTGATCCTAACAAGAGTTTGACCTGGGTAGAATCATCAACACCACTATAGCCAACCAGCTCTTCTGTTTGGAATCTCCTGAAAATCAAATATACATCTTGCAATGCCCTTGTTGCTTCAAGTTTCAGATCAGCAAGGGTAGCATTAGGTGGCAGGACAAGCACTTCTGGCCGAGTACGGGAACCAGTTTCTTTAACTTGTTCTGAGTTCTCCACTTCACAATTTATGCATAGCGCAATTGGATTCATAAGTGCTATGCTCTTTTCAGGCATGTAGTGTTTCACAAACTGCTTGCAGTCAAGAAGTTTTTCTGCTGAACTGATTGCAAAGGTTCTTGATGCCTCGGGCCCGTAGCTTGCCATGGTTTGAGGGTGCAGCAAGCATTCATAGAGGGACCTAAGATCTGCAACAAGGTTTTCCTTGGAGGGGCAAGTAATGACAGGTGCCGTAATAGCAGAATTGATTTCATTTGAGGGTTGATTTTCTGATTCAAGTCTGAGAATCAAAGTGCATGAAGTTTAGATTTTGAACATATAACAGATAATGAATAATAATATGTTACTTAAAATATGAAAAGATGAAGCGAAGAAAATAATAAGATCTAGTATGTAATGGAAGACTGAGTAAATGCCGACCTGTACTCCAAAGCACCTGAATCATGATTGCACCTTGCAACAACGATCATTCCATCAGTTGCTCTTTTACCTCCAATCTCCTTGAGGCAATAATCAAGAAGCTCTGGTGTAGCCACCTTGCACACTGCACCTCTAAGAGTCCGCCAACTAACCCAATTGGATCCAGAGACAGCTCGGAGTACTCTAAGCATGGCTTCTTCAACACGATCAATATCACTCCTACTCCACGGATGGATCTCAGAGCTTAAAGTTTGGAGCTTTTTGCAGGAAGAATCAATCTTTGGGGTCTTCTGGGCATTGTCGATCAAACTCATCAAATAACAAAATAGGTCCCTAGTATTTACAAGCTCACGATCAGACAAGGATTGGTAAAATGTGATCAAGTCCTGCATGCGAGTGCGTGGTTTCCGTCCCTGAGAAAGATAGATGCACAAGGGCCGGCTGGAGAGAGTTTCAATAGCTGACTTGTAGGCATCAACTGTCAAACCAAAACTACCAGCACCAAATTCATAGCCCCAATTACCATACCATGACCTGCCACTGGTAATGGCATGGAGTAGCCTATATTCCAACCCGTACTTTTTTGACACGTCCATCACACTAACCTTCCTGTTCATGCACATCAAAGACAAAAAGTGGTCGAGTTAGCTCATAGACACGATTACAAGCACACATATAAAGCCACCATATACACTATACCCACCCAACAAGACAAAAGTTTTAAAAGTATGTTAAGCTTGATCATAAAGTTATTCCTAGCCCTTTTACTATAGATTAAGTAAACTTACACCACCGGTAAATTGACAAAGTGCAATAATAAAGCGCATTATTCAGTGACTCTTGCACATAAAATGTTTCGAAGTTCTCACCAGTGTGTTCATCAACCTATCTCAATCAATTTACTCTAGATCACTAAATATCTTCCAATTACATCAAAATCTCATAGATAACCACAGTTCTGATATTAACATGTATACAAACTGTTCAGCAACCAACAACTAAATTTCATAGGAAAACAACAGATTTTCAACCAACTGAATCTGTCAAAAGTTAAAATTTCGATCTTTAAAGAGAACACTGTCATGTGTATTACGTATAGAAAAGTCATCGTGAGTTCTAACCTGACTCCAAGAGTACTACATAATCGATCCCAGAAGTCCATAATGCGACGTCCAGACACCACCCGAGATCCCCCTTCTCTGCCATTGACTCTAAGAAGGTGGCCATAGCCGTTGGCATGGACAACAGCATGCAAAAGATGAGTAGTATCTTCCAGTTGATGATAAACCCAGTCTTCAACATCATCAGCAGTGGTGATGCGGTTGCATGTCTTGCACCTGAAGATGGTAGATATTTTATAAAATTTGATCAGATTCCATATTTATCAACCACAAGTATCAAGATTGGGTGATAATAGCATTTAGACTCTTGTACATAAACATGTAGAAAGTAGAATATTCAGTCACCATTAATGACAAGGTTGGAGAATTTATACCTTGGTTCTGAGAAATGCAGAATATCTCCACAGCATGCACATGGTTTATGATACCCACCAATAGAATTACCATCGGCCTTAATTATGAAGTGATAACGTCTGGTGCATACCGGATGCCCACTCCAACCTAAAATCAACAAACCAATACATAAATCTTAACTTCAGCTACTGAAATAACAAGACCGTACTTCAGCATAACAACCCAGTAAAAAGCAACCTAACCAACCAAAGAGTCTACAGTATCAAGTGTAAATTTATCATCTTTATTTAGATAATTCACTAAAGTTGAAAAGTGAGCAACTTGAGGATAAAACCAAATGTCCAAAAGCAACTCAAAAGGGTGTCACTTTCCCACAACTAACACCTCACCAACCATCACATAATGATAAGATCGTACTCAAATGATTAAATATAGCAAGTGGGGTGTCCGAGACTCGAGGAATAAGAGGAGGACAGGTCTGACCATAAGCCAAAGGCAAAGGCAAAGGCAAAGCCAACAACATTATTGTTTAGTCCATATCTAATATGAAGCGGGAAAAGCATTGAATGGCTGACACGTGTACTTTCGAAAGGTGGGTTTGAACTTTGAACCATACCCCACAGTTCTTACTCCCCATCCTCGCAAGAAATGATTGTTATTCATCTTCTCGTTGTTGTGAGGTCAAATTCATATGTCGCAGCGTCAAAAATAAATCTTTTTCCCCAATGAGATAATAAAGCGAGATTTTTTAAGAAAAATGGAGACTGAAGAACAAACAGAAACTCGGGTTTCCCGCCTAGGAGCCGCCAACCGGCAGCCAAACGAAACGAAAATAGTAACTAAACTACCGCGACATGAACCGACTCCGAGCTAGTGAACTCACCAACGACACGGCACTGGTTGCAGTAGATAGATCTAGATCTGGCAACATCCTCCTCGACGACGTCCAAGGAAACCACCTCGTTGGCGAGATCGCCGACTCGGAAAGACATCTGCCAGGTCAAAAGATGGGGGATGAGCGAAGCAGGAGGCGGACAGAGCGCGTGTTCGTTCAAGAAGGACTTGATGTTGGTCCTGAACGGAGCGCGGGCACGGTCGTCCGGAGAAGGGAAAGAAACGAAATCTTGGAGATCGGCGGTGACTCTTCGCTTCATCCTCTTGATTGGCCTGGCGTTAACGACCATATTAGGCGGCGCGTGGAGTTGTTAGATCTTAGCTAGTCGATTAAGTGGTAGATCGGACGGCGGAGAGACAGAGAAAGAAAGAGGAGGTTTGGTGTGCGTGAGTGTAGGGTTAAAGGGGAGTGTTTGGAGACAGCAATAATGGTGAGAATCTTCTAGAGTGACGGACCATTTACTGCCATGCTCTGCTCTTATAGTTATTTTAAAGACTTTGGACCCATCTTTTTTCTTTAAAAAAAATATTATTTTATTTATTTTCCCAATTTTCTTTATTTTTCATCAAATAAATCTAAACATGCCATAACTGATAAATCAATTACTCGAACTCAAACTCAATCTTCCTAGACAAGTCCAACTCGAACTCGATCTTGATCTACCTCCTCAAGTCCAACTCGAACTCGAACCAAATGATGTTTGAATGCTACTTGTAGAAGACATATCCTAAGTAGACATGTCTCAACAAGATCTGAACGATGTTTTACAAGTTTTGATCCAACCAATATAATCTTAATATAATTATACAAAAAGAGAACAAACAATGCTTGCCTGCTTAGATTAATCTTCTTGGTCAGAAACTATGAAAAGAAGAAGTAAGAAATGGATATAGACTAGTCCTGTTTGTATAAAAACCAGCTTATAGCTTTTCATTTGGTTTTCTTCTCTTCTTCTTCTTGCTCTTGTGAAGTAAGGGTATCAATGGGCTTATCATCTTCACCACCAAACCCAAACTCATTCACTCTTGACTTGTCAACTGGATATATCCATCTTTGGTATAGGTAGATTAGGAATATGAGATCTGCAACACAAATATAAGAAAAGTTGAGAATCCATTCAACAGTTGTATATAGAGGTAGAAGCAATTGGATCTCACCATCACGGAACACCGAAAGCCGATGCAGTATTGGCATTTTTATGACGAATGCGAAAAGATCGTCGATGATGGTGTTGAGAAACTTGTATGTCATCTGCCTCCAGGGTAAATGAGCCACAGACTTCAGCTTGTAGTTTATGAACAATTGAGGCAACATCATTATAAAACCTGAAGCACAAAATAAGTACATGCCAATATCACAAACGACCGTGTTGATACAGAAAAATGGAAACAACGAAGATGAAAAGCAAGCTGCGCTCACCAAACATGTATACACAGCTTGTGAGTGAGGATAGGATCCACGAATACCAGCTCTTATGGCGTTCGTACTTAAGGGAGTATACAGAAAAGCATGCAACCAGGAAGAAGAGCACATAGGACAAATACTTCATCGCAAGGTCGTCATACTCCTTTGTCTTGTTCCCAGCATACGACTCGCGATCACGGAATCTCAACATAGGTATCTTCCCAGTTCTATCAATCTAGAGGAGAAACAGTGTGTTACCAATTTTTGATATTTCAATAGCTTCAAATCTCTTGCACCACAGGAACAGAAACAGAAAAGCATCAACTATTTAATTAAAATCTTATAACCAAGATGGATACCTCTATATGCATGGCTTTCCCTATTTTCCAGAACTCAATGCAGACCCCAATTCCAGAACTTGCGAGTATCATCCATGAAGTGTCATTGTCAAGCAGATAAAGGAATACAATAAGCTGACATATAAAGTTCACCACGACAGACTTTGCAGACAGCCCTTCCATGGACTTGTTTTTGTTCCAAAATTGGATATCTGCAAAGAAAGAAGAAACATTTACCGTACAGATACGTCTTTCAGAACAAAAGGTATTACTCAGTCCATGAATCCAGGAGTTACATATTGCAACAAAATATAAATTTCACCATTCTTGAATGCCAAGAAGTCAAACACGGAATGAAATATGGAAACAATCATGGTGATGCCCAGCAGGTAAGGATTTCCTTCCAGAAAAACTCTCTGAAAAGACAAAAAAAAAATTGACAACAGCAGGATAAGAAGCAAAAACTTCACAATTATTAGCTTCCAGAATCATCTCCAAAAAGTTGCAACAAGTCTAACAAATTGAAAATAAAGGAATCTGGTTCATATCTCAGGGACTCAGATACTGCCTAGCTCAAGCATCAGTCTCACTCGTATAATCTCTAAATGTGGGAAAGAATTTTCCTATATTCTCATATATTGAATAGGAGTATACAGACATAGATAGGACATTACAGGTAGGAATTTAAATCCGGAAAGTTATCTAATGTAATCCCTTAATTTAAGGGATTTCAAACTTATCTTATCTATTTACAGCCTATCTATATCTAAGTATAATCTATTTATAGCTTTTAGTATCTCAACACTGCCCCCTCAAGCTGAGGAATAGATGTCTTCCATTCCTAGCTTGTATACAAGATCATGAAAACTTGAACTGTTTAGCCCCTTTGTTAAAACATCAGCTACTTGACATTCTGATGGAACATAGGACATACACACTAACCTTTCTTTCAAATTTTCTTTAATGAAATGTCTATCAATCTCAATATGCTTTGTCCCATCGTGTTATATAGGATTATCAGCAATATTGATGGCTAACTTATTGTCACAATAGAGTTTCATTGGGTCGCCCCATTTGACTCTCAAATCATCTAAAAATAATCTTCAGCCAGAGTAGTTCACACAATCCTTGAGCAATAGTCCTAAATGCTGATTCTATAGATGACCTTGCCACCACATTCAGATGACCTTGCCCACCACATTCTACTTCTTGCTCCTCCACGTTACCAAATTTCCTCCAAGAAACGTACAGTACCCTATAGTTGATCTTCTATCCATTATGGAACCAGCATAGTCAGCATTGATGTGAGCTTATAGAGCAAGAGTATCGTTTTTCTTGAGCAAAATCCCTTTTCCTAGACTGCCTTTTAGCACCCTATAAGCAGCTTGAAGATGAGACTCACTTGGATCATGCATGAATTGACTGCTCATGCTTATCGAGTATGCTATGTTTGGCCGAGTGTGAGCAAGATATATGAGTCTACCAACTAGTCTTTGATACATCCTTTTATCAACGGTTGGTTCTTCTTTAGCTTCTCCCAACTTGTGGTTTGGATCCATTGGTGTAGAGACTGGCTTACACCCAATCTTCCCTGTTTCTACCAACAAATAAGTCACATACTTCTGTTGAGATATAAAAAACCCTTGTGTGGAATATGCCACCTCAATACCGAGGAAGTACCTTAGTTTCCCAAGTTCTTTTTATCTCAAACTCTTTTACTAGTCTTTGCTTCAATTCATGCTTCTCTTTCTCATCATTTCCAGTCACTATGATGTCATCCACATAGACTAGAAGTGCAGTAACTCCCCCTGCAGCCGAATGTTTAATGAAAAGAGGGTGATCACCTTTGCTTTGTTTATACCCATACTCTCTCATGACTTTTGCAAATCTCCCGAACCAAGCTATAGGAGATTGTCTTAATTCATAAAGGGCCTTCCTCGGCTTGCAAACTTTGTTACCTATGTCTCCCTCAAATCCTGATGGGATGTTCATATAAATTTCTTCATCTAAGTCTCCGTGGAAAAATGCATTCTTAACATCATATTGTAGGAGCTGCCAATTAAAGTGGGCAGCCAATGATAACAGAATTTTCATAGTGTTCATCTTTGCAACTGGGGCAAAAGTCTCTTGATAATCAATACCATAGGTTTGAGTGTATCCTTTGGCCACCAATCTAGCTTTATATCTCTCAAGAGATCCATCAACCTTATATTTGGGTATGAAAATCCACTTATAGTTAACAATGTTTTTCCCTTTCAGTTCATCAACAATCTCCCATGTTCTATTCTTTTCCAATGCATTCATCTCCTCGCTCATAACATCCCTCCATTCCCTTTTTGACAATGCCTCAGAAACAGTGTTAGGGATAGTAATGATATTAAAACTCACAATGAAGTTTTGGTAGGTTGGTGACAGGCGCTTAAGAGAAACATAGTGAGATAGAGGATAAAGTAGTCGTTTAGTGCATTCTCTAGTTCCTTTCCTAAAAGCTATAGGTTCAAAAAATTGTGTGTGTAAAGGTAAGTAAGATCTTACCATGATTTCCTTTCCAGAGTTTGAGTTGGATTCTTGGACTTGTGTCAGTTCTGGAACGACCTTCCTCTTTGAATACACCTGAGTAACGCTGGTTGGGACATGTGATGACACAGGTTCAGTAGTAGAATTGGGGAACTCAGATGTAATTGGTTCAGAGGACTAGGTTGTTTCAACACTACAAGTTGGAGCAGGAGAAAGGTCAAGGGTTTTAAGTGGTTCGAATGACTCATAAGTGCTATCTTCCATCATTGAAATCTCCCCCTGAAGAGAGGATTTGGAGAAAAAAGGTGTATTTTCTGTGAAGGTAACATCTGTAGAGATATAAAATTTCCTAGATGACGGATTGTAACATTTGTATCCCTTTTGAGTAGGTGAGTAACCGAGGAAGACAAATTTGATGGCTCAGGGGTCTAGTTTGTCTCTATGTTGGTTATGAACATGAACAAAGGCGGTGCATCCAAATACCCTAGGTGTGAGGCCATTTGAGATTATGAAGTGTGGGTAGAAGCTATTAAGAATTTCTATGGGGCTTTTGTTGTCTAACACATGTGATGGAAGTCTATTTATTATGTATGTGGCTGCAAGAACTGCCTCTCCCCAATAGGATTTAGTGACATTCCCTTGAAAGAGTAAGGCTCGGGTGGTGTTGAGTAAATACCCATTTTTCCTTTTTGCTACCCCGTTTTGTTGAGATGTGTTAACACACGATGAATCATGGATAATGCTCAGTGATTCAAAGAAAGGTAACAAAGTCTGGTTGAAGTAGTCTCTGGCATTGTTTGCCCTCAAGCTTTTTATTTTAACCCCAAATTGGTTTTGAATCATAGAGTGAAAACTAGGTATAACAAGGCTAAAGTAAGATTTTTGTTTAAGAAGAAAGAACTATGTTACGCGAGTGCAATCATCAATTAAGGATACAAACCAACGAGCCCCAGAGACATTAGGTATAGTAGAGGGACCCCATATGTCACTATGAATCAAATGAAAAGGATGAGAGCTTCTTCTATTGCTAATAGGAAAAGATACTCGAGTATGTTTTGCAAATTCAAAAAAATCACAATGAAATTCAGAAATATCTAATCCTTGAAACAAATGAGGAAACATGACCTTTAAAACTTTAAAAGATGGATGACCTAAGCATAGATGATACAACCAAATGGTATCTTTATTTGAAGAACTAAGAAATGACAAAGATAGGTTGCTCCTAACTCTTTGAGGCAATTCAAGTAGGTAGAGGCCACCCCTTTCCTTAGCAAGTCCAATCCTCCTCCCCGAGACCTGATCCTAAAAAACACAGTGAGAAGGAAAGAAACTAGCATAACATTTAAGATCATGGGTAAGCTTTTGAATAGAAAGTAGGTTAGCCGACAATTTTGGAATACGGAGAACCCTTTTTAGAATAAGGGTAGGTGTGATGTGTATATTTCCGAAACCTGTAATAGTAATTGGAGAGCCGTTGGCCACTACAATCTTTTTGTTACTTGGTCATGAGGCATAGTTGTGAAAGAGTTGAGATGTGGGTGTCATATGGTCTGTGGCACCCGAGTTTATTATCCAAGAATTGGTTCCAAATAGGGAGTAAAGGTTTACCTAAAAGAGCCAAAGAACAAGTCTTAGAAGGTTTTTCAATAGTCCCCAACAAGCTTCTCAGCTTCTCAATTTCTTCACTGTTTAATTCCATTGTTCCTGAATTTTCCTCAATTCCTCAACTTTGGGCTGATCTACCATATGCGCTAGGGACCTCTACTGTCCCCCACGGTTTCCCCATTCTCGACTTGGTGGTTTACCGTGTATTTTCCAACATGTCTCCTTTGTGTGCCTCGGTTTCTTGCAGTGGGTGCACTAGAGGTTGTCCTTATTCTCCTTCCCTGGTTTTCTCTACCAGAATGCTTAGATATATCACTTTTTCCTTTGTCCTGATGATCAGTTTTTGCTAATAAGACCGACCCGTCCATGGTTTGTGGTTCAAGTATAACACTCCTTCCACTCTCTTCTGCTCGAATCAATGAGATTGTCTCTTCCAGAGACAGTGTCCTCTTTTCCAAGGATTTGGATCTTGACCTAATCAAATTCAACATTCAGCCCAGCCAAAAAATCATACACATGGTCTTTTTAAATGAAGTTCTTCAAGATTACAATATCCTCAGGGCATTTCATCTCAAAAACTCGATAATGATTGAGTTCTTGCCACAGATTCTGCAGCAAGTTTGCATATTTTGTGACAGATTTATCTCCTTGCTTAGCAGCTGCAGTTTTGATCTTGATCTCGTACACTTGAGTAGCATCACGAGCCTTCGAGTATGTGCCACGAATGTAGTCCCAAACTCCTTCGCAGTGACAAAAAACATGCATGTGTGACTGATCATGGGATCCATAGAATCCCATAGCCAGGACATTATCATGGAATCCTCCTCATCCCATGCTTCAAACATTGGGTTATCCTTAGTCGGTCCTGTTCCAAGAAGATGACTAAGTATCCCTTTGCCCTTGAGGTATGTACGGACAAATTGAGAAAATTTGAGATAGTTCTTCCCATTAAGCCTATAGGAAGGCCGAATATTTTGTAAATCTCAAATTTTTGGAATGGTGCCGAATTCTTCTGGAGGGTTAGATCAGGTGGAGACAGAGGTTTGAGAGGTTGACATGATTAAGAAGAAGATACTGCAGTGAAGAAGAAGATACTGCAGCAATTAAGGCTACCCTAATGAGAATCACACAAGAGAGGTAAGGAGGAATGCAGCGATGAAGGCTGGAACACACAAGAGAAGAATAAAAAAAATAGGGTTTTGATAATGCATCAATAAAGGTTCCTCAAAGGACAAATCCCAAAAAAAGAAGCCCTACGGCTCTAATACCATGTGGGAAAGAATTTTCCTATATTCTCATATATTGAATAGGAGTATACAGCCATATATAGGACATTACAAGTAGGAATTTAAATCTGGAAAGTTATCTAAAGCTATCTAAAGTAATCCCTTAATTTAAGGGATTTCAAACTTATCTTATCTTATCTATTTACAGCCTATCTATATCTAAGTATAATCTATTTACAGCTTTTAGTATCTCAACACTAACGCTAATTTTTTAACTCCACTCATCACTCACCTCTGTTTTAACAATGTTCTATTTGGGCTATGCACCAAATCATCAGCAAACTATGACACGTCCAAAGCATAATATATGCCTTTGGATGAAAAATAAAAGAACATATGAAGCCACAAGTACCTAACTTTGAGTGCATGAATCAATATTGGATTCTGTAATCAGTCGCTTAATTGTGGTTAAGTCTAATAAATAACACTTTAAACATCTGATAAGCATTCAACATCTCCTACATGTGCATTTACTTGGGTTTGACATTCATATGCTAATAATGTAATTTATCAAACAAGAATAATGCCCTAAGGTCAACAGAACATACTGGATCCAGGAAGTCATGCTAAGCTCCATTTAGACTATTTAAGAATCATGCCAAATATGACCAACTATTCAGATGATTGAGTTGAACCAAGTCTTTCATTTCCAGTCACACTATGCCTCTTCATATTAACTGGGTAAGTCATACCTTGAGTTCATCACCCTCTCCATCAACCATGCTTCCGTAACTACGTTGAATTTGGAGCGACTGATCAATTTGTAGAAATAGTTGCCACTTGGTCATGCTTATAGGACTCACTTCCAAATTAATTGGCAGTTCTGACACAGTTGCATTAATTGGAATTAACTTATCTCTCAGCAACCAAAACTCGTTGAAGAATACTGTAGGGAAGTAATTCCCTGTATTAGGCTCCATATTAATGTCTGCAAACTCAAGTCAAGAATCTCAAAACAATGCAGTACAAGATTGATCATATGTCACATAAAACTTTTGAATTATCTTAATCATTTCTATCTTAGTGTTTACGTTGAACATTGTAATATCAGATGTTGAAAATTTTTGAAGCCAGGCACATTTGCCCTACAAACTGTTGCATTCATATGCATATATTTAATAGAAAGCATAGGCGCACAAGAAGTAGACTTCCAGCAAGAAGCAGATACACTGAATGCATAAGACCCAGGAACACAGTAAGTTCAGCCAAAATGACATTTAAGTAGCAAGTTCGTCCAGAAAGCACAGGAATAGAAAGAAGTAGACCAAATAGCCAAACTCAAATCCAGGGTAAACAAATTAATTAAGGATACAAGGAGCAATATGTGCTGGTACACCATTATGTGCATATCTGCAGAGAAAGAAATAATTAATTGAGACGAAAAAGTTGGGATTCTCAATCATGCAAAGAATATCTTAAAAGAATTGACAAGAGTGCAAATACCTGGTGAAATCATCAACCAAGTTAATTGTAACGTTTGGTTTCCAGTATGATACCCATTCCACAGGGCCATCATCTTTAGAATCAATCTGGTTGCCATCAATAACCTAAAGAAACCAGATATGCATTAAGAATAATTCATGGAAGATTTCACAGCTGAGGAATCAAAGAGAAAATTTTACATGTATGGCTTATTATCATTACAAATTCTGAGCATTCATCATGATAATCTATACTTGCTAAGGAAGGTCAGGATTTGGAAATAATCAAAATTGAATTAGGGACCATGTGAACATACTGACATTGTTTCAGTAACTTCTAAATAGATTAAGCCCAGTGACACTTGAAACAGCTTGTATAGCTGGGGAAATTAGAATATCATTATCAAACATAGAAAAAAAAATATAGATGTCAACAGATGGGGCATATCATTCCTGCAGTACCAGAGACGTCTCTTCTATGATATTGACTGGTGCACACTACCAAGCAAGCACTATATGATCTCCACTTCAGCCAATAAGTAAAGAAGCATCGCAAGACATCAAATCCCAGTTTATTGGTGGCATTGTCAAAGTATCCCACATACTAGAGGAAAGGCAAAGGTATAAAACTGGCGATCTTAGATCAATCAAAGGCTACAACTACTCCCTTTTAATGGTTTAATTTGTCAACGTGCACAATGTATTGAGGTAAGAATGCACAGATGCACCGTTAAGTCTTGCTGGCATTACTGAACGGGACTATTACATAGGAATTAACTATTGGAGATATATGCCTTGTGTGCAGTCTTAAGGGCCCAAACAAATTGCAAATACACGGGCCACAGGTAACTGCAACTAATGGTGAGAAAGCATATCCGAAAAGCAGTTAAATCACTCATTGTGTTGCAAAAATATAGATAGATACACTCTCTTCTGGATAAAACTGCAACTTAGAAAAGAAATATTTAAGTATTTGATAAGCTTGATGACAGTAAAGGAGACCTGATGGATAATCTCTTCCTCAGAGGCTTCAGAATTTCCCAAGAGATTCCTCCTTTTATCAGCTTTTGACTTGGGCAAGTATATGACAACAGCTGAAATTATTTATGGAGGAATATTACAAAAATTATAGAAACTCACCAATCTAAAAAAATTCAAAGACACAAGGGAATGGATCTCACGGTGTGTCCTCCCAAAGGCATCAAGAGGCTGGTATTCTGGATCATTAGGGTCCACGGGATACCCAGAATGTGCAAAGAAAACATGAGCATAAAGACTGCCATTGTGCTTTAATGCCTAAAAGATGAAACACAGTATATTATTTTGGTCAGTAGTGGCAACAATATCTTAGAAAAGAAAGCTGAAGCAAGAAGAAAACTCCACAACCATGAAACTTTCTATAATTTGATGCCGTGTGAGGCTCTCCCAGATATAGAAAGCACAAAATCCTCAAAAACTATGAGATGGAAGTAAGACATGTAACACTTAATAAAATGGTTAAAAAGGATAATACCTCGGATAAATGATACTTCAAAGAAAGTGACCTAGTACTCTGAGGGCCCCAAACAGCAAAAGGTATATTGGTTTCATGCCAAATAAGTGCACTTTCATTACTGAAGTCATTGAATTTTTCATGCTCTGAAAGGTATAGCCACATATCCTGAAAGAAGAGAACGGCTCATTAGAACAGAAATGCCATCAGACACATAAAGAAACGCAAGCTATGAGAACAAAATCAAAGCCAAGTCGCAACCGAAGGATGAAACTGGCACCTTTAAAGATAAAGAAATTCGGAGGTAGATTATTCAAACTATTCAACTAAACAAAGAACAGCTGGATAGAAGCCACTGGCACATTCTAAAATCATAGAGTAAACAGAAGACAAAAGGCCAATCACATATAAAGACCCAATTTTCATATCGTACTAGTCTTCGAAGAATATTAGCTCAAATAAATTGGAATCGTAAAAGAACATTAGCTCAATTTTCCACAGCAACCAAGCTAACCAACCAAAACAAGCAAACTCTTTCAGTTAATGATTCTAAGCAAGCCAAGATCAAACCCATATTCAAACACACAAAAAGTTACATTTTTGAAAAGAAAAGGGAACACCCAGATCAGAAATGATGAAGGAAAAAAAAAAAGAACGCACACAAAAGCTAAGAACAGAAAACAGAAATCAAACAATACCAGATACGAAAAAATTCGTTCCGCAGACAATTGGTATGAATGATACTGCATTAGATAGCATATAAAGGAAGAGGGCGTAGGGGAGATACCAAAGATTCGCCTTTGTGAAAGATATTGGAGCTCAAGAGAGAGGGATCAGAGGGTTTCTTGGAAGTGAATAACTTTGAAGCGAAGTACCATATAACTGCTAGTCTTATAAACCCCACAATTGTCTGTCCTATACCAACTTGTTCCTGCTGTTGTCTCTGCTGCCCTCCACCACCACTGTCTCCTCCTCCTGCTGTTACCGGCGGCGTCATCTTCTCTCTGGAAGGAGGTGGTGTGTGGAAGAGGTAGAAATAAGCGTCGAAAGGGAAAGAGATGGAATCCTACTAGGAAGTATACATTCGACAACTTGATTGAGGAATCAACGTGTTCAACTCAAATCTTTACTATGTTTTTTTTTTTTATTCTTTTCTCGAATAACCAAATTAAACAGATAAAAATTATATTTTTGTTTGGTTTTTTCTTTTTTGTTTTCATCTCATCAACATACTGTTTTCAGATTCGTCACAAAAAGTCATTTTGAGCCTTTTTTTAAGTCGACTTTATTATAATTAATCTTAAATATGAGGAATATATAATTTCATTTTAATATTTTTAAGGTAAAAAAAATTGATATCTCATTTATTTAAAAAATTAAAATTTTTCGATAAATTATTTTCTAAATTTTCTTTTATTTTTAAATTAACATCTGAAGAAAAAATAAAAGTCATTCTATTTCGTTAAAGGACACGCATCGAAGTTCCATAGCTTAGGGTTCGCTATTTGGATCACGATTTTTTTTTAAACCTTCAGAAAGAAAAATTCTTCCTTTTTGGCTAGTTGCAGGTGAGAAGGGATTTTAACTCTAGATATCGCGGTTTGTAGTCACGCGCTTTAATCCTATAAGCTGCAAGTCTCATCCTATTTTCACTAGATCTGAAGAAAATACAGAGGCGCCTTTCTTTACATAAGAATGGTTTGTTCCGAGGTGTGAAGTGAGAGAGATAAGGGATTTCATAATTATGCACACAATATGGATGTTAAATGTAGCTAATCAAATGAGATAATCCAATTTAATTATTAAAAACTAATTAAATTTGGTTCAGCCGGAATCTGGCTGCATGGTACGTTGGTGTTTGGATCCATCGACTGGCGATCTTCCTGTAGTAATCCGTACGTGGAATGTACCTGCAAGACAAAAGATGGCACGTCGGGGGTGAGATCCCGATAG
>JAOQMR010000213.1:180128-196400 GCA_027563865.1 Erythroxylum pelleterianum | reverse complement strand
TGTAGATAAGTTACTATATTTAGGCTCTAATTGTAGCAATTAGGAGCTGATTTTGGATCTGATTTTCTGTAATGTGATTAATAGTTTTCCTATATAATGAAAGACACTCTCATGTTGAGAGCTAATTCAGCCAAATTGACACATACTTGTTCACTTAGTAATGGAAGGATTCTCCAAACTTTTAAATAAGCTCGTAGCATCCAAAGGTGGTTTCAAATATCATCACAATTGTAAGGAAATCAAGCTTACTCATCTTATATATGCTGATGGCTTGCTACCTTTATGTGAAGCCGATGCCTTTTCAATCGATATCATGATGCATGCTCTCACCTTGTTTGCTCAATGGTCTGGCCTTAAACACAACCCGGATAAGAGCAGCCTCTGCCTCCCTGCAGATGTAAGAAATCCGGATTAACTTTGGCGGCTTACTGGTATTAACTCTGTCTCACAGACTTTCTGCTATTTGGGTGTTCCTATCACTGCTTCTAAGCTCAAGTATAAGGACTGCATTCCTATCATCGAGAGAATGAAATCTCAGATCATGGCTTGGCAGAATAGGTTTCTATCCTATGCTGGTCCTCAGTAGCCTTCATATCCATTAGACAACACATGTAACTCTTCATAGAAAAGCTACAAAAGAGCCGGATAGAATCATGAAAAGCTTCTTATGGTCTGGTACAACTATCAACTCTAAAAGAGCTAGAATTAAATAGAGCGATGTAACTGTCTCTAAAAAGAAGGGAGCTCTTTGGATCATCTCCATAACACTAATGCAGAAAGTCTTGATGTGTATGCTGCTGTGGAGATTGTACACCAATCCTAAAGTACTATGGATCGAATGGATCCATGAGCATTCCTTGAAGAATATCAATTTCTGGCAGCTAGAGGGTCGGTTCTTCTATTTTTAAGCAGATGATGGCACAAAGGGAGAGTATATATCCTTGCATTCAACATAGACTTGGTAATAGGGATAAGATGTGGTTTTGGTTTGACAAATGGCTTGACATAACTCATAAGCCCTCTTTTTCAGGTCCCCGATATTCAACCATTAAGAAACCGACTACCCCTAAATTCTAAAGTTTCTTCCCTGATTATAAATGGTGAATGACATGGTGATTTTGGGGGATTTCACACTCTATTGAATTACCTTCCTCGACTAAATGATGGTAAGAACGAAGATGTTATCTCCTGGAGCCTAAATATGAGTGGGTTGTTCTCTACCCAATCTTGTCATCAGCTATTTACTGCAGATTGAATTGTCAACTTCATCCGAGCTTGTATCTATGCTAAAAATGCGCAACATTCTCTTTCTATAAACATGCAACGTACTTGGTGCTTAGAGTTTCATCTTAATTACTCTAAAGATCCATTTTTTTCTTCTTTTGGACAATTCTCTACCATTGTAACATATAAGCTAACTCTCATTATGAGAGTTGCGGACAGCCAAGAACTCATTGTAATTTTGATTTAGTAATCATTTATTTGAAAATATGTAACATATTGTTAAGTTGATGAACAAGAAAATGAGGGTTGCTTGCCACCATTTATCTACAATTGATCGTAAGTATAAACCGTGGATGGTTTTTGAGACCATGTCCATATTGACAAGTGATTGTGAATTAGCTTCCATGTCTAAGAAGAGGTTGATTTTCTTCTAAGTTATGGTTTCTCACTTGTTGTGGGTGATGTCAATGGGAACAAGGTGAGTAACTCTGGTTCAGAGTGTCCTGGTTTTGATCTAGGTGATGGATGCAAGTAAAATCGTCTTTCTTTAATGGCTTTTTCTTCTTCCTCATTGTTTAGCTCAAAAGCTGCTGATGCTTCTTTGTTCTCCTTCTCCTGTATCGACAGTTTCGAGAATACTGAAGAAGGTGTCCCCACAGGGCTCGGTGATGTGGTTGGTGATGTGCAAGGTCTGAAATTGATTGCAGGTTTGATTATCTCGAGCTTGGGCCTTAGGTACTGCCTCCTTTCATGGAGTTTAGATGTCGATCTCCTTACGCCTGAAACCTTTGGAGCTGGTGGATCACTCTCTGAAGGCCCTGTCAATCGCTGCACAATCTCTCGGAAAGCATTTGTGTCTGTTTGGACGAAAGTAGTTAAAGGTTTACAAGTTGCTGTGCTTTGGCTGACTGTTTTCTCCATGTCCTTAACCTGTTCGACGAATTGCACCAATGGTTTTAGCCGCAACCTGCATGTTCAGTAAGTGAAAAGAATTACACCGAATTGCATTTTACATGTCCTGCTGGTTCTATCTTGATCGTATTTAAACTCCCGAATCAACTATAAGACAAAGGTAGGATTATATTCATGGCGTGCATTATGGTAAAGTTGTTATCTAGTTGGTAAACATAGCTATCAGAAGCTTAAAGATAGCCAAAATCTGGACTCCTGAACTGAGAAGATGCTTGATAACTCATTCTATATATGGTTCAGACCACTGTTTCCTGCATTCTGTGTGGGTAGAGAAAGTTAGGTAGGCATATCTAGAACCAGGTGATCAAGAACCCTTTTGAAGTGGAATGGGGTAGGTCTTTTCTCCACTTTTGTTTGGTTATGGAGCTAAATACAACAAACGGTTTCTGTAACAGACATACCTACCATCATCATTTTGTTACAGAAACCATTGTCTTCGGGTTTGAGTTTGAAAATTTATCAGGAAAAAAAAAGCACTATTGTTTTTCTTGAATTTTTAATGTTCAAGTCCATGCATAACAATATCCAGATGTTCACCAAGTTCGGCATTTTTCGCAGAACAAGACGATATAACTTCTGAACTATTACGAATATGACTTTCTTTTTTATGCTTATCATCATCATCATCGTGCATGTTGAGAACAGATTAAAAAAGAGAAAACATAGACAGGAGAAGGAAGGAACCAAATCATACCTCTAGAAAGATAGTGATTGTATATACTCCAAGTAGGGTTACAGAAAGTTCTTCAATTTTTTCTTCTGAAAAAGAAAAAAAAATAACAGAGAACTCCAAGAGATGATAAAGAATCGTGTATATATACAAAGATAGAAGAAGGTTGGAGATGGGAAATAATAAGAACAATGAGAAGTTGTAACAGTTGAGACAAACAAAAGTTGGTGTCAGAAATGTCTGTTTATCGTTGTAAGTTTGTTGTTTTCTAAAGTGTTTTTAGTTGTATTTATCACTTTCTACAATATATGACTTCCTGAAGAGTTTTCTGAACCAATTTTAGTGATGCAATACAGGATACAGCTATGTTTTTATCTGAACTCAACTGGATCTTGGATCTTCATGTCATCTCCTGTTTTTTTTTTCCTTATTTTTCTATTTAAAGGGTTAAGTTAAAATTTTTTTTATTGAGGTATTATTAGGTTGGAGTTAATTATAAAAAAATTTAAACTTTTTTCAAATTTTCAATTATGATCCAAATTTGAAAATGTGGCAATTAAATACTAAGAACATATTATATGTATTGTAGCATTTGAAGCAAAAGTAACCTTCCAAACCTATAATATCATACCTTGGATTCAGATGTTACTATTTTTGCTTTCATTTAACCCAAATTAAGTTATCATAGTCAACCTAATAAAATTGAGAATTTTTCTTATTTATCATTTTATTTCCTTTTCTATGATGATGTGATAATAACAGATCTTTTGCCATATAATGACTTTTGGATTATAGATAAACAGTTAATATAAAATAAGTAATGATATATAAAAGGAAATAAGTTAGGAAGGGAGCTTGTAAAGTCCATGCAATAAATGATGTTAGATTTGAACATTTCTTGGAGGAAAGCAGAGTATTAAAGAAATGTGAGGGGAGCGGTCCCCTCAGGGGTTATCTGTACCTTTCAACACTCTGTTTCGTTAAGAGGATTTAGATTTTTTTCTTTCACTTGACTCTGTCTCTGTCTTTGTTGTTTGTTTCTTTTCTTCTTGCCCGAGCAATCCGGCGAAAGGTGATTGACTCCAACTCACACCACCTCGCTCTTTCTTGTCATTAATTTGCTCACACCAAGAACCCATCTTTTGGTTTCTGTTTGACTCCATCATTGTCTGTCTACTGAGTGATGGTTTCAGAAGAATTCAGCTTCCCCAAAATCAACAACACCCCTGTTCCTAGCTTTGTGATTTCACCTTCCCTATGGCGGGTATCTTCTGTGGTTTATCCAGAATATTATTCAGACGAAGATGTAAAAAGTAGCAAGGAGGGTGCGGGTGATTTAGATGTTCCAAGGAAAAGCTTTTCCTGCTTTCAAGCTGTTGCAGAAGTGACAAAAGCAGAGTGCGACAGCAATGAAGCGAAGATGGATATGTTATGGGAGGACTTCAATGAGGAGCTAATTCATCACGGGATCATTTCTTCAGAGAGACAGTCAGTGTCGTCAGAGAAACCATCGTCGGTTAAAACTAAGAATTATACAGGGTCGGATTCTGATCAGTTGACCAAGGATATGCAACGTTGTTTGGTGTCCACAAGAGGGTGTAGCTTCAAGTGTAATCACCGTCCAAGACAACCTAGGAGATCACAAAGCATGAATGGAGTCATCAAGGTTTTGAAGAAGATCTTCCCGCGGAGTGATTCTGGTCGGACGGGGAAGTAGTGGTGTCAAATGTTTACGAATATTGATCAGCTACTGCGTCATATATGTTATTCTGAAATCCACTGGTTCTGTTTCGTTTAGAAGAATATGTCATAGAAACAGAGTTGGTCTTGTTGAAAGAGATCTATACATCAATTGTTTACTATACATTGGTTTAGTTGAATTGCTCTTTTTTAACTGCAATTACCATTGGCTTGTGTTTTCTACAATTAAACCAGACTATTGAAGTAAAAATGGAACGAAGTTTATACGCCAATTTCCAGTTGAAAAGCTTGCCAATTGTTTTTGCTCTTTTAGAAGATAAGTTGAAGATGTGATGGCAATTTAATCCTAGTTTGCACGCCCGAAGCCAAGTTTGATCTGATCGAGATTGAACTCCGGTATTCAAGAACTAAAATCAGGTGCTGACCTTAAAAAAGAAAGATGCACATTGGTGTCCTAAGGAGTTAGAATAGTATCAGACAAGCAATCCATGACGAAATGGAGGGGATGAACAAAATTTGGCTGTTATTGAAAAGGAAAAACTGGCCAATGTTTTCGTGGAATATCTGCTAACAGAATCAAACTAAATTCACAGCTCCTCCATTGCTTGTAAGACCAAATGCATCTCCCAAATTCATAGTGCGTCTCATGGTTCTTCGTCCTACTCCTCCATTCCCCTTCTTCATCATTGTAGCAAATTCTGCATAATCAATCTGTCCATCCTGCAACACAATTCAGGCAAAGCAGTCACTTGAACAGCTAACTTATGGAGGAACTTCCTTATCAGAACAAGGCATAAGGGAATTAAACATCTTACGTTATCTTGATCAATTTCTTTAATCATTTCATCAAGATGGAGGTCACTCAGGCCAAACTCTTTGCAGGCTGCTTGTAGCTCATCAATGGTTATGTAACCACTACCATCTTTGTCAAAGAAAGTGAACGCAGATACCAAATTTTCTTCTCTTTCCAACTTGTTCAAGTGCAAAGTAGCGGCAAGGAATTCCCCGTAGTCTATTGTCCCGCTGTTGTCGATATCAGCCTGCAACGCAAACACATGAAAAGTTCCTAATGAAGAAGAGATCACAAGCCAATACTAGAGGTGAATATTGTAAAGCTTTGACAGATTATTTCTTACTGCATCCATCAGATCTTTTATTTCAGACTCCATTAGTTCAGAGCCTACTCGCTTGAGGCCTTCTTTCAATTCATCAAAGGTTATCGTTCCGCTGTTATCAGTGTCTATCATTCTGAACAACTCCTTCAAACCGCCAATCTCTTCTTCTGAAAGCCTCTCTGCTATTACCTAATTTAGTACAAGACCATGTACGAACAATCACATGACATCAACACCTAACTTCTATCAGCATAGCAGAGTCCAAAAGAAATTTTTGCTGACAGGAAACAGTTATCAGCTAAACTAATTATCACCATGACATGTAAAAGAAGATTAGACTATATAGGAAACGAAAGCGGAGTGTTGAAAACAGAATATAGGATAGAGAACATGAAACTTGTGGTAAGGTAGACATGGCTCAAGATTTTGCATTGAGACGAGTGCTAGAAGGAATATTCATCTCAAAGGATTAGCTAACCATCACAGTCTAAATCATGGAGCCTCTATCGTAAGAGAATATCAGGCTGCAAGATATAAAAATGTAACACAATCTCTTCAGCTGAGTTAATGATCTCACAATTTGTCAAGGGAGGCACATAACCTAAGAGAATTTCAATATTATGATTATACAATATGCTTACTCGCAGAGCCATCTTCTTAAGCTTGTTCATTGCAGAGAAGTGCTTCAGGCGTGATAAAACAGCAGAATCCAGAGGCTTATCTGGGGCAATACGGTCATCCACAATCCACGGGTGGCCTGAGGCAACAGATGTCGTATACATCACAAGGATTGTGTAATAAACCAGTATTACTGTAGCCAGTACTTCTTAAAAGCTATATTTCTAGCATACTTCAAGTTGAAGTGACTTACATAAAACTTCATGAGCAGTCAGCCTTTTCTTTGGATTACGTTCAAGCATTTTTCTTATAAGATCCTTGGCGCTGTCAGAAATACTAGGCCATGGTGCAGAGTCGAAATCAAGTTTTCCTTGTAATATCTGCCGAAATATTCCTGTTTCCGTTTCTGGAAGAAAGAAGGATGAAGAAGTTATGCTTTAAATATGACTGTTCTGAAACTTTTCCTCAGAAAACCTGACCATTAGTCCCTTATCAATTTGGAGATTTAAGGACTTTCACCTGCCCAAAATGGTGGCACCCCACTTAACAAGATGTATAGAATGATCCCTGCACTCCAGACATCTGCTTCAGGTCCATAATATTTGCGTAACACCTCCGGTGCCACATAGTATGGACTTCCAACAACATCAGAAAAATATTCACCTTTATAACATCAAAACAAAAACATAAATACACAAGGAGCTAGTATTAAATTGATAGTTCAAAGCATGCGAACGAGTTTATGTCAAAGTTTATACTTTGTGACAACATCTATGGCCCAAGCAAACCCGAAAGCGATTGTTCTACTAAATCCAAAGAGCATGATCTTTGAAAAGGAACAGAACAAACAGATATGATGATGCAGGAATATCAGGTTGTGAAGGGCATGGTAAGCATTTCAAATCTTTATAAAGAAGCGAGAGAAAAAGGAAGGTTTACAAAGAATCAACTACCCAAAACTAAACAGTCTATGGTTTGTCTAGAATTTGGATGATTTCTAGTTGCCTGATACACTTATTATCAAATGGAATTTCAATGCATAAACCTAGATAATATGGGATGAAGAAACCAATTCTAGAGCTGATCCCACTCTTTACTGATAGAAACTTTTGGATGCTTAGTTATACAAGGGAATGGAAAGGAAAGGAAATCTTGCATTTCCTGGAGGGAAATTGCAAAATAAGAAGCAAAATGGCCCAAATTTCCCTTCCATTCCTCTCAATTCTCTCCCTTATTCTTGTCCAAACAATGGAAAGTAAGAGAAATACAATTTCTTTTCCTTTCTCTTCTCTTGCTTTCCCTCCATCCAAACAAAGGCTAAAAAAAATCAGCAAAAATTGACTGCCTTGAATCAGATAAACAAAGCAAGATCAAATATTTTGACTGTCCGAATCCTTTTCCCTAAACTTGATGAGAATTAGAACTCATTAAAGCAATCAGAACCGAAAACCAGAAGAATAACTTAAAGACTGAACCTGGCTTGTAGAATGCAGAGAGGCCAAAGTCAGTGGCTTTGAGAGCAGCATCCTCTTCAACGCTAAGAAACAAGAAGTTTTCAGGCTTAAGATCCCTATGCATGACTCCAAGCGAATGACAGCCTTCCACAACCCCAACAATGGTCTTGATCAGTTTAGCAGCTTCTTTTTCACTATAATGACCTTTCTTCACTATCCTATCAAAGAGCTCACCTCCCTCACAAAGCTCCATAACCAAGTGGACACAATAGGGATCCTCGTAGGCCCCTCTGATCCTGACCACATGTAGCTGCTCTGAAAGATGGTGCATTATCTGGATTTCTCTCCAAACATCTTCATAGTCCTCTCTACAAAGAAGCTTGCGCTTGGGAATGGACTTGCAGGCATAGTTTTGGCCAGTAGGCTTGTGGGTACAGAGGTATGTGGTGCCAAACTGGCCCTGCCCAAGCTTCCTGCCTATGCTGTAGTGATCTCTAAGATTCTCTGTTCTGTAGGGAAGAACCCATTTAGGTTTTGCAGGAGTGGAGCAAGTTGATGAGCTTGTTGGAGTCGATGGCTTTTCCATCACCAATATTGGAGTAGACTCACAGAATGAAAAAAAAAAAGATCCTTTTAAGAGATAAAGATTGAATCTTTGGGTCTAAAGATGGAGTCTTTGGGTCTCCACTCCCAAACCCAGAACCCTCTCCTGCTTCTGCCTATCTCTATCTCTATCTCTATATCTCTATCTCTTTCTTGGTCGCTGTTGTTATTGGAAGAAATAAGAAGGCAACGACTTGTTCTTTATGGAACTTTTGCTTTTCTTTTTTCTTTTAATCTTTAATTGACTCCAGTCACTGTCCTTGTCTAGATCGTTTTTTTAAATGTCTCCATCACAGTCTTATCAACCCACCCTCTCTAGACTGCATCTCTCTAACATCCAATAGGAAGGTTTTCTTGGTGGCTGGACTCAAAATATGTATAAAGATCTTATTTTTAAGATGTAATTGATCGAAAACAGAAACACAACACGGAAAAAGATTGATTCCTTTTCCATGTTTTCTGTGGGCTGCTTTTATTTTTATCATGAGGAAATGCCAATATTTATGCACGGGTGCATTTCCTTAAAGAGGTCAAAATTACAGTTCCAACAAAATGAAAAGACTATAAAGTAGTGAATGTCAAAATTCAACACCATCTTACGTTTTCTAAAAAATCATCTCAATTAATCCACTTATTTAGCATTCTCATATGGTAATTTAGTATATTAAAGATGATTTTTACTGATAATTATGAAAGCGAAACATTATTGCTTGATAATATATATCTTATAAACTACAATTTGTTTGAAGAAGTGGGTCAAAGTCAACACGTACACCAGAAACGATTTGTCCAGATCTAACCTTCCATCCAGAAGAGATCATCTTTAAGATCGAGTCATTGCCAAGATCCTGAGACACCGCCAAGATTGAGTTCAAAAGAATCGAAGGTACCAAACTAGCAATGGATCTTTGTAATTTTTGAAGAATTTTTAAAGGAAAAAAGCATGTGACTAGATGTACACGAAGAATAAAGAGAATCTGACACCTCGTCCTTTCAACCACCGCCAATCTACCTATTCTTAGCTCATGTACCGGAGAATTATAGATAGAATAAAATAAAAAGGTATTGAACCTCTTTTACTTCAATAAAAGAGGAATATCCCTTCATTGTTTTAGGTGAGAAGTGGACATGTTCCTCAAGCATGTTGAAACTTCAAAATAATGAAGTTGGAAGCAAAGCAACCCCATCTCAAACAATGAAAGGGAAGTAGGTGTTAAAGAAGCCTTTATTCCTGCAAAGAACTATAGACCAAGCCAGTCCTGCTTGGCTTACAGCTCAGAATACAGAGAAGGATAATGCCAATTGTTAGTAGGTCATATGCAAATTAAGGAATTAGATGGCCACAACAGTTAGGTTGTTGGTACTGTCATGTCATGGTTTGGAAATCCCAGGAGCTCAGGTTTCAGCCTCCAAAACCTGTACAAAGATCTAATCCTACTCCTCTAAAGCTAACTACTTTAACAAGAAAGAACTTATTTGCTACATATTCATTTGATGCAGCTTCATTTTCCATATTTCTTTGATGCTTCCAATTCACTAACAGAATTTGAAATCTGTAGCATCTGTTGCTCCATCTTCGATTTCCATTTCACCAAATCCTTGAACATTTCCTGTCAATGCAGAGATTAACAAGGGATTTTATTCAACAATAAGAATAAGAAAACTGATAATTAGTATTATGGTGACAGATATTACCTGAAAAAGAAGAAATGAACTGCCAAGATCCAACTTTGAATTCACAGTAGCATAAGAATCTTGTGTGACATTAACTTGATCTTCCTCTAGAGCACTGGGTAACAGTTCTTGCACGTTTCTATTAATTCAATGAAAGGAAGCACAATTGACATCAACACTGAAGGTAGATCTTTTCACTTTTCCTTTCTCCATACACACTACACAGTGCAGGTTTGTTAATCACAAAGATTTAGGAATCGAATTTGTTACCTCTTCATCTTTGCCATCTCCTCCTTAAAGAGCTGTAGCTCTGCAGCACGAACATCCTGAGAGAGACTACCACAAGGCTTCAGCCAAGGTTGTGGAGCTGGGTAAGATGCTTGGACTGGAGCATCTGGCCCCATATTGACAAGATCAGTGCTCTCTAATAAACTTGCAAAATCCTCCCCCTGAATATTGTCCAAATTAGTACTCTCCAACCAGTCCTCCCATTTTTCAGATGCTGGACTGAAGCTGGTGCATTGCTTTGATGTCTGCAGACTGCTCAGCGAATCTGTAATTTCCTTGAGCTGCTTTTCAGTCTTGGACTTCCAAGTCACCAGCTCCCTAAACATGTCCTGTTCCAAGAGAGAATATGGGAACATCCTCTAAGAAGTAGAAGCCGAAAGGATAGCATAAATTATTAAAGTTGATACCTGCATACTACTCAATGAACTTGAAATCTCCCTTAGGTGTTGGTCAGTCTTGCCTCTCCACTTCACCAATTCCTTGTGCATGTCCTAAGGAAAGAACATATCAAATGGGGAATTAAGCAATCCTAATCATCCCATAGCATACTGTAATATGATACTGACCTCTACTGGATTGGATCGATATTCCTCACAGTTCTTGGATACAAGCTCTTCCATATCCCTGTATAGAAGAATATTGATAAAGAATTGAACTCAAGTAAGCTCCAAGAATATTCCCTTTCTGTTTAAATTCCTTTGGTTACCTCTTTAATTTTGATATTTCTCCCTTAAGAAGTTTCAACTCTCCAGCACAGAGGGAATCTCTGAAGTTGTCACCAACAGGCTTTATCCAGCTTGGGGGACCATAATTTGGATCTGCTAGCCCAGTTTCACGCTTGATATTAATAAGGTCAGCACTCTCCAGCCAGTACTCCATTATACCGTCAGTGTTATAACACCTACGGAACCGCTCCGTGCCACCTGGTGCCAATTTTCCATCGATGTGTTTCAGCAGGTGGTCCAAGAGCCCAGTGTCACATATATGTTTACGAGCCGCCATTCTCAGCACAGGTCGGGAAATGGGGTTGTCAAGGACAGCTCCTTCAGCCTTCATGACCTCCAACATTCTTTTCTCAGCCAGCTTATACCTTAAAATTGAGTAGCAACACATGACATATCAACCTGATTACAGCAAGAAAGGCATACAATGCATTAATTACCTTTCTATGGACCATCTATCAATGAAATTCTCCTTTTTCTTGTTAACCGGATTCTTTTTGCAATTTTCGCGCTTCCTTTGCTTATGCTTAGGTGGATTATCTTCACCACATCCTTCTTCTTCTTTCACTTGGTTAAGGTTGCGGAGCTTTCTCTTGCGCTTTTCAGGCAACCCAAGAGACTCTAATGTCACATCTTCTTCTTCATCATCATCTTCATTTTCTTTCTTGACAATGTTCCGTGATAGCTGAGGAGTGTTCTCCGCTTGCTGGTCCATAGACCCTTGTCTGCAATCACTCCACTGTACCATCCCAGTGCGTCTTATCTCCAGCAAACAAACACCTTTCTTGGAGCTCTCAACTTGTCTCTCAGAACCTGCAATTAGCTGTAAATGACCTGCAGTGAAACAAACCTTCAAGTAAAGCAACAGATTCATGTTCAAACTCATATATACCGAAAAGGTAGAAATATTGAAAAGTTACCCTGAGAAGAGATCGACATCAAGAAGCAGATAATCCCATAGTACAAGAGCGAGAGTTCTGACAGTAAGAGAGAGTGTAAGTACAATCAAAGGGTGGTATAGAAACAGCAACATCAAATACATTCTTCTGCCGACTTAATCCTAAAGATTGATAAGGAAACAAAACAAATCTTGCCAAATTCACAACTGGGAAACGCAGAGAGAGACGAAAAGATCCATAATTTTTATCACGAATCGACGAACAGGAGAAAAGGGATTTAGGGTTTGTTTACCTTGGAGAAGCAAAAAATGTATCGAAAGAGAGACGGAGACAGAGACGGAAACATACTTGGAACCGAATGTGGTCTTTTAAACGTAGAAAAGGAGCGACAGAGGACGAGGCGACACGACACGAGACGAGACGCACACGCTGTACGATGCGAAGAAGCAAGCAAGCACAAAGATAACCGCAACTACTAATTCGTGTGTTTTTTTTCCAATTATGATCGCTTACTTAATTATTTTGACTTATAGTCGTAATTATTATATCAATCATGCTGGAACCCATCATTACAAAAAATATATATATATTATCGTCAGATCACACCTAAGTCCCGCAATAAAACGGAGCGAGAGTATTACAATATATATATTATCGAATCAAAATATATAGTTACCAAATACAACAATGCCGTTCGAACATTATCAAACAGATTATTACTATCTGAATCGGAATTATGATCAATCAAAAAATGTATTAACAATCTAAAGGGGCACTATTAATGTATTCCCACAAAGTTTTATTACAAACAATCTGAGAATTTTCATCAGATTCAGTTACTTGAAACAATTAAATATAATAAAATACAACAATTGATCATAGCTTAGATTCTATCATGTGAAAACTTTTGCTGAGGAAAACTGAGCTGAAACACTCAAAATTCAGCAGAACCAGGCGTCCGAGGGAAAGGTATGGCGTCTCTTATGTTTTCCATTCCAGTTGCAAACTGCACCAGCCTTTCAAATCCCAGTCCAAATCCAGCATGAGGAACTGTGACATTAAATTATGTTCAAATATTGGTTGGAACCAAATTTGTGATTAAATTCTCATACCAACTAGTTTCATTTTTCATTTTTCTTCACCTGAACCGTAACGTCGCAAATCCAGATACCACCAGTAGCTGTCTTTGTTTAGATTCAGTTCATCTAAACGATTTTCCAGGTAGTCAACCCTTTCTTCTCTTTGACTTCCACCAATTAGCTCACCAACCTGCCAAGCAAAACAAAGAAAACCAACTTTCTATCTTGTTCAACTCATAAGGATACATACAATGTCGATTCCGACACTCTTCGAGTGAGAACTCGTTCAATTAGGATCGAATAGGAATTGTGTTCTCACCCCAGGAACTAGCATGTCCATGGCTGCAACTGTCTTCCCATCATCATTTTCCCGCATATAAAATGCCTTTATTGCCTGAGTGTATTAAAGTTACATAAACTCCACAATTATTCCTTCTTTCATACAGAAAAGAAAATGAAAATACAACAATCAGGTGCGTGCATACCTTTGGGTAGTCCCTAATTACAACGGGGCGTCCCCCAAATGCCTCCTCGGTTATGTACCGCTCATGCTCGCTTTGCAAATCACATCCCCATTTCACCTATGATTCGTAATACAATTCATAATTCACTAATTCTATGGAAAAGGAAATCAAAATCACACATTACTAAAGTTCAACAGTAAAAGCAACAAAAATGAAGGGGAAAAACTAAACTACAAAACAACAAAGAGAATGCTAGATAGGAACACATTTTCATATATAGTACTTAATAGTAGCATTAGCAAACAGTTGGTAGTTTCAAAATACCGGGAATTCAAATTTCTTATTTGCTTTGAGAAGAAGTTCGACTGCATCGGTATAAGTTAACTGCACAAACTCTTTCTCTGCCACTTCCTGTTGACCAAACGAAAAACTAAAGCCTAGAGTCGCACCGGGTCAAGAAATGAATTAATTGGGAAGGATAAACAGAGAACAAAAAGGTTAAGGATAAGTTACGCCTTAGAGCTCATACACTCAGTCGATCAATGATTCCTTTCTCAATCCAAGTATTGAAAAAATCCATATCTTCCTTGCAATTTTCAAGGACATGTCTCACCTTACGTACATAGACAATAGCACATAAATAAAAAATCCAAGGAACTAAATTAGTTATTTCGGAAAGCTTGCCCAAAAACCATTCAAAGATCAGAAAGAAGAAGTGAGTAACATACTACATACTGGAGATAGGCAGCTGCACAAGCCATGTCATCATTTAGATCCGCAAATGCAAGTTCAGGTTCAATCATCTTACCAAGAGTAAGAAACAAGAGTTAAGCACATTCTAGTACATAAGCAATAAGTAACTGATAAAGTAAAGGACTGAGAAAAAAGTTCATCACAAAATGCTAACCCAAAATTCAGCTAAGTGTCTAGATGTGTTGGAATTTTCTGCTCGGAATGTAGGACCAAATGTGTAAACCTGATGAAAACAGATAATACGAAAATGTTCATGTACTTGAAATGACAACCAAAAATCAGTCCAGGACAAGGATAGAGAAAACATATACATCTGAAAGAGCAGTAGCATATGTTTCAGCATTGAGCTGTCCAGAGACTGTCAGGAATGCTGGTTTGCCAAAGAAATCCTGAGAAAAGAAGCAGCAAAGGGAGATATGTTAATGGTGTTCACCCATAAGAAAGTAGCCGTGAAAGCAGTTCACAACCGAGAGATATGTTAATGGTGTTCACCCATAAGAAAGTAGCCATGAAAGCAGTTCACAACCGAGTATAATTCATTTTCAGCACAGAAGTTCTCTGAATCGTGATTTTGATAACATATCAGTGTTAAGGTATATTCCAAAGAATTACACACGAAAAGATGTGCTCCCTATACTACATTGTTATCTAAATTAGCAAGGTCTAGTTGGTCAATGATAATATCTTGACACCCCTAGACAACTTTTCAAGGTATGCTTGCTGATGTCTAGTCCTCTGATAGAAGGCATTGAGAAAACTGTGATAAAAAAGACCGAGGAACATATAATCTAGGTCAGAATCTCAAAACAAAGTATACATGTTGGACAGTAAATCAAAAACTTTCCCGTTATGAAGTGCCAGTTCACTATAACAGGTGCATTCAAAGTGAGAATCTCCACAAACACCCCTATTTCCGACCTTTTTCTGTTCTTGAACCATTGAAGAAAGTACCTCAAATAAAAGAAGAAAACTTTTTCCTGGGTCAGCTAAAGATACAAAGCAACCAAGGGAATCAATTCAAGGATGGAGCAATCAAATTTCAAATCAATAGAAGTCAGATACTTGCAAACTATCGTCACTCAAAGAAGCTTTATGTTCTGGGGCCTTTTTCTTTGTTCCTTGGTGTTTGAAGGACAGGGGAACAGGTGTTTGGCAGAGGAAAAGAAAAAAGAGTTTGAATCAACTTACTTGTGACCAATCAATTAAACCATTCTTTGTTTTTGGAATGGCATCGACAGGTGAATCACCAGAATCTTGCGAGTGCGGAATCTGTTGATAGACAAAAATATGCAGAGTACTGTGGAATTAGTAGCCAATAGAATAAAAAAAGTTGACTTAAATTTATTTTTGCATCGTTACTAGAATTTTCAGATGTATATAGTAAATTACGATGCATTATAATAGAGTTAATCAATGTATCACAATTTGCAACAGGAGAAAAGCCACTTCAGTAAAAGCAATCATGTACATAAGGATGTACCTATCATACTCATTGTGCACTAATAAGAATAGTTAACAGCACATATTGATTAAAATTACAGTGCTATTGTTCAAATGCAGAACTCGGAAGATCAGACAAAGCAAAAAGTGATACACAAAGACAGTCAAAGTATGGTGCATACTAGATTGGAACCACCCATAGTCTCTCTCTTATTGACAGAATGCTCTGCCTTCTCTCTACACCATGTCTATTCTCCAGCAATGTTCCATCCAGTTTGATTCTCCTCACTTAACCTTCTTTTCTTCAGCATTGTTCCATCTAGCCTGTCCAATCCACCTCTTTTCTCCTTCTTCAGATACTTGTTTGCCCCTTTCTCCAGCTTCTCATCCTAATCTCCTACTCCACAAGGGTATTTCTGAATTTTCCTTATTTCTAGTCAATCTTGCTTCCTTTTTCAGCATCTGTTTCTCTAAAAAGTTGTTTCCTTTCCTTAAACTCTCTCAAAAGCTGACTTCCTTTCCATCTAGTATCAATGCAGACTGCTTCTATTGACGCTTTTCCTCTTTATCCTCCCCCAAAAACCTCCAACCGCCTT
>JAOQMR010000213.1:166779-180028 GCA_027563865.1 Erythroxylum pelleterianum | reverse complement strand
CCTCCACCCCCCCCACCCCATTCTCCCACTCCGAATAGCTACCCTATCAAACCGACCAGTAGCCTATTCTGCAACCATCTTCCTCCACCCCTCAACCTCCCCCAGTTAACCATCCTTGGAACAAGAGCTAGAAACAAGTGGTTGGAGAGCCTTCGGGTGTCAAATTCCATTACAACCCTTCAAAAGAAATTGATGGTAGAACGGTAGTGATTCCAAGCATTGACACTCTAAAGGTTGGAGTAAAAAAAAAATCAGATTATCCTTTGTAGTTAGCACATTAATAAGACCTCTATTCTTCCATTGACTAACAACTTTTGAATAACAAGAAAAGGAGGTCTATGTTCCATGAAGAATCCTACTAGAGTAAATTCCCAGATTTTTGAACGACAAAGAAAAGGAGGTTTATGCTCCATGAAGAATCCTACTAAAGTAGATTCCCAGATGTTTGCTCCAACCTTCAAAGTCTCAATGTCTAAAGCCACTATCATTCTGGACACTCCGTGCATAACCAACCCTTTTCCTTTTTAATTCATATTGGAAAGTTGTGTACCTTAATATTTTCCAACTTAATACAAGGTTACCATAATTGCAAAAGGAGTTGAGCAACATACCAAAAACCCTCCTCACTATCTTGTTTACTGTAGCTTAGGAAGAAAACGAAAACAAAATCAAATTATCCATTATAAGTAACACATTAGTAAGACCTCTGTTCTTCTATTAACTAACAACCCATTTTTGAATGGCAGGAAAAGGAGGTTTATGCTCTATAAAGAATCCTATTAAAGTAGATTCCCAGATTTTTGCTTCAGCCTTCAAAGTCTCAATGTCTAAGGCCACTACCGTTGTCATCAATTTCTTTTGGAGGGTTGTAATGAAATGTGATGCCCGAAGACTCTCCAACCACTTATTTCCAGCTCTTGTTCTATGGATGGTTAACTGGAGGAGGTTGAGAGGTGGAGGAAGAAGGTAGCAAAATGTGCTACTGGTCGGCTTGTTGGTTAACGGTTTAATGATATAGCTATTCGGACTAGGAAGGGGAGGGTAAAGGAGGAAAAGCATCAGTAGAAGCAGTCTGCATTGATGCTAGATGGAAAGGAAGTCAATTTTTGGGAGATTTTAAGGAAAGGAAACAACTTTTCAGAGAAAAGGAAAGAAAAACAGATGTTGGAAAAGGAAGCAAGGTTGACTGGAAATAAGGAAAATCAAGAAATACCCTTGTGGAGCAGGGAATCACAATGAGAAACTAGAGAAAGGAGCAAACAAGGATATGAAGGAGGAGAAACGAGGTGGATTAGGCAGACTGGATGGAACAACGTTGAAGAAAAGAAGGTTAAGTGAGGAGAATCTGGTAAGCGCCCTACTGCATGATCTCGTCACTGGACGATTAAGAGAGAAATCCACCTTCCTTCCCTTATTGGTGTTCTTCCCTTTAGAGGAAGAATCGATGTTGAATGAAGGTTATTACAGCTAAAGTGACTATTTTTTTTTTTAATGATTTCGATACCTTTAGTCATTGATAATTCTATTGTTATAAAGGCAGAAAAGGAAAATAACAATCCATCTAACTAGGACTCCTATTATAGTAGAACTCTATTAAGAAACAAAAACCAATAAGGATCTTTCAAAAGCTAACTATCCTTATCCAAATACTATCCTAATCTAATCTTCTATTATTTCTCCTGTCTAACTAAATTCTCCAGCCTTCTCCAGCTTATCAATCGTTACCCAACTTCTTCCCTCTCCTTTGATAAGTTCTACCCACAAACTCATCCTTATTAGAATCAAATTGGATGGAACAATGCTGGAGAAGAGACATGGTGTACAGAGAAGGCAAAGCTTTATGTCAATAAGAGAGAGACCATGGGTGGTTCCAATATGATATGCACCATACTTTGACTTTTTTATGTGTATCACTTTTTGGTTTGTCTAATCTTCCAAGTTTTGCATTTGAGCAGTAGCATTATAAGTTTAATCAATATGTGCGATTAAGTACATTCTTATACACATGGTTGCTTTTTTAAAAGTGGTCTTTTCATGTTGCACACTACGATACATTGATGAACTCTATTCTAGTGCATTGTAGTTTATTATATACATTTGAAAATTCTATTAATGATGCAAAAATAAATTCAAGTCGTCGTTTATTGTTTGCTCAATTACAATGTCACAACGTCGTCGTTTTGATGTAGAACAGTAATTCTATTCACCTAACAATTTATTGTCCTTCACTTTATTTCTATCAACTCAAATTTTAATTTTTCAAAAACAAAAGTATGGTGCATACCAAAGTCGTTACACAGAATTGTTCTCCTGCCCCTTCACAATCTGAAGCTGTAATAATAGGACTAGAGACCCATACAAACCCATTTTCCTGAAAAAATTTGTGGGTGGCAAAGGCCAATGCGTTCCTCACCCTTGCAACCTAGAAAAGATTAACATAATTAAGAATAGCAAAAATAGTGATGTCACCTCTTCACATAAAGAAACTAAGAAATCATTAGACAAATAGCTTCTAAACATGTAATTACATTTACTTTTAGGTAATTTCTATATCCAACAGAACATAGAGATGGAAACAGGTATCAGAAGCCATACCGCACCAAATGTGTTTGTTCTAGCACGAAGATGAGCTTTAGTTCTCAAAAATTCTCTGCTAACCCTTTTCTTTTGAATAGGATATGAAGGATCACTCTTTCCAACCTATAAGAAGAATGGAGGTTTCTTCAAGAAAATGCAATCGCATACGATGTGGCTTATTGTTCAACTGTAGTTGTTAGATTAGAAAAGTAAAGGAAGAACAACGTACCACCACAATCTTGTTGACCCTGAGCTCCACCTTTTGTTTGGATCCTTGGCTTTCCATCACAATCCCTTGTACCCATATTGATGCACCAGTCGTGACCAAGCCAGCTTCCACCTGTCGAAAAGCTCCAAATCTTGGATGAAGAAATAGCAAAAATCACCAATACATAAACCACTTGCTTAAATGTCAATATTATATCCACTGTAAAACATTATAAACTTTGATCAGTAGTTTGTGCTTCAGGAATGACCTCTACCAAACTATAAGAAGGAAAAAATAACAATATGAAAAGCAAGAATCCATATCGAGACTCCCTTTAACATCCTGAAGTAATAAAGAAGTGGAAAACAACTGCAGAGCACAAAAATACCTGATCGTAACCTTCAGCATCGGAGTCCATTACACATTGCATATTGGAAAAGCATGAACCATCGTTAATCTGCATATCATAATACATAAAATGTAGAAAGAAAAGCACATAACTTTTGAACAAAGCAGATAAAAAGCAAGCATTTTTTTTCAAGTCTCCATAAACAAAAAGCATTTGCATTACACAGAGAACTAGAAGCAAGGTTTACAGAACGAATGCAGTTCACCTCAATGAAGGTAATGCTACTTTGAACACGAAGCGTACGGACCCAACCCATGAGAAAAAGGGTCTGACCGACCCGACTCAAGCCTTGGTCGGGTCCGCCTTTAACATGGGCAACCTTCAACTTCTTGCGGAACCCTCCAACGAATTCAGGATTGCCCATTTGGCAGAAGAAACGGCGGCCATTAAACCTATGGTTGTTGTAATGGGGAATTGGCGGGAAAAAAAAGGAGGGTTTGCTTAATGTTAGGTTCGTGGTGGTTGTCGAGGGAACTCCGGACCTGACGTCGATGTTGAAGCTGTTATAGTTGTAGTAGGATGAGAGGAAGCGAAGAGCTAAAGAAGAAGAAGAAGAAGAAGCAGAGTAGGAAGTGAAGCGCAAGTGAAGTGGAAGTGGTGACATTGCTCTGCTTTTGTGATATCCACCCCTGCATACCTTAAACCTATTTAAAGCTTTCTACTCTATTTTAGGAAATACTTTTAACCTAATTTTCTCTTTTTTTATCTAAATTTTATTTTAGGATAAATTATCCTATAGTTACTTATTTCTAATTTATATTCATTATTAACAAATAATTATAAAAACTTTATATAGAATAATGTGTTACTTTAATTTATAAAAGATATAACAACAAATTTTATATAATGAAGTATTTAATAAAATGAATGTAAGCTTTAGATTAACCAATAAAATTGCTACTTTATAACCATAAGATCACAAGTTTAGTTTACGAAATAGCTTCTCTATAAAAATACAAAGGAAAAATTGTGAACATTATGATCCGACCCAGACTTTTGTAAAGTATGGAGCTTTGTTGTAGCGCCCCCTTACTGCAAGGTACGCACCGGATTGTCCGGAGGTCACTCTGGTATATATTCTACGATAAGGGCGAGCTACAATTGATTACTACATTCACATCACATGGCATGGTACCATAATTCACTTATAAAGCACCATAAGAAAAAAAAATATTTTAAAACCAACTTTTTCCTCATTTCATTTCATAAAACCCGAATGTCTATATTGTGTCTTTCAACATTTTCTATATATACAACATTAAGACCTAGTACAAAAGTACTATGTGAAAGAGGAAAATATTCAAAGTCTAACTAATCTGTCCAAAAATTTCAGCTGACTGACCTTTTCTACTATATAGTGCCTCATACGATGCCATTACGATACTACTGTGGTAATGGTTGTTGTAGGCAAACTCTATCAATGCTATATATTGATCCCAAGTTCCTCTAAACTCTAATACACAAGCTTTGAGCGTATCCTCAATAGTTTTGATTGTCCTCTCACTTTGTCCATCTGTCTGAAGATGAAACGTTGTACTGAAGTTCAACTTAGTCCCTATAGCAGACTGCAAGCTCCTCCAAAACTTCAAAGTAAATATGGGATTCTTGTTCGATACTATGGACACTGGAACCCCATACAGTCTCACCACCTCATTCACATATTTCTGGGTTAACTGATCATGTGAGTTATTCTCTCTCATTGATAAGAAGTAGGCCGATTTAGTCAACCGGTCCACTATGACCTATAAAGCATCATGTTATCTCGGAGTCTTAGGCAATTCCATGATGAAGTCTATAGTGATTCGTTCTCATTTCCACTTTAAAATGGGCAACATATTTGAAGTTTGGTTCTGCTAAAGCTTCTGCTAGTGCTGGAATCTTGACATCTCCACTCTAGTAGCTACCTATCTTACATTTTGGGAGGTGTTTGATTGACTGGAATCATCATTTCATTCATGATTTATTTTTAGCAATAAGTTATTCCCTTGTTTGATTAAAGAAAATATTATGAATATATAATCTAAGGGTTTACTTATTACTTGAATTTGATAAATAAGTAAACTAATCATCTTCCTTGTCTTTATCTTTTCCAAGTAGATTAGGAATAAAAATGATGACTTGTTAGACAAAAATATTCTTAAGGAATTCATATAATTACATAGTTATAAAATTATAATAAAAATAAAATAATTAATAATAATAATGTAGTTGTTAGGGAATAATGATTATTTTGATCTTTTTGTTAATTATTCTTTTATTATTTCAAATTTATAATTTCAAATTAACATTGATATTATATCATTATTAGAAATTCTTAAAAATAAATCAAGTTAAATAATACATATGCTCTTATATTTTCTGCCATTCTTGCTAGGGATGGCAATGGGCGTCCTGAGCTAGCCCCACTAAGTTTTTAAAAATAATTTGTTTGAAATTAAAAATATAAAATGTTTTTTTAATTAAATGAGTTGCTCAACCTTACCCAAGGCCTAACTCTTCCGAGTATATTGTTTTGCTTAGAATAATTAAACATTGAGGTCGTATCCATGAATCGGACCGTTAAAAAAAAACTAAATTTAACCTCATTAGCCAAAAATTGTCATCCTGATTCTTGCGGGTGAAGTACCCCTGAGAACTTCCTACTAACATTGCAGGGAAGTTGGTTGTCTGTATGTATGGTCGTTTCGGCCCATTTTAATATCTTGGTTGCTAGATTATTTCCTGTTCTTCAGGAGCCATCATGACCACAAGAAGCACAGATATATAAACATGTTGGGTTATGGATGATTCTTTCGTACCTTATTGGCTTATTGTATATAATAATATCTACAATCCCATGTGGCGGGTCTGAATATCTAGAGATGTGGTAACAGAAAAGACAAGAACATATCTGAGTGATTCAAACTGGGCCACAGAGCATTAGATCGATACTGTAGGATTGGCTCAGGTTCCAGTGAATCTCATTAGCTTGACCAAGAACAAAGAAAGTAGGAGGTTTTAAGCTATTAGTCACAATGAAGACGTGAAGAGGTTAATGATAAGAGTTTAACAACGTCCCAGTTCGTTGCCTCCAAGCGGAACTTCTGCTGAGAACGAGTGGAAAAGATACAACTATGCTATAAACCAAACAAAAACAATGTATTGGACTCACTTCATGGACATGCAAAGTCATAGAAATGGCTGTCTGTTACTGTTCTCACTTGCTTCTTGTTCTTAGTCTGCAACTCTTGTAGCTGTCCCACGTGCAGTGAAATTCTTAACGTGTTGTTCTTCGGCTAACAATTAGCGCACGTTGTCAAACATTTTCGGTGTTCGTAGGTGGACTTTGGTCCCAAAAGACACGTGACGGAAAACTATCCTTTAAATATCAAAACCTTTCAAAGCGTGACATACCCAGCATTCCATTCAATCATAGCTTGACAGATATATAGATTGCTGAAGTGCACGTAAGTGATGGGAAACAAGCAAGCTAGTGATCCATTACAAGGAGGTGTTGGAGGAGGAGAAGGAAGAAGAGCTCCAAAGGGTCACTTTGTGGTGTATGTGGGGATTGAGGAACTTAGGAGATACACTGTTCCATTGTCTTACTTGAAGAATCCCAGTTTTCTGCACCTCATGTACAGATCTGCAGAAGAGTATGGTTTCAATAGTCAGAAGAGGATTGTTCTTCCATGCGATGAATCCACCTTCCTCATGATTAAAGATCTTTGCTAGAAGAATTACACATACTGTGCATTACATTGGATTTATTTTGTATACTCCATTCGATTCCCATGGCAGTGAATATGAAAATCACAGGAATACTAAGCATAGGCTTTTCTGAATTTCAGTGGTTGTTGATTTTCTGAGCTTTATTTTTAATCTAAATGTACAGAACAGTCTTAACTTCCACAGTGAATGTATTTGGTTTGGTAAACGACAAAGAACTGAAAGAAGAAAGAATAGTAATGGGTAGTGACAATAGTATTTGTCTTCAAAGAGTCAGTCATATACCTAATAAATGCATACCGCGCAATGACAGATTTACAAGTGGGGTAAGATTAGAGATGGTGAACTAAATTTGCCTTCACCAGTTTTGATAAAAGTCCGAATTCGACCCCATCCATTGCATTCCAACCTAAGTAGGATGATATAGAATTAGGACCTTGTAAGATCCCATCTTCAATTGGAGCATGTAAAAAGGGAAAGAAGAGAGTTGTATATAAAACTTGAGGCCAGGTCTAAATGTTAAAGAGTAACAATTTCAAGAAATACAATCGTAAAGTTTAAACTCGCAACGATTCTTCTTCATCATCTTCTTCTTCTGCTCTTCTACTTGAAAAGGTTAAGCTTTGTATCAAATATTTGACAAAAATTCCCAACTTGTAATCAAGAATGTTGGAATACATGAACATCGCCAATTAATCTCTATCTAATGTTCGTCCTCCTATCAGAGATCTAGTGGCTATTAATGATGACAATTGTTTAGACATGTTTCTTCTTTTCCAAATTGGCCGCAGCGATACGTTGTCGTTTCCTCCATTCCGGAATTCTACCGGGGAAACCCCATCTCAACAATCTTTCCCAGAAATAGCAGCTCACGAACATTAGAAGAGCCCAGACTAACAGTTTATCCCTCAACCCTGAAGGCAAAGGCACCAACTTTAACCAGTCGTTTAAGCCCCGGAATAGATCAGAACTGATGACCACAAAGAAACCAACAGCAGCTGAGATTGCATACAGGAAAGGCTTGTTTTCTGTTACGCTCTGGTTGAATGGATGGCCCATGTAATTCACAGCAAATGTAGCAACCTGTAACATCATGCTCACCATGTACGAAACAGTATTTACCAGGTTCGGATGGAAATCAGAGTCCGGTTCGATACATTCATCAGGCATGTACTTCTCAGCCGCTTTTACAGAAGAAATCAAGTAGAACAGGTGGATTGCAAACTGGCCCATAAGAGAAAGGAAGACGTAGGAGCAGAAAATGTTCGGATGAGGCCGTTCAGCTGAAAGGGTAGGAAGAGGACGTGCATGTGAAATAAATAGGAAAAAGGCAGCAGTAAAGACACCACTGATTGTGGCCTGGACATCACCAAGTTTGACACCATCCAAATACATGACACTCAGCACGTAAGCTGTTGCAAGGCAGTTAAGACCAAGTATTTTAAACATTTGGAGGGTTGTCACCAGTGTACTACGTCCCTGACGAATGATATCTGTAGTAGGAGCAACCGATGCATGCTTTGCAGTAAAAGGAGATGCCATGGAAGCATCACCGAGCTTGACGATGGGAGCTGAACGGCCATCACCTTCTTCGTTCATCTCATCCATAAGCTTCTTCAGCTTCTCTCGCTGCATTTCCACATTTGTTAAATGGCGGTTACCAGCTGTGTGACCACTGGATTGCGATTTGGTGGCAGCTTTACTTTTGGAAGAACCCTCTCCATTTACATTACCAGCTTCAGACGTGAGTTTCGATTTCTTAGACTTAACTGTTTTCCCACTTGTGTCTTTAGATGTTTCAGAGGAAGAGCTCCCACCGTGTGTTGGAGGCACTGCATTCAACAACGCCACTCCCACGTTGGCCTGCAGAAATGAACAGCATTTTTTTACTCATTCTACCACTACAGATTACAATATCATCAACAGCGGGAAAGTGAAGAACAAACATTCTGATAATGTAGCCCAGGCAAAACAAATTCACAGCGCTCAACATAAGAGAATCACACACAATAAATAAGCAAACAGACGAAATAAAGCAGAACAGGCAGTAAGATATTAGGAGAGAGCATATGGGAAGCAGTTAGGTTAAAAAAGCCGATCCAATTTGATATTTGAGTGTCTAATTTAGTCCGATAAAAATAAAGCTCCAAGAAACAAAACAAAAAGAAATAGAGGTAGAACAGATCACCAACATCAAGCAAGTCTACTAAATTTAATTCTTTGCAAATCTTGCCTAGTTTTGATACTCCCACGCTTTTGAAGTCTAGGCAATAGACTTCTTAGCGGTCATACCAAACACAAGAATTGAGGATAGAATTTTTAAATTCTCCACTTTCTGAAAATACCAAACGAACTGAAAAAGCTCATAAAACATTTATCTGTAACAAAGAGGTTATAGTTTGGTCTCCTAACTCATTATCACATAACCTACCGAGTAAACAAAATCTAAGCAAAGAGACAAAACTACGCTTTAATCCAGAAAATGGAACCATACATTCAGGTGCACACAATTCACGCAAGAAACAAACACATGCCTACCTGCTTCAAAGCTCCAACATCATTGGTTCCATCACCACACATCAGTGTTATCCTTCCCACTGTTTTAAAAGTGGTCAAAATTAGTTCTTTTTGCTCAGGAGCAACTCTTGCAAATACCTGAGAAGATGATTAAGAACATATTTCATGAAAATACCATTATCAAAAGTAGATCCAAAAGAACAATTCAAGTTAAAACCTTGACATAAGGAATGACTTGAAGAACGGCTGAAGTTTGTTGCAGCATTCCAATGCATTCACCTCCAATACATAGATCATGAGTCTCAGACAACACTTCAACATCCTTGTCACTGAAAATCGTATGCATTTTATATCCTCAGTCTAAAACTCGGAATATATTTCAAAACGTACAAAAGAAAGGGATGAAAACTAAAAAATTCAGTTGAATATTTGCAACTTGGAACATTGATAGACAAGTAATCATAAACATTTTAGATAAAATTTGGCAAGAAGTGTTTGAAGCTGCAGTAGAAAGGTGTAAAAGAACAAACACTGATCTAGTGAATGAACAATACAGTAATCCAACAAAATAAGTAGCCATTAGACATCAAATACCAAAGGAAATTCCCTAACGTGTGATTTAACTGTGAAGTTTTCCTTGATAAGCCAAAGAATTGATCAACAAGTTCAATAGGAAACTACCTAACTAAAGGACCGGTAATGATGGGATCATACATTTATCTCATTTTTCAGCTAGTTAATATCCACTCAATAAGTTATGAAATTAGAATGACAAAAGGACAAGAAAGGAGAGATCTTACCTATAAGGAATTATCTCATTTTCATCTGGTGATATCCACTCAAATCCTTTACCACTTCTTGCTGGACCAAGAATCAATGCTGGTTTTGAAACAATATGAACTTGGCTTGCAACATGACAAGCTGTCAAAGCTTGGTCACCAGTGATCATTGCCTAAGAATGAAAGTTCATCTCAAGTAATGCAACAATAAGGACAGTTAAAAGATGCAAACCAAATATCACAAGCTGTACATGCAGAGCCACCCAAGAAGTAAATCACAAAGCAAATAAACTGTATTATTGGGCAGAAAATGTTTATTCCTTTCACCAAGAATCAGTAGAGAAGATAACTAGAAACGGACTACCCATACTTGTATGACACGAATTTCCAATAAGCACTTAGAATTCTAAAATTTTATCCATAATTTGTAATACAAAATTTCTAGATTTTTATAGCATGACTCCTTCCAGTGATGCCAGAAGTCATTTCGATATACGATTTTATCTTGTTTCCATTTCATTTATTATCCTTGATCTGGAAAGAGTGTTTTGCTTACCTTCAATGTCACATTACATATACAGACCAACAAAAATACCACAAAAAGCACTTACCAAATCATGTGATGAATTCTTCAACTCATAGAGAATGCCAGCTGAATCAGCTCTTATCGGGCAATTAAATACCTGAATTTTAATCAAGAAATGTTGACAAGGATTATGACAATTAAACTAGTAAACAAACTAACAGAGAACCAAACCAAATGTTTCGGAAACAATGGATTAATAAAATTGCAAGTGGGGCAGGAAGGCTTCTGCTTACTGCAAAACCAGCAAAAGTAAGGCCACTCTCCACTACATCTCTATCCATGCTTCTCGCCTCACCAACCTTCACACGAACGAATGTAAAAGCAAAAGAGCTCAAACATATATTTATAGATACAAAAACTCATAACTAAAGGAAGCAGCGAAATTATGTATTAGCACACATTAGTCTACAATGACAAAAAAATGAAAACAGTGATTAAACGAAATCTTTTAGTTCACATAAAGCTCATTACCAAAATCTTACCATAGTAAATGTGAAAGTTTTAGCTTCATTTCATGCAGTAAAACAAACTTAATGCATGGTGCAATCAATGGGTAATTAGAAAAAGTAAAGGCATTCAAGTATTAAGTACAAATCTTTAATGACTAGATATAAGGTAACTACTTGGGAAAGAAGTAACGGACAAGTTAATCAAAAGACAACCCACAAAATAGATGGGGGAATGTTAGGATCTTAGGATTATGCCAGAGGAAGGACAGTGGCGAAGGGGGGAGTTAGTTACAGCTGATGTGGCTAATTGGTTAGCATAACAGAATTGGTTAGCATAACAGAATGTGTCGAGAGTTATAAAAAGGGAAAAACAAAGGAGGGAAGGGTAGGCAGAATATTAGTGAGAAGAGTGACAGAAGATTTACATCTTCTGAGGAGCATAGCTGCTCTGGTTAGGAGCAAATCCGCTCTGGTGAGGTAGAAGTGATATACTACTATTCGGTAGTGATAAACACTTTACCGATATATAGCAATAATATAGTAAAATCCTAGAGTTCTAAAGGCAGAGTCCTAACAGTGGTCCGACCTGCCGGATATTCCACCTGAGGGAGAGACGACCAGTGATTTTAGGTGACCAGCGAAGTTTGAGCAGCATACCTTAATACCACCTAAGATGACCGATAGAGTAGAAGCGTTGGAATCCCGCATGGCAAATCTGGAAGCTGGAGTGAAGGAGATTCAATCATCCATGCGGATGGCTATGGAGGAGATGCAGCGCGCATTGCTGTCGGAAATGAACAAGATGTTGGGCAAGAGGCCAGAAGAGGAACAGGGAAGTGATACCGCGGGAAGGGAACCACCGATGGTGGGTGAAAAAAATACAGATCTTCCTCGGCAATCAACTTCGATGGAGCATTCTTGGGACACGATGGAGAAATCGATACCAGTTGACATTAGGAGGAGGGTGCGTACGTTCAATCCCAGCAATAGGTATCAGCTGATGAAGGTTGCGAGGGCTGTGGAAGAAGAAATTTGTGGAGAGGAGAGCTGGGTGTCGCATCCACGCCCATGGGGGCTCCCTCGAGAAGGAAGCTTTAAGAACCAGTATGCGAGGGCTGTGGAAGCAGAAGTTTGTGGAGAGGAGAGCTGGGTGTCGCATCCATGCCCATGGGGGCTCCGTCGAGAAGGAAGTTTTAAGAATCAGTACCATTCTCGGGTTAACCCGAATAGACTGGACCCGGGTCAATCCCAGTACACGGGTCGCACGCAAATGGGTAGAGGGTATGGGGTGGGTAGAGCCCGAGAAGCCCCTGGGTACCGAACCCAAACCCAGACGTCGACTCCATCGTCGTCGACAGCGCCAGGAGGGAGAGCAGAGGTGGACAAGCGACCATCGACTGAGAAGAACCGTGGGTTGCGCCATATCTCCTACCAGGAACTGGGGGATCGAACGGCTAAGGGCTTTTGTTTTCGTTGTGGAGAACGCTTTCACCAGCTACACCAATGCACGGAGAGACAGCTCCGACTGTTGGTGTTGGACGAAAATGAAACACTAACTGGAGAAGGGGAAATAGTCGTAGTAGAGGTGGAAGAAGACGAAGAAGAAGAAGAAGAAGCAGGTGATGTGGCATTAGAGTGTCGGATCATGGGGGTCTTCGGGGTACATAATGCTTTGATGTCCGTAACCAAAACCATGAGGTTAGAAGGAGCAATATTCGGAGTTTCCATTGTGGTATTGGTGGATAGTGGAGCTAGCCACAATTTCATATCGCCCGAATTGGTGACTGGTTTGGAACTACCTCAAGAGCCGACAAGAGCTGTGAGAATCAATTTGGGACTGACCGTAGGGACAAGCAAGGCAGGGGGAACCAGTTTTGGAGATGGCCATTGGGTGACTACTCCAGGAAAGTGTATGGCAATTCCTATTCGGCTAGAAGACGAGTGGAAGATTGATGCTTATGTCTTAGAATTAGAAGGGATGGATGTGATCTTAGGGGTTGCTTGGTTACAAACATT
>JAOQMR010000213.1:116340-143991 GCA_027563865.1 Erythroxylum pelleterianum | reverse complement strand
CCGAGTATTTATAGCGGGCGGGTATAAGATGCATCCAATCGAAGCTTAACACGCGGCAGAGTCTGAGCCAAGGAAACCTAAATTTTTCAAAATTTGGAGCGGCGCGAGCAGTTGAAAGGACGCGTGTGACAGCTGTGCAGCGGTTACAAGGACGATACGTTGCGGATTCTGCCAGAATGCCAGAGGGCACGCGCCATCGACAATTAAAGCTCTCCACGCTTCTTAATGATGACCCCCTCGGTCCGCGTCGTACGAGCTGTCGCATCATAAGTGCTGATGCCGACCATTCAGAACGCTCAGCCAATCTGTCTAACCCATCACAGGGCACCCAATAAACGAGCTACAACTTCAATGACTGACCGATCATGTCCGACCAATTGCCCCAATCACGAGTCGTCTTATGTCGAGCTACACAACCTTTTTCATACTCCTCCGACCCTTCTCTTCGCTCAGACTCGAGGAGTAGGGGGTTTATGGTTGGGTTGGCCCCATCTGGGCCTGGGCTCGGTCATGACGACCCGTAGGCCGATCGGTCCATATTCTTTTGACTCAAGCCCAATCCACGCTCTCTACAGCCCCTCGGCCGAAGAATAGTTTCCATGCAGAAGCAGGAGTCTACGTAAAACCCTAACCCTAGCACTCATCCCATATATAAGGTATGATTTTATCATGATCAGGGGACGTCCACTTACAACCTTAGCTGCTCTTTGTCTTCTACAACCTTACTTTCACCAAAAGACTTACTTGAGCGTCGGAGGGGCTAATCGGGACATAACCCCCGACGTGCCTTCTTTGTTTTACAGGAATTCCAGCGTTCTCATCAAGACGAAGAACAGTCGGCTCATGGATCAAAACGGCAACGCACAGTTCGGCCAGAATCCGGCAGAACCAGTTTCTATTTTTGGTTTTTGTTTCTTCAAGTTTTCAAAAATTATGAAAGCCATAAAAAGTGGTTTTTGTTTCCTATTTTTGTTTTTTTATAATCTGATTTACTATCATTTAAATATATATTATTTAATTATTTAATTTTAATAAAAATTATGAATAATTTAATTCAAAATTATATTATATATTTAATAAGTTAAAGTTAATCCTCAATAAAATTATGAACACTTTAATTTAATTTAAATATATAAATATTCAGTTACAATTTGATTTAATAATTAAAATATATTTCAAATAAATATTAATTTATAAATAAACATTTATTTTTAAATTATTATTTTATTAAAATAACATAATTTTATTAATAATTTGTTAATAAATTTTATATAAGAGATTAAATAAATTTATTTAATTTAAAATAATTTATCATTAAGTTGTATCTAAAATGTAATTATTATCAGTGAACAAAATACAACTACATTAACAGTAACACTAACAATCAAACACTTTTTTGTTTTTATTTGAAAGAAAAGCATGAACAAAAATCTGAAAACAGAAACTAAAACTGAAACTGAAAACTACAATAAAAAACAGAAATAGAACCAAACTGACCCTAAACATTTAAGTTATCCGTTAATGTGGATGACGTAACCTTCATTAGATTAATACGAATGAATGATTTAAAGTCGAACTATTTTTACTACAAATTAAAAGCTTGATGATTTTAATGTCAAATTTTAAAGTTATAACTAATATTATAAATTAGAATAAAATTTAGTTTTTTTAATAATCAACCAATTTTCCTTTTGCCAAGAAAAGGAATATATTGGTAAAAGTAACCAATGTGCTTGTTGATTTATATGAGCTGCTTGCTTCGTTATATGTGTAATTTATTGATACATAGGTCCACCTAGTAATTAGCTACTCTAAACCGAGTTCCCCAAGATTTAATTGTATCTGCAACCAAAAATCTTAAAGTCTTTAATAACTTCAATTCCACCAGATAATTACAATCAAATACCAAATGAGTTACTTCAAGAGATCGTGTGACATCTAAATACAATAACCACGTAAGTCATTTATTAATGGTTCAATTAGTACTCTCCCTAATTCTCTTGGCAAATTTGCAAAACCTTACTAAATTACCCTAATTAATAGTCAAATAATGTAAAGAGAGTTTTCATTAAACCAATAATCACATGCAAACCCAATCGGATGACTAAATTCGTTAAAAGGGTTTTGTGAAAAGTTAATTGTCATTTTTGTAAATATTTATAGAGTTTTGTAGAGATTTAAATAAAACAAGAAATTGACAAAGCTGTACTAACATGTTTCGATCTTTTGTTATAATTTTCTGCTTCCACAAACTGTTCAATCGTCCGGCATCTAATGATATCCACAAATCTATTCAGAGAAAAACTCATATCTAATTTGAGAGAAAAAATGAAAAAAGTGCTAGCTCCAAAATTTTCTAATTTTTCCTTAAATTTTCATGTTCTTGGATTTTATTAAAATTACAACTAAAGTTAAGCTCTAATCATAATTATGAATTAGTCCTTATAAGATAAAATATCATATATTGATTCTTAAATTTTTTAAAACTTCTTAATTAAATCCAACTTAATTTAAATTTTATTTTCTCCTTTATAGATCTTTTAATGTATAACCCATTAGGTTCCTAATATGTTGATCATTATTATAAATTATAATTATAATTCATAATTAGAATCAGATAAATTAAAACTCCTTTTAATTTATCTTTAATTCTCTAATTAAACAATCTATAGTCATAGATCACGATTGACGTCTGACAATATGTCATAACCACCCAAATATTATGAATGTCAGAGTGGTTTGACTTAATCTGTCTATGAATGGCTATAATGTATAAATGAATCATTTCATCATCTAATGTTCCAATTGGTATTAGAGTATAAAATTCATGTCTACTCTAAAAAATCCAATCATGTTCATTCTTGCTAATTAGTAAATGATTTATGTTTGATATTTGCAAATAACCTTTTCAAATTTCAATTTACTCTGGCCAGAGATTCCCAAAATCATTACTAATAAAGAACAACAGAACATTCTCACTAATTACTTTAGGAGAATGAATTCTTTATTGATTTACTCAACTATCTCTACATAGTTCATACTATATCAAATAATTACCAAATGGAACTACTCCAAGAATAAAACATAGCCAAGCATCAAAACACAGTAATTCTTACGTAAGATAATTTTGGTAATCTCAAGTCTAAGGATCAATTACACAACCATCATAATGAGATAATCCACAAACACACAAGTAATGTTCAATTCGTGATTCTCATGGTTGAGTCAGTTTAGTGAACATATTCTTTAATGAGCACCTATATGTTTGTTTAAGTGTCTTCATACTTTAATCTATGAGGTTGATTACTTTCTTTATAAGAAAGAAACAAACATATGCTAGTCTAACTATTTCATCAATACCCCGTCTTAATGAAACTATGACTAGGAATATTTTAGAAATAATACAAAATGCAATTTAAATATCATAATTATAATCACATTATAATTTCTATTTACATAACAATTATTTCAAGGATTTTTATCTTTATGATTAATAATTAAAATTTAAAAAATACACAAAGATAAATTATGCCTTTTATTGAATACTTTTTTTTATACAAGTAGATGTAAAAAAATAATTGACTGCACGGGCATAAACCAACATAAAGAAGATAAATATTAAATTCAAATATTATAAAAATATTGTTTATATCTCTTTATCATAATTTATGTTTTTACAAATAAATGTCCATCTTAATTCTATGATTTTTAAATATTATTAAAATTAATAAAGTAGTATTAATTGTCAATTTTCACATATAATGTTCTTGTCATTTATTTATTGTTTCTTCCTTATTCATCAGTGCTATAATAAACTGCATTTATAACAAATTTTGTGCGGTGATATGTCATTCATTTCATTATCATATGATGGGTGATTATAAAGGAGAGCACTAATGATCTGATAGCAATTTATTGAGAAGAAAAGCATAAGATGGATAATTTATTATCCTCGTTTAATAAACGTTTGATTGTCGTTTTCAACACTAAATATTCCCGCATACAATTAATTAGTCATAATCGGTCTGACGTCGATTTGATTATTCATGATTTCTTATTTTTTTTTGTCATTTTATTAATGATGTTCATTTTGATTTTTGTAAAAGATCTGCGAACTGTGCAGCTCACTCCCTTGCGAGATATGCTAGTTCTTTGACAGGTCTTGTTTATTATTGGGATTTATCTTTCTCTGTTTGTATTGCTTCAGCCTTAGCTGCTGAAAATGTTTGTTAATGTAGTCCCTTCTTTTGTTTTGTTTTTTTTTAAATTAAGGGAAAGAAGAATCAAAATGAAAAAAAAAGAGATACGGCGTCGCTTCACGTGAATTACACACCTCCACCCCAGTCAACTGTAACTGGGAGAAAGAAAAACATAAATCTATTACTGAGACCAACTGCAAATCTAGTGCTATAAAATTGCACCCAAAAGGTTCCGACCTATGACCCACTCTCTTATCAAGATCGTGCATTACACTTGCCTCTTCGTAATAATAGGTTTTTTTTGGTTTGCCCAGCATGTATTTTAGGAGGATGCCAGTTATGAGAAGGTACTTTTAAGTCATCTATATTTAGATTAATTCTCGTTTGAGTTAGGTAGGTTCCTTGCGAGAGACAAAGCTCTAATTTCAAGTTTTAAACAGCTGCATATATAAGGAGGTTTGAACCGACGATCTCACTTAAGTTAAGAGAGTCCCTTATCAACTCATCTATACCCTAAGTTACAATAGACTTTTTAAATATTCCTTTTTTGTTTCTTTTCGTTTATATATAAACTATCCTTTTGTTTATCTAAATTTAAAATTATAAAAATGAAGATATAATATATTCATAAATATTAGTTGGATTTATTTATCATATTATTTAATTATAAATTTATTTAAAATACTTAATTTATATAATATTATTGTGTATTTATTTAATACAAAAGATAATAATATATACATAAAGAATATAAAACAGATTTAAGATTTATATCATGCTATCTAATTATTATTTTAATACAAAAGATAATAATTATATAAAAGGAATAGATGAAACACGCGCTCAGGGACCTTGGAAGATAAAGCATATTTAAGATTTATTTATTGGACAGGGAGGATGAAGAAAACATGGTAATCATAGCAAGTGTGAGCGAATGAGTGGGACCAATTGCCCAGAAGGAAAGATATGTAATGCAGGGTCAATGACCAAAAAAACGAAAAAAGACACATCTTTGGTCTGAAATTTTTTGTTTTTCCATGTTCTATAGAGAGGAAGGAGCATTGCCTTTGCCTTTTTTTTTTGATATAGTTTTCCATTCCATCTCCCCTCTACTTCTGTTTTTGCAGCTGTTGGTTTGTTGCCGCTGCTGTTGCTATCTACATTTTCTCTGTTCTTTCTTTATCCTCGTCAGTCCTCAGAAAAGTTCAAAAGATTGCTCATTTGCAACTTTTAACTCATCCCTGTTGCTTCTGTTTGTGTATGTGTGTTTTTTTTTGAGCTTTTTTTCTTCTTCAAACCAGATTTTCAGCTAGTTTGATTATGTCTCCCATCTGGGTCTTCACTCATTTTTCAAAAAATGGTGAAAGATCCTGGCTTTCATGCCCGTTATCATTATACATTGCTTGTGGTCCCATTCTAAAAGCTGGCTTGGTATTGGACTTTGTCATTGCAAATGCTTGTGATTGAGTAATGCCTTGGGGTTTAGAGCCTCCAGAGATCTGTATTTTCAGACTTCAAAGTTCTTCATATTTCTTGCATTGTTCAGAGGATCGTATCTCGGTCAAGTTTTCGCCATGAAATCTGGTGAGCACATTTTATTGGATTTATCTTCATCGCTCCCCATCTCTCTCTCTCTCTCTCTCTCTCTCTCTCTCTGTCGCTCTTACTCTGTTCTTGTGCTCGTGTATGTTGGCATGTTGTTCACTAGCTGATAATGCCAGGTTGTTTTTCATTTTCTACAGCACTATCATCTGTACTGGAAAATGGGAATCTTGTCAGCTTGTAATTTAATAAAGCTGTTTTTGTAAGTTGTACTTCTTTGAAGAAAAAAATAAATAAGGGAAGGTAAAGAATTAGTCAATAATCAATAACCATAGGGAAGAAGCAACATGTATTTGCTCACTTCATGTAATTTCAAGATGCAAATATCACACTCTCACTGGACCAACTTGTCTATGAATTTATGAGCCTAGCTACCTATGTAAAGGAATATAAGCGACAAGATTTTGAGCATGTTCATTACACCATGTTTATTGACATTTCTATTCCTTTTGGTGGTTTTTAGTTGGAGATAACATGCTGCTAGACATTTTGACTTGCATTACTTTCACTTGGTTCCTTGATAATATGGCATTGGGTTCTGGAATTGAGATCTGCGTTGAGTTTTTCTTGGAAGAGGTTTATTTCTTTGATCACTCAAACATCAGATCTTGTGTCATGCTAACAGTGGTCCTATTCCCTATTTTGATGGTTAATGTGATTCAGGACTTGAAGAAAATGATCTGGATTCATCTCCTGGACAAAGTTTGACCGGGAGTTTCAGGAAGAAAAACTTTGGTTTGTATTTCGATTTTGAACCTCAGTTATAATATCTTCCAATATTCATTGTAAGTTTGGAAGAACTGCATGTTTGCACAATAGAGTGAGTGTATTGGTGAGATTGTTTCCTCTATAGAAGTAGGTTGAACTTTGAGTTCAATTACAATGTTTGGTAAAAGGAATTTTTTTTTTCTGGGATCTGATTTGCCTTGTTGATTGGTATCAAATTGTCTTCAACCAGATAGGTTTAGAGGCTCATAATAAGAAAAAACAAATCTTTCTAGTTCAACTTGATTATGGAGCTAATGATCCTTAAAAAATCTTGTGCAAAGACAATCTTTCAGTTCTACAAATTGGGGTTCTTGGCTTCAAAAGTCGTCAACTGTTGTGCCTTGATAACTTGGTGCGTCATCTTTAGTTGATGACAAGTCGATGCGCATGTAATGGGTCTCAAGCTTTTTACATCTTAAACTGTTTGCTACGGATTTTTATTAATCAGCTAACGATCAGACTGCCGTTTATTATTAAAATGACAAATCCTAAATTGTGCAATGCATGTACCATATGGAATGCACTGATTTTTCTGTTTGAGCATGTATTTTAGCTGTAATTTACTAATGGGAACTAGTATTTCCTCAGGCATTCCACAAAGGGAACTGGACTCATCTCCAGGGCACAGTATAAATGGCAGTTTCAGGAAGTCTAGTTCTGGTCTGTACTTTCAGATATTGTTGACTGTCATTTGTTCTCACTGTCTCTTTTACTATCAGAAGCTTTTCCTATTTCTGTGGTGTTGCTTATTCTTCATTTACTTCATGAAAATGATTCCTTTCTATATGTTTCCATCTCATATTATCTTGTCATGTGATGCCAATAAGATCTTTGGAAATTGCTTTGGTAGAATATAAGCATTTTATCTACTATGCATTTGCTATTATGGGGTATATGCTACAATTTCTGAACTATCTCTAGAAAGGAAGTTTCAAATCCAGCAATATTCATTTCATTTACTCCTGTCAATCTTATGGAAGCTGTTATTGACTTTTGCGATGTAGAAACTTCAGCTAATGTTTTCAAGTTAATGTTCTAAGCAGTTGTTTAATTTTCACGCAATGCAGTTGTTTCTTCTCGAAGCATATCTGGCTTTTCCACTTCGAGCAAACTCACTTCAAATTCAAGAAGAATGTTAAAAGCATTAAAAGATTATGCCAGGAGCCTCATCAACCTTGAACTGTTCACTCAAAATATAGAGGATTGGGTTCTACAAAAGACACATTCCGATTCAGACAATGTTGAGTATTCTTTCAAGTCTCCTTTCTCAATTGATGAAATGCGTGAACTTGACTTGGCATTGGAGGGTGTCCTGTTTCAGCAACTGTATCGTATGCCTTGTTCGGCTTATGCCTCTGACAGTATGAAAGAAGATGAGTATTTTGCAGTAGAAGATTTCCTTTGTGCTATAGTGAGTGGCCTGTGGCGTACATTTTGGCGCAAAAGTGGACCTCTTCCATATTTTATATCTTGCCCACGCCATCCTGGATCGAAGTTTTATACTGTAGAGAAGGCAATTTCAAGGGGTAGGCTTGAAGAGCTTTGTGGTCTAGCTATAATGTCAAAAACTGAGAGTGATGGGCATGTTCGCTGGGATCAAGTGTTGGAGTATACCTTATTTAGATCAGATATATTGTCAGGCTGTGAGTTGAAATTATCTTCTAGCAGTATATGTGAAGCCATTTTTTATGGTGTTCATATACTTATTGCCAGGAGTATGAGCAAGTTCAATACATCTGATAGTGATTCTGTTTTTATTTTGGTTTTTGATTCCAAGTATGGTGGGGTGGTGAAGCTTGGTGGTGATATTGGCAGACTTGATGTGAACTCGCCAAACCCATACCTTTCAGTGAGTGAATGGATCAAACATCATGCCGATGTTGAAGTTTCATCTGTCGACCAGGTATGGAATAAGCTAGGTAATGCAAATTGGGGTGACTTGGGAACCCTGCAAATACTTTTGGCAACTTTCTACTCCATGGTCCAGTGGAACGGACCTCCAAGAAAGTCGATATCGACATTGGCATCAGATCATAGCTTTCGAATTTGGAAGCGTAGGGCAGAATGCCAACTTATGGAAAATCAAAATGCACTGGTACCATTTGAGCAGAAACATCAAGGAGAGATTGTGGAATTTGATCAAGGGGAAAGGCCTTCTTTTGACAAGTTTTCATCACGTTTGAAACTTCGGCAGGGTGAAATATTACTGTTGGATGACCAGCAGCAGGGGCATAAAAGTTTTCAGATAAAGGATTCCTTAGTAGGAGGGAATTATTTCCTATATACTGCCATATCTCTAGATTATCCAGCAGGGTTGTTAACTTTATATGTTGGTGCTCACCCATCCAGATTAGAGCCATCTTGGGAAGATATGAGCTTATGGTACCAAGTACAGAGGCAAACAAAAGTGTTAAACATATTGAAGCAGCATGGAGTTGCAAGTAAATACTTGCCAGAAATTGTTGCCTCTGGTAGAATATTGCATTCAGGTACTTGCAAGAAGCAGAACCATGGGGATCGATGTGATCATCCTTGGTGTGGAACTCCAATACTTGTGGCATCTCCAGTTGGGGAACCTCTCTCCTTTGTGGTTGCTCGTGACGGTGCATTTTCTGCGGAAGAGGCAACTCGATGCTGCCGAGACTGCCTAATGGCTCTAAGAAGTGCAGCAGTGGCCAATGTGCAACATGGTGACATATGTCCTGAAAACATAATACGTGTGATTGACCCTCAACTCCAAGGGGGCAGGAACAGATTCATATATGTCCCAACATCTTGGGGACGTGCAGTTCTTGAAGACAGGGACAGCCCATCTATAAATCTAAGATTCTCTTCATCTCATGCACTTCAGCATGGAAAACTCTGTCCATCATCTGATGCTGAGAGCCTGATATATCTCTTGTTTTTCATTTGTGGGGGCACCATGCAACAACAGGAGTCCATTGAATCTGCCCTGCAATGGAGGGAGAAAAGCTGGGCAAAACGTTTGATTCAGCAGAAGCTTGGTGACGTTTCAGCACTTTTAAAGGCATTTGCTGATTATGTTGATAGTCTCTGTGGAACCCCATACCCGGTTGACTATGATATATGGCTAAATAGACTTAGTAGGGCTATGGAGGGACCAACAGATAGAGGTAAAATGATCGAGCAAGCAGCTATAACACTCAAATTAGAGGATGTTGCAGAGTCCTCAGGAACATCACGAGCTGGTAGTTTTAAGTATATCTGAAAAGCAGGCTTTGGTTGGTTCATTTTTGTAACTATAACTGGGGCTTTTGAGTAATTGTCTTCCACACGCTCACAAGTTCGATGTAATTTTCCAATATTGACTTCAACCAGTACGTTGATTTCAGGCCCTAGCAAAAAACATATCTTTGTTTGATTTTTTCCAGTGAAAACAGTTGTTCTTACCATTTTGACATGGATACTATGAAACTAATGTCAGAATTATTTACATCACCAACTTCTGTTAGTGTCTTTTTGTAGGCTACACGTGTTGGTCCTAACTTTGAACAAATATAAAAACTTTTTCCTCCAAACAGTGTGGAGATCAAATTGGTGTGATGTAAAGACTGGATTGTTTTGTTTATCTGAAGAAAAAAAAAGAAGAAAAAACACAACTTGATACTGATAATTTGGTTAAAATTTGAGACTATAACAAATAAATATGATCGTAGAGAAAAAGACGACAGTTTTGCCTATCGGGTGGGTCCCAAATTCCCAAAAGGCCGCTTCTTTATATGAAAGCAGCAAACGTCCTCTCCTCCTTGGCAAGTACGCTTCTTGCCCTTTTGTTCTCGTATGTCTCTATTAACTCTATTTAAGAGTTAAAGCCCTTTCTATGCCTCCTTAACTCGAATTTTCCTCTCTTTCTGAAGTTGAAGTCTGGAACACGACCATTGTTGAAGAGCTATGGAAGTTGGCGAATCCTCTGCTTCTTGTTCATCCACTAGCGACATCTGGGCCATGCTAGGTAACACCCCACTTTCTTTTCTCTTCTTTGTTGCTTAGTATACTCTGTTTGTTTTCAAGAACATGGCTTTAGAGACTGCTACCTGTCCTGGGCCTATATTGGCTCTTAAAATTCAAACATTTCCTTATTTTAAGTGGATTTGCGGCGGAACCCATTTCTTTACGAAATCCTGTGAGCAGAATAAGTTTTGTGTTTTTGTTCTCTTCGTTATTGCAATGCGATTTATTGCCCAAGACATTTAAGTTGAAGATAGTAAGCCCCATCATTCAATTCACGACCCTGGTGGATTGTTAAGTTGGAATTTCGCATTTTTCATCTTTAGCACAATAAGTTATCTCTGTAATGTGAAGGGACTGTTAAACAATTTCGGCTTCTTGGATGGATGCTGCTGTTGCTTGAATGTCTTTGCATTCACTAGTAATCTTTGAGATTATTTATTGCCGATTGATTGCATATTGATATTCCCATGTGTGAAAAAATGTTGCTAGTGGTTGAAAGGAGGAATTTTGGCTACTAAAGCATCCAAAGGGTCAAGCTAATACTGTTCTTGTTGTATGAAGATGACATTTGTTCACACAGGGTTCACGATGTTGGATCCTATACTGATTGCTTTCTTCACTGTTTCAGTGCCATCTGATTCTAGATTTCCTGATGTTGAGATAAGATCAAATGAAATGCTGATCTGTTCGGCTGTTGCAACCTCTTCTTTCGAGAAGCTTGAATGGTGCCAGATAATGAGAAATAGCAATCAAGGCTCGGCTACATTGCAGAATAGGAGGTGATTTACATCCATTAGAAGAACTTTTCTAAAATTTCCTTTTTTCTTATGATTTTACCCATGCAAATATCTCAATCTCACCTGGAAATATTTGGCGGAGGTTGGCTAGGTTACAAAAGAGTACTTCCTTGATGGGAGATGAAAATTCTTAGTTCAGTTCGGTTGAAGAATTTCCAGTTAGTTTCCTAGACTACCAGCAACATGATTGAGATGAAACTCATCCTGGCGGCTTCAAGTCCATTAATGTTCTTTACGCTAGCCAATCTTAGGGCCTGATTATTCGAAAGAAAGAGAAATATTTCTCTTTACTGCAACTTGTTTTAAGTAATAGAACAAGATGTTCCCTTTATTTCTTCTCTCATGCTTGATAAGGACGGACATCTTAGTGATTGTAAAGTTGGGCTGTGATTTTATATCTGGAGGAAAGTATAAACTTTTTCATGCAAAGCATTATGTCCACAATACATGATTCTTAGGAACTTTTTATCAAGTGGTACTTTTAATATGTTATTGTTAGAATGTACGTTTTTCTCCTATATGTTTAGTTTTCTAATTTACGTCACTGATTACATATATTTCACTTCTTGATAGCTGCTATTCAAGAAATTGTTGAGTGTTCTCAATTCAAAATTTGCAACTTCTCTCTTTCTTTCTTTTTTTTAAACTTTATGGATTTCCCTGTAGTTCAAAGACGATATACATTGATGAGGCTGCAGTCCATAAAGAAGATGAGATTTGTGTCACAAATGGTAGTGAAATTATTTTGGGTCCTGATAGAGAAGGTGAGCTTTTGTCGATCTTTTCGTAATCTTATTGTACATTCTCAAGCATGTTTTACATGATCACCATGCAATAGAACTGTTTCTGTGCGGAGTACTTTGCTGAAATTTTTAGAACACTTAATGAATTTAATTTGCATGGGCGCAGTAATATTGCCCTTTTGAAGCTATAGCTTCAAGAATTCAACAGAATGCATATATCAGACCCTGATGGCTATGGGAAATAGAATGGTGATATCCAGATACTAAAGTAATAGATATTCTTTGTTCATTTGCTAAAACTTGCTACTTTGAGCTGGTTGCACCTCTTCTGTGTTTGGTCTGCATCCTTTTTCTTCCCATTCTTGCTGTTACTCTCCCTTATTGTTCTTCTTGATTTGCTCTGGAAACAAATGTTATCCTGAAGACGTCTGATTTCAAACTTTGTAATAGTTTCGATTCATCAAATGCATATACTTCAATTCTATGGATTGCTAACCTGAGAACGCCATAGGTAATATTTTGATAACTCATGGCCGAACAATCATGTGTACTTGCGTTGTAGGGTTCCTCAGCTACAGATTTAAAGTAATTCCTCGTTCAGAATCTTGCTTGCAGCAGTTGAAGGTAGGTAATTATGTTAACAATCTATAAATGCAATACTTGTGCCATTGCTATGTCCATTCCATTGGATTCTTTTTAATAGATTCTTGTCCGAATATTATCGTTAGTCATTGTCTTCCAGATCTCGGTAGATGTTGAGCATGCAAAATGCAGCATTTGCTTAAATATATGGCATGATGTTGTCACTGTAGCTCCTTGCTTTCATAATTTCTGGTCAGTTTTTCTTTTTATAATTTGTTTTGTAAGTTTATGGTATTGTTGTTTTCTTGTTGTTGATTAATAATTCAGTTCTGCTCTATAATTCAGTAATGGATGCTTCTCAGAGTGGTTAAGGAGATCTCAGAAAAAGCATTCAAATGTACTGTGTCCTCAGTGTAGAGCAGTTGTACAGTTTGTTGGTAGAAATCATTTTCTTCATGGTATAGCAGAGGTGATATCATATCTCTTATTTTTTCTCTGGCTGTAAACCCTTGATTGCGTCCTCTAATTTTCTGACATTGAGCACATCACTGTTAGTTGGTATATGCACTTGTGCACATAGAAAAAATCTGTTTACCTTCCTTACATTGTCATCAAGTTACATTTGTGGGTCATCTTTGGTTGTTATGATGCAATTGTGGTATCATAAAGTATCTTTGCTTGCTGCTTTGATTTGTAGTTGATATAAACATATGCTTCATACATATTATTGTTAATTTCTGTTCTACCTTTTTTTTTGAAAAATTTAAATTGATTAATAATAATAAGAAGATAAAAGAACAAAGGTTTGGAGAGCCATAAAGACTCTCCTACATCAAGAAGTATGTCCAAAGTTCCTATTCGTCCTCATATTTCATGTCTCACAATGGAAGCTCTTCGATGCAAAGTGAGGAAGCTTTTTCTCATGTCTCGTCTTTTACCAGTACAACAGCTGAGGGTTTGCAACAAGAAACCCCCATACCAAAATCGCCTCACCCCTGTTCCACCTTTTTTATTGGTAGGAGACGAGTTATATCTGTCTCATAGTATTGAATGTGTAGTTATCTGCCTACCTAGATCACCTTGGCCTTTGTCATGTCAGCAGTAGTCATTAAAGGGAAAGTTGCCACTGAAAGGGCTAGTAATTGGAAGTAACGGTACATTTCAATTTGTTGGTGATAATGCAGTCCTCCTGTCTTAAAATTTTCATTGTTAACATTTGTATATCACATTTTATTCATTTATCTGATGGTGTCACTTGTATCTTTTCTTCTTTTAATCATTTCTATTTGCTTTTCACTGAATTGATTGATTGCATCGGTTAAGCTCATGCTGGAAGGTTTCTATGATCCATTGTTTAATGTTTGGCAAGCTGAAACATGGTGGAATGTAATTTAAGATGTAATAAACGTAGACTGTAATTAATGAGCTTTAAATTGCATGGCTAATGTAACAGTGATTACATTTTTGAGAAAATAAATCCTTACATAATATAATGCACTTGCCATTACATTTCAACTTTTATGTCTAATGGAACTCATGAATGGATGATGGAATTTACTGCACACAATCTTATAGTTTCCATTACATTACACCTAAAACCACTTTAATGTTGTGTTCATGGAGCATAGCCAGGTAGTATGCTTTGTTCACATTTATTAAATTGTTCTGCAATCTGATAACGTTTTACTGGTTTTTTTATCTAGGACATTTTACAATCTGATCCTGCATTGAAACAACCAGATGAAGAAGTTGCTTTGTTGGATTCTTATGCATCTATAAGATCAAACATGGTTAGCCATATCATTTTGTTTATAATTATTGATGCTAGAGTTCCATATATATCTTTTAGCTAAGATCATGAGAAATCGAAGATTGCCTTAGTATTTTAATAAAGTGCACTGGTTTAAGTTTTTTGCTAAGAGGTATGACAGGAAGGGTGTCGTAGTGTGCAGGCCTACTGTGGCTATTATCAAGCACATTGTGCTTGGAAAGGTTTCAGTTTGTTCTTAAAGTCTTGCTTTTACATTTTTAATGATATAACAGTGTGATTTGATACATCTCAATGCAGCCTTGTGAGGAAGAATATAATATTGTTTCATTTTATTTTTTAAGCAGTTGTAAAAACTTAAAATGAGTAAAGTAAGTTTGACAATGCTTTCTTACTTTCTTTTCTTGTACTTCTTCCTCTTTGAAATTCTCTTGCCAAAATGTTAGGGTTTGAGACTGGTGCTTTTTTAGTAGTTACTGTGTGGTGCTTAAGTTTGTGTTGCCCAAAATTTTGTTTTGATATGACTTCATAACTTTGTGCTCACTTGCAACATAATATTGTAGTTATTGAACCATCCGAAGGCTCTTGATTAGTCGAAAAGGATCCTGTGATAGTAAAATTGAACATATTATAATTGATCATCCAATAGTCTTTGCCGTAATAATTTATTGGTTCATTTTGCATGAGTTGGTGAGTTATTTGCCTTTGTAATTCTCTGGAGTCCTTAGTTGTTTTTCATCTTTGGTTTATGTATGTGAACAATAGTAAAGTGAAACAACTGCAATGTTTTAGGTCATTCAAACTGGAAAGAAGCTTTCTCGGAAGAGGACACGTCCAGTGCCTGATTATGAAACCGAGGATGTAGAGCTCCCATGCCCACAGTGTGGTACTTTTGATTACAAATACATCTGTGATTGTTTAGATATCATTCCATTCTTGGGAATTCTTTTTTGGTTGATGTTTCCTGAGATTTGGATGTAGTCCATCCATTTTGAGGTTCATGTAGCATGCCAAGATCATAAACCAGTGACTGCAGCAGTTGCACCTGAACATGTAGTACATTAATGAATGAGAGAGGTAATATAACAAAATGCTAGAGAGATCAAGAGAAAGATGTTAATTGATATACATCATCTTTTGAGTTTTTGATTCACAACTACAGCCAATTTCAAATGGGTGTTCTTATAGAACAGAAGAACCATTTTCATAGATATTATTCATGGTTCTTCCTGATCTGTCTCGTGAAAAGAGTAGACACTCAAGTTTTGAATCCCATTAATAACTGAGGCTTTGAATGTTGTCTAGGAAGTGTATGTACTTAGTTTGCATTGCATATAAATGCTATATGTAATTGCAAGTATTGCTTACCTAATCATTAATGCGTTGCAGCATTTAGTTTTTACTTTACATTACAAGTATTCTGTTCTAGTTCGTGTAATCTTTTGATTCTTCTTGTTCCTAATAATTGTTTTTTTGTGGAGATCAGGTACTGAATTTAATGGTTTCCGCTGTAATAGTAACACGATTCATTTACAATGCCAAAGCTGTGGGGGAATGATGCCTTCTAGAACAAATATCAATGTTCCACAACACTGTATGTTGGAGGGTTTGATCATTTTTTTGAAGTCAATTCAATTGATTTATACTGTGGATTACCTGTAATTGACAAAACTATTTGTTTCAGTGAGTTTTTGGGCTATGCTACATGAACTCTTCCTCTCTTTCTGTCTCCTTTTCCCTTCCCATTTTCTAGTTCAAACAATAGTCTTCTTCCTTCTTGTTTGTAACTCCTGGGTTCAGATAGAAGTTAAATGAGTGAACCAAAGTTAGGAACTAATGTAAATGCTTCAAACCAGATTGCTTAGTTTAAATGTTACTTTTCAGTATTTCAGGGCATAAAAGAGGTTTCTTGCATTCTTCTGGACTTCAGCTTCTGGACTTTTAAAAATTAAAATTACTGTTAATAAATATGGACCGTTTTGCTTGGCTCTAATATGGTTTTAGGAAGCTACTGAACCTAAAATATGGAGGAGGTGAGGCCTGAGAAAGGGGTTATATAATAATTCTAAGGCCTCTATGTTGTGTATTCTTAGGTTTGTGAATGAACATAAATGACTTGGTTGCTTCTACCTAAGCATATTGTTGTCAACCTCTTGCAAACAGGTTTAGGATGTGATAGAGCATTTTGTGGTGCTTATTGGCATGCTCAAGGGGTTACCAGAAGTGATTCTCACTCGATATGCAACTATGATGATTTTAAACAGGTATGTCCTAAAGCACTTGTCTCTTGTTGTGCTCGACTGTTGCTAATTTGTTTCCTTTAGTAGAATAGCATAGTAGTAGATCAATTCGACTATGTTGAAAATCTCATTATATGCCTTTTCACAATGCACTTGCTTCACATCCACCTCTTATTATGTGCCTGATATTTTTGCGATTGAGGCCTGTGTTGTGGTTTTCTATTCGGACATTTTGATCAAAATACAATATTGAAGTCAAGCATCTGTGTGTTAGTAATATTAACTTGCTCATTTATAGAGATTACAGCTAACAAGTCAATGATGTTTGATCAGTTTGGTTTCTCATAGATCCAAAAGGATGTTAATCATTTATTTCAGTCAGTCTCTGCCATCACCACTTCCCTTTTCTCAACAATCCTCTTGCTTTAGTTGGTCTTATCTGTTCTATGTAGTGTGACAGTTCTGCTTGACTGTGATGGTTCTCAAGTACATTGTTACTTGGTTGTTTCTAGTGTATGTCATCTTCTTGTTTATCACAATTTGCTATACACTCCGAGAAATGGAATATTATGTATACTGTCCAACATGCAAATTCTGGTCCACTATATAATCTTTTGTTGACCTCTTCTCTCATCTGATATCCACCACTGGAATGCTATTTCTTCAGAAGTTATGTTGCATCGTGATTCCTTCGACTGTATGCAGCAGGTTGGTGGACATATAGTTTTAGCATGCCTTTTAAAGATTATACTTTTTTGTCTTGCAGATCTCGGAACGCACTATTTCAACAATGCCGTTTTTGGTTCATGAAACAAATAGGCACGAACAAGAAGTATGAACCCTGTTTCATTGTTATTCCGCACTTTGTTAATTTTAACAACTATCACACGCTAAGCCAACTGCTTCCCAGATCACAGAGAGGTCTATCACGAAGATGGGAAGAACATTGCAAGATGTCATTTCAGATTGGATTGTGAAGTTGGACAACAGAGAAATTGGTGAGTAGATGTATTCTTTGGTTTGTCTAATGGCTCAACAACTTCAGGATCCGAAAATCAAACTTCAAACAATGATGAAATCAACTTTAAAAAATGAAAGACATCTGATAACTGTTGATTCAGCACTTTCCATCCTAGTTTTGATTTAGCAGACAAACACATGCTTGCTTCCTGGTTGATGGCACTTCGTTCTAGTTAAGAAAACTTTCTAATATCTGCTGCAGATCGGACAAGGATGCCGTTGAATCACGCTGAGATGATAACTGGTGGAACACATGTTTGCAAGTAAAGCATATATGATACTACAAGTTCTTCATTTGATTCGCATGGGTTTTCAGACATTCTAGTTTTAGACATGTTGGTATTTTGATGCAGTGAATGTTTCAACAAACTGGTCTCGTTCCTGCTTTATTGGCTCCGCATATCAATGCCCAGAGATGTAAGTGTGGGTGAATCATTCTAAATGTGTCTGGTTCTGTTCTGTTCTGTTCTGTCTACTACTACTGAAACATTCAGTGGACCGTATGTGTATAGCTTCTTCCAGCAGATGCAGCTAGGAGGGAAGATTGTTGGTATGGGTATGCATGCAGAACACAACACCATAACCAAGAACATGCACGTAGAAGGAACCATGTTTGTCGTCCTACCAGGGGTGCGGGTGGTGGTGCTGCTGATCTTTAGAAGAACATTATTTTTATGCTATCATTCTTGCGATGGGCCTGTTTTGGAGATCAATAACAATATTTTCGGGTTGACTGGGTCCGGCTTGACCCAAAGTATGGTCAAAACCCTGATCTGGTCTAGTTGGTTGGGATGGGAAGACCAAATTAAACATCATGGCTTAGCTTGCCAGACCTGACTTTGAAGGCTTGACAGATTTGCACTTATTAGTGTTCAACTAGTTAAGTTGACCTTACAAATGAAATGTGTGTGTTTATATATATATATATAAATAAAATATTGGTTATAGCCTTCCCCTGTAAAAACTATGAAATTATTTAAAAATATAATTTAAACGCACAATAATGCTAATTAAGGTGAATTAATTTCTCATGGTTACACATAAATGTTTTAATTTGTTTAGTTAATACTCATTTTTATTCAAAATAAAAGTCGTTTTAGGGATATTTTAATTATTCTGGTTTGTGATTTTTTATGCATGTTTATGATTTTATTTCTAAAATTTTCATTTAATTTCTCTCACATCTTAATTACACAGATTATATTTTTAAGGCATTTTAATATGTAATTAATAAGGGTATATCATATATTTCATTAATTTTTTTAATAAGTGTGTATCCTTCACTTTTATTTTGGATAGGAAGAAGTAATACACGGTATATAGGTCTATTCTAGACTTGAAAAATGAACGGAAAAGGAGTTAAAACGACAAGCGTTTGTTGGGGACCATCACCATGTGGTAGTTAGGCCTATGCTATTTATGTCCACCATCATGCCACCCTACTTCTACCTACCCAACTCTATTTTGTCATGTAAAATAACATCAACTCAACATTATTAAATTACCATTACCATTAGCATTGTAATCATTATTAAATAAACAATGTTTTATTATATATTAATTTACTTGAGTAAATCCATAATAAGTGACTAATCATGTTCTAGAAAAAAGCAAATTAAGTATTACCAAAGCTTGCAAGTGGTTGAGTGTATAAATATAATTGAGGGGTATGTAATGTAATGTTCATGAATAAAAGCTACCAGACATTTTTTCCACCTCATTTGTCATTCTCATTTGTCATTGTCATCGTCAATATATAAATAGACAAAAGCTATTCTCATGTGACATTGAGAAGAAAACAAGTGAGTTAGGTATGAGCTATCTTCCATTTTCTTTCCTTTCCTCCTTCAAAACAAAACCCTTCTAGAACACAGTCGATCTCCACCTAATTAATTTGTATCCTTCCACATGTAATACATTCTTATTATATGCTTCTAATGTAAAGAGAAAAAGATAGAACCCTAGAATAAACCCTAGTAAGTTTTAAGTAAGTAAGAATAAGACAAGTCCATATATATATATATATAAGGAGGCAGAATCGGCAGGGATTTATGGGAAGAGACAGAGAGTAGTTGTCTATCTGACGATACCAATCTACCAACCAAAAACCGTTCTCTCATGTTCTTTCCAACCTTACCCCACATGACAAAACCCTCCTACCATACCCTACCATCACAAATATAATGTCTCTTCTCTTTTGTGTGAGACTAAACCCACCCTAGGCCTCCCTCCATTTCTTTTATGTTAACTCTTGTTCCTTCTTCATTGAAGACATCCTTGTTTTGCAGATGTATGTAAGATCAAGAGACTTGCATTTGCATGTGCTAACCACTTTAAGCAAGGTCGAAAATGGTGGAAGTCCAAAACATCACCAACTTAGTTACTTCCTTTGCCATTTTCTTTTTAATTAACTTCTCATTCGTTTCCCATTACTTGGCAGTTTTATCTACCTGTCTCATGTGCATGTGCCTAGTTGCGTACTATTACTGCTACTGTGAAACCATCCAATTACAGAGTTTAGATCAGCTAATATTGTTCTGAGTTGGTAGATTTTCTTACCCAAGTCACATAGTAAATACAATAAATACAAGTATTTGGTAAGCAGTAATGGTACATAACATGTACGAGTCCTCTGACAACCTAACCTCTCATTTACTGATGTCTATCCAGAAACATTGTTCACAGTTTCATTCAGGAGTATCACAGCTACGAAGTTGACTGTTATATTGTACCCTTCACATAAATATCATTTTTTGTTCTTAAGTAACCAAGCAACCAGCTAATTGGCAATGGCTAGGACTCGTCCACGTTGAACTGGAAATCGTTGAGCATGTTTTATGATATTTCATGAACTGTACTTTTTTTGTTTTGGGGTCTACATGGTAATTATATAACGCGAATACTTGAAGCTTAAACACTCCCAGACATGAAAATGGCAAAAATTCTAAGACTTCCATAGAATTTTACAACTATATCAGAGAGACTTAACAGAAACTGAGGCTAACTGGTTATTAATTAGTAAGTCCTGATGAGATTCCAGAGTCATACTCAGGCCTGTAATATCTGTAGAGACAATCTGCAATTCCTGTGGCTGTTTTCATGGGATTGCAGGTGCATGTTTGACTATTCTGGAACCCTAGATTGCAACACAAACATACAGCTTCAGTAGCAACTGTAGTTGTTGCTGTCCCTATAGGCCATAAGAACTGTTGTTGCTTGATCTGTTGTAAGCTTTTATGCTTTGACTGATCATTAAGGTTGAGAGGTGGAACTTGGGGCTGGTGGTCTGGAACTGGAAGGCCTATAGAGAGCTCAAGGCTGAGTTCTGGATATACTTCTTCTGTGGTCATTCCACTGCTACTGTTGGAATCTTCGGCTGATGAGGAATCTGTAATAACCTTCGTATTTGAACTGTCGCTATTTGCAACCTTAGTGACAGTACTGTTGCTGATGAACTCTGGTAGTTTAACAAAAGGTGCCAATGAATTTTGTGCGTCTAATATCTGAAAGCTACTATTGCTCACGTTGTTGCTCGTCTTTTTGCTAGTATTGTTCTTGGTGGGGGCGGTGGTGTTACTGGTATTAGTGGTGGATGCGACGGTGGAGTTGAGTGGACGGTGAGTCTGAGGATCAATCCCACGGCCATAAAGCTTTCTCTTGATATGGGTGTTCCAGTAGTTCTTTATCTCATTATCTGTTCTTCCAGGTAGTCGAGCAGCAATAAGAGACCATCTGAATCATACAGACGATGTTCAATAATGGTTCTACACCTCGCCAGAGGCTTTTAATGCCAATTTACTTGTAACAGTAATCAAAAACGGGAAGAGTAGAGATACGTACTTGTTGCCTAGTAAGCTGTGAAGGTTGATGATGAGTTCATCTTCTTCTCCAGTGAAGTTACCTCTCTTGAGGTCTGGTCTCAGATAGTTTATCCACCTAAGCCTACAGCTCTTACCACATCGAAGCAAACCTGAGATGGAAGTGATTGATGATCATCAATTCAAAACCAAAAGAATCTAAAAGAAACCATATATTGAGACTAAGAAGCTGAATATGATGGATTACCAGCAGCTTTAGGGAGAGACCTCCAACACCCTTCACCGTGAAGTTTGATATAGTTGATGAGACGCTCATCTTCCTCTTTGGTCCATGCACCTTTGTTGGTGTGTTCTTTCTCACAACAAGGAGATCTACCCATTTCTCTTCTGTGCGTGTCCACTCTTCTCTGATAGATACCAAGATATAAAAGAGTAAAAGGAAGAAGGAGGAATTTGTGGGCAAAAAAATAATGGAGACAAAGTGGAGAATATGGAGAAGAGAGGAGAGAAAGGAATATAAATGAATGGAAGGAGTTCGTGAAGGAGGAGAGTAAGATATAGCAATTGACTCTGGACCCTCATTTTTTTATTTATTTGCTTAATAAGATTTATTTAATCTCATGTTCTTGAAGCATATTGTGATGGTAATTTGACCGAGTTGGTAAGAAGAGAAAGACGTGTGGCTACAATTACGTTAGTGCTGGATTTGGTAGGTAGCTCTACTTTTCATGTAGTTGGGAGAGCCAAGCCACAGAGTTTTGTTTTTATATAATTATTTTTTTTTCTGATTTCCCTTCTTACGTAATAATTATCACATGGGACATTTATTTCATTAACTTTATAATATTCTTGTCTGTTTGAATTACATATCATCCATTATATTGTCTCATTTTACTCAATCATTCCTCTATTATGTAGTAAAAGAATAATAGGGTTCATTCAATTTTCCTAATTTTTGACTCAAATGAAGTGTAAGAAGATTAGGGTTCATTTGTTTCCTTTTTAATCTTTCACTTAAATTAAGTATAAGATGATATTAGGGTTCAATTTTTGTTAATCTTTTACTCAAATGAAGTATAACAGGATTAGGGTTTATTCGTTTCTTTTGTAATCTTTTACTCAAATGAAGTATAATAGAATTAGGGTTCTTTCATTCCTTTTTGTACAAACTTATATGATCATATAAAGTTTAAAATCATTATATCATATGAATTGATTATTGAATTATACATGTAATAATATATCATCAAATTCTATAATCCTATAATTTCATTTGACTAAAGAAAAATAAATGAACGAACCCTAATTAATATCCTAACTTAGTCCAATCAAACTATGCATAAATTAAAATTTGGCCTTTAATTTATATATGAATAGGACGGCCAACATTAGGTACATAGTCATGTTTAAAATTTACTTTCGATGCCAATATTTAAGTGAGGTGATGTAGAAATACGAGTAAGATTTACATGTATAATAATATACAGTAGCTTCATTGTATAAAGAAGATGTATCTATCTAACTGAGAGGTATTTTCTAGTGGGGTGAACTGTTAAGTTTCACAGGATAAATGTCAAAAATAATGGAGGACCTGTCAGACCCAAAAACATAAACCTAATTTATGCTGACTTACCGAACATTTTTGGTTTTTGGACACTTGTAACTTTCTCCTTCTTTCTTTTCCCCAAACTTGTCCACCTTCTTCTTCCCTTCTTTACTTTCTTCTTTTCTGCCCACGTAAGATTAGCTTATGGTCTTTTATATGGTTTTAGGAGATAAAAGGATTCTAGAAGAACGTCTCCAACTTACTCCTACTTACTCTTGTCAACTTCAAGAGCAAAATTTTAACTAACTCCCCTACCTTCCACGATTGAGATTATACATGTGGGCCTTCCATCACTCCATCCATTTAATTGTTTGTAGTTGGTTGTTAGTTAGTTTATAATATTGCAAAAGCCATATAGTGCTTAAGTTTAAATTGTTGGACATTTTTGACTTTTCTCATAAAGTTGGATATCATTTAATTGCATTTGTTAGTTTTTAAATAACTTATAGGTGATGTTACGTAATTTGATCCGATAAAGATAATAAAGTGATCAAATAAATGATCTAAGTCAATAGGTCAAAGTTCAGGAGAAAAATAGATCCCGATCATTGTAGACCGGACTCATATCTGGCCTGTGATAGAGAAGCCCAATATAGATGTTATATATAAGAGTTAAGGTCTCCTGCAATTGCTCATGTCATTCTTAAGTATAAGGATTGTCTATCCTATTAAGAGAGCTTATGATTTGAGAAGACTGTAGAAAGACGTTGACCACATCCCGGTGAGCAGTTTCCGTGAAGACAGCGATAGATTCGCGATCGTTTTAACTTCGAAAAGCTCGTTTGAAGTTATGCAACTGAAATAAAGTATTTTCCATATTTCTTCGTTTATTATCCTTTTACGTTCGATCCGAGATGCGTAACTAAGGTCTCATTAAGTGTTACACATGGTATCAGAGCTGTGACATGATCAGGTAGTTAAAAACGAAGATTTTTCGGTTTTTTTCCATAAGGTTCTCAAAGAGTTAACTTATGTTTTTTAGTTTTATCTTGCTTATTATTGCATGAAATTAGTATAAAATATTTAGCCTTGAGAAACAGGGTGAAAACGAGCCTAAGAGCACTAAAAACTGACCCAAAACTCACTGAAAATTGCCATTTTCTACGACACGGCGAAGTACCGTCAGGCGTGTGTGGTACGCGAGCCTGACATTGCACAGTGATAGGAGAGAGGTAGTCGTGACTGGTGTGTGCGACACACACGCCAAACACATGGCGTAAGCGTGACCGAACGCACACGCCATTGTCAGTGGGCACGTCTATTCATCGCCACGCTTTTACAACATGCACCAGACACGTTCCCCGCGTGTCTGGGCACACCCCCTCACGCGGACATTAACATTTTACTATAGTCAGATTAAACCTTAGCGTTTTACAATTGTTCAAATTGGTGTGGATAGAAAATGTAACAAAATTATAACAATGTAATGGTGTAAAAAATAATTTTTAATTTGAGATTGGGTCTCACTGTATCATATAAGTGCTCCGTGGCATTATGAGACCTAATAATTAAAGATTAATATTGTTATGTTTAATTTAATTAAAATAAAATTAATTACCCTAATTAATTTTACTAATTAATAATTTATTGAGATAAAAATTCCAAAATTTGAAAATCTATCAATTTTCATTTCGATCCCAACTCTAAAACCCATCCCCTTCATCAAGAAACAATCCAACTCTAAAAGCAAATCCAAGAAATGTTTCAACATTTCACATAGTGAAATGTTGAAAAATTGAGTTTTCAATGATAATGAATAATGGTGGAAACAAACTCAAATCTCTCTCTGTCTCTCTCTCTCTTGTTTGATTTTATGATTTGGTCTATTCCTTTTAAGAGTTGTTGTGATTTTGAACTTCAAGATTTGTCGTTTAAGGAAATGATTATCTTAACAAATAGGTTTGACTTGATTCACATTATTTGTTTCCCTAATTGTTCTTTTATTCTTTAAGTTCTTACTTTTGGGTTGTCAATGAATTAGGGGGTTTTGGTTACGGTTTAATTTGTTGATGCTAATTGTTGTCATGATAAACAACATAATTAGTTATGCAAATTTTTTGTGGCTAATTTCTTATTTCAATTTTTAAGTTAATTGAGGCTTTAAAGGGTATCCTCGATGAATCTTTAAATGGTTGTTGATTAAAGATAATTGAGAAGTGCAAACATCTTTCTTTTAAGATGAATATTGTTCAAATCTTGGTTCTTTATACGGAGAAAGAATAGAGTATTTGCTACGGAAAGAGAGAGAGACAAAGAACTTACATAAACCTTAATTAACTTAAAAACTAAAATAAGAAATTAGCCATAAAAAATGTGCATAACTAATTATATTGTTTATCATGACAACAATTAGAATCACCAAATTAAATCGTAACCAAAACCCCCTAATTCGTCGACAACCCAAAAGTAAGAACTTAAAGAATAAAAGAACAATTAGGGAAACAAATAATGTGAATCAAGTCAAACCTGTTTGTTAAGATAATCAATTCCTTAAATGACAAATCTTGAAGTTCAAAATCACAACAACTCTTAAAAGGAATAGACCAAATCGTAAAATCAAACAAGAGAGAGAGAGACAGAGAGATTTGAGTTTGCTTCCACCATTATTCATTATCATTGAAAACTCAAATTATAGTGAAATGTTGAAACATTTCTTGGATTTGCTTTTGGAGTTAGATTGTTTCTGGATGAAGGAGATGGGTTTTAGAGTTGGGATCGAAATGAAAATTGATAGATTTTCAAATTTTGGGATTTTTATCTCAATAAATTATTAATTAGTAAAATTAATTAGGTTAATTAAATTTATTTTAATTAAATTAAACATAACAATATTAATCTTTAATTATTAGGTCTCATAATGCCACGTAGCACTTATGTGGTACAGTGAGACCCAATCTTAAATTAAAAATTATTTTTTACACCATTACATTGTTATAACTTTGTTATATTTTCTGTCCACACCAATTTGAACAATTGTAAAACTCTAAGGTTTAATCTGACTATAGTAAAATGTTAATCAGATAAGTACTAAGATGGACATTGCATTTACAGTTTAACTGTTTGGTCATTATCTAGTCAACCTATGTATAAATTATTGGAATGTAGTCAAACCAGTGTTGAGATACTTAAGGGAACTAAGGATTATATGTTGACTTTTCTAATTTTAAACCTCGTAAGATCAGATTCAAATTTAAACTATGTGTCCGGATTAATGAAAGTTGACTTAAGATTACATTTTTTATGCTTGCAGATGATACAATGTCGAGGAAGAGTGTCAAGTACACACGGGTGACTTCCTTGACCTTGCAAGCAGAGTGTATGCTATGGGGCTGCTCCGCAGGTGGTTTGGCACAGAAACTTGATTTCTGAGTTATCTATGATTGATTCAGTGGCTAGACCTATTTGGTTATATTGTGATAATTTTACTTCTATGTTATTTAGTAACAACAAAGAATATCACAAGGTCTTAGCATTTGAAGGTCAAATATTTGGCCATAAGGGAGTTGATATGAAGAGGTAACATTAAGGATTGGAGCATTTAAGGAATGAGGAAATATTAGCCGATTCTTTAACTAAAGGACTTCGCCCACTTGTGATTGTAAGACAAGTATACCATATGAGTGTTTTGAAGTCTCTAAACACTGTTAGTTAGGGGATCGTTATGTTTGCTCCATATATCACTACAAGAAAAATGTGGATTAGCGACAGAAATTTAGCGACGGAAAATAACCTTTGGAAATTAGCGACAGAAATATGCTTTCCGTCGCTAAAATTGATTAATTTAGCAACAGTACTAATACTCGTCGCTAAATTTTAAGGGAATTCGTCATGGCAAAAATTGCGACAGACATTAGCGACGGGAAAATACATCCGTCGGTAATCACTACAAGTTAGCGACGAATAATTATCGACGGAAAAATATACCGTCGCTAAATTTGGAGGAAATTCATCCCGGCAAAATTTGCAACGGACATTAGCGACGGAAAAATATATTGTTGCTAAATTTGGAGGGAATTATTGACGGAATAAAACAAAATTGAGTTTACCTACGGAAAATGCCATCGGTAAATTCAGTCGGTTAATGGATTTAGCGACGGAAATTTTCGTTCCGTCGGTAAAAAGGCGGGAATTATTAGCGGAATAAAAAAATTTTGAGTTTACCTATGGAAATTTCCGTCGGTAAATTCTTTTTAAAAATCAGCTCACCCGACATCTCCCCCCCTTTACGTTTTCTTCTTCCTTCTTCCTTCTTCCTGCGTCTCCTTTTCGATTTTTTTCTCTCCAGTTTCTCTGTTGTGGACTCCTTTTTTACTCGTCGGAGTTGTCTTGTCCAGCCATTGTCATTGTGTCCTTTGGTGGAGGTATTTTTGCAACTACTGTCATGTTTTTTTTTCGTATATTGGATGAAAGTTAATTTAGGTATTTAATTACTTTCATTTATTTATGTATTTTGTGATTAGAAAACAACTTTAAGTTATAAATGGTAGTGATAAATTTCTGATTCTAGCAGTGCGAGGTGGGTTGTGGTTCGCAAAG
>JAOQMR010000213.1:97054-116240 GCA_027563865.1 Erythroxylum pelleterianum | reverse complement strand
AGTTTATTATCGAGACAAAGCTTAGATGGGTCCGTAAACACTAGCCAAACTTCCCTTGTCTCGATGAATGTCTTGGCTAAGAAATAAAAGGTAACCAAAGAAACTGAATATTTTACAGGTAAATTTTAAAAAATAATTTTTAGCAAATTTACCGACTGAAAAAATTCCGTTGGTAATTTTCTGACAGAAATTTACCGACCAAATGAAATAACCGTCGGTGGTATGCAAAATTTCCATCGGTAAATTTACCGACAGCCATATTTTCGACGTTTTTTTTCGTCAGTAAATTTCGTTGCTAAATAAGCTTACCGACGGAATTTGTACACATTCCGTCGGTAATTTCCGTTGCTAATCTCTATTTTTCTTGTAGTGTATATTTGTACATTTATACATTTGATGTATTATGAAAGTATGGTGGTTCATCAATAAAGATTATCATCATTTATCCTCAGTAATATGTGTTATCGTACATTGTCATAATTCGTGTGAAAGACTTAAGTTTGAATCGATCTTAAGCATTTAAAGGTCATTGGGTATATATACAAATTGACCTTATGTGTATGTCATTTAGATACATAAAGAATATCCATAAATTTTGATATGACATAGAGGAATATAAGTTTTCAATTCCATAAAAGTTCTTTAACATAATTTAGCATTCAGTTGGAGAACATAAAGGTTTTCTCCAATATTGTTTATCATTTGGTGAGAGAAAACAAGATTTCTCTGTTGCAGTTTAGCATAAAGTTGGAGAAATCAAGACCTACAAATGAAGATAACATAATTTAGATCATACAGATATCATCTTAGTTTGTCACACTCTATTTTTCCATTCATGTTAGTGAGGATCAGATATACGTGATTGTATTGGATCTGTGTCACACATAACACATGTATTTGATACTTTTCGGTATCAAAAGCCTATCAGGACAGAATGATGGACTTTCATTACCTTCTGATCAAATGTTTTGTTTTTAAACTTAGTTGACTGATACAGTAACATAACTTAACCGAGTTTTTGAATTGCTTTAAACTTGATTCATTATCGTAATTAAGTATTGTTCAAGGGAGATAATGTTTGATTTTTTTTACTTTTCCCATAAAGTTAGACAACATTTAATTGCATTTTTAATTTTTTCAATCATTTATCGGTTAAGTTACGTAATTTGATTCAGATAAAGATAATAAGATGACCCAATAAATGATTTAAGTCAATGGATCGAAATCCATGAGAAAAATAAATCCTAATCAGTATAGACCGAACCCATATCGAGCCTGTGATGTGGAAGTCCAATATAGATGGTATATGTAAAAGGTAAGGTCTCTTGTAGTTGTTCATATCATTTGTAAGCATAAGGATTCTTTGACCCATTAAAAGAGCTTATGTTTTGAGAAAAATATAGAAAGATGTTGACCGCATCCTGGTGAGTAGTTCTCGTGAAGACGGTAGTAGATCCACGTTTGCTTTGGCTTCAAAATCTCGTTTGAAGTTATGGAATCGAAATTAGGTATTTTCACATTTCTTCATTTATTTTTCTTTCACGTTCGATTCGGGATATGTAACTAAGGTCTAATTATGTGTTACATAAATCTTCATTAAGATAGTGATAGAAGTGTAAATTCTATCTCTATGGATGTTATAAAGATTATATTTGTTTGCAAATCAATATCATTAAAACCAGTTTCTTCTAATTTGATTGTTATATTTATAATTCTTCAGCGTAATAATGTTTTTTATTGAGCAATTGAGAGTTGGTTGCTTCTGCTTTCATTCAATTGACTTTTTTTCCCTTTAGTAACATACTCCTTGACCGGCAATGGCCGAGCTTTTCTTATGTAGTGTGCGTTTTCGTTCAAAAGGTTACTATTTTATACGTTAATTAATTAACAGCCAAAAAAAAAGAAGAGAAAAAAAAGATCCCAAAAATTAAGGGAGAGGGTAACGTGTTTGGTACAAGTTAGTGAAGTACACATGTATTATTAAAATTGGAATTGAAGGGTTTTAAATAAGCAAAATGTTTTTTCAGATATAATTAGTAGTTTTAATATTCGATTAGGCGGCCATAGGTTATATAAAAACACTTGACTGACGATGCTAAAGCAATCTTAGCTTCTAGAAGGAAAGGTGATTGAGGGAGTAATTTATGTTGATGAGAAAAAGAAGTTGGTGAACCACTGCTTCTAAAATTGCATGCTTCCACTTCCCACCTCATATCCAATGGAGCAAGTGGGCCTTTCCTCTCACCAATCACTATTCATTCCTTCTTTCTCTTTTCGTTTGATACTGTGCGTTTTTGGGTGGTTCTTCAAGATTCTTTTGTTGACCATTTGTCATATCTTTTTTCTCATACATATGTAACCAAAGGCAGAGATTAATTACGGGCCCACTTCCTTCCGTATTCTATCTCTTTAATCATTTAAATAAATGCAAAAACTCAAAGTTATAGACTTTGAAGATTGGTTTTGTATTTTCTGAAATGAGTCACATGCATCAGAAAGTATGCCATTGCCACCGCTTGTTATTATAATACCTTGTGTGAAGGGGTTCCGCACGGCAACGGAGGAGACTACCATTTTCTAAATACATAAAATCAAAACAATTTTATATAAAATTTCAGGTTAAATAAATTAGAATAAATGATTTATTGACGGGCTAATCGGTCGTAGCCCGGTCAGGTTAAGCAATCTCGACTCATAGTCTGATCAACCAGGGCTAAAATCGGACCACGTTATATTTGTCATCTCTTATTTATTCTAGTTTACCTTAGGAATGATAGTTATAATTAATGTTAATTATATTTAATTTGATTTTAAGAAGGGGTAGCGTTTCACTCTGTTCTAGTAACTTAGTAGTTAGACAAAAGGCAGAAGTACGGAATTGATCCTTCAAATTTTATTTTAGGTGTATATAAGTTGTCATTTTTTTACTTTTATTAAATTAATTTCAGATTTTTTTCAAACCTTTTTTTTCTTTAACGTGATTAATTTGTTCTCTATGTCCATCATTGAGACGACGTGACTAACTCTGGTGATTATTGAAAGTTTGAAAATTAAGGATTAGAGTAAATTTGACCAATTGGATTATATAAATGAAGGTTTAAAATAAAAATTTTAACAATTTAAGATAAATTTGATAAAAATTTTAACAATTTAAGATAAATTTGAAAAAAATGAATAATTGTAAAATTTTTGAATTTTTCAACTGATCATTTATTAATTAATCAATCAATTTTTATTAATTAATAAGTTTTATAAATTAAAATTAATTAATTAATTTTTATTTAATAATTTTTAATTAAAATTTAAATTATTTGATAAATAAGAATAATCTCTTTTAATCTTATCTTGAATTCTTCAATTTTATCCGATTTTATGTTGGGCTAAAATTTTTTAGTTAATTTGGACCCATTTTTTTAGATGATACTAGGTGGGCCGAGAACTCAGCCCACGGTGGCTGAGGAATAATGATTGGGCTCTTTGAGTCCACTTTTCCGGGGGCCTTAATCTTAGAAGTTGGAATCAGAAAAATAAAAGCACGGAAACACTCTTTTGATTGGAAAGCAAATGAAGAAGCCATGGACAAGGACACAGGCTGCTTGAAATACAATTGCAACTTAGCCAAAAGAAACATTTCAAACATCAAATAGAAAAGTTGACGAAAGCATTTCGAAGCCAAATGAAGAACAAAACGGATCAAGGCATGGCATCGTTAACTGAAAGCTAGCATAGCTTAGTGCAGAAACAGCGGCGACGGAAACCTTTGCAACGGCCACCGGAAAAAGCCTCGTTACGACAGACCATAGCACAGTTGTGGTCTCTCAAGCATGGACCCTTGTAGTAGTGGCTTAGTGACTGGCATACCCTATACCTTGCTTCCACGGGTATCACCATTTCTTCTGTAAATTAACAAAAATATATATATAAACATCAAACAGACAAGACAATGTGTGCATTATTTTTTTCGCATATATATTCTTGATACTTACGAGAGACCAAGCACACGAGGAGCAGCAAGAAAATCCCAAACAACCTCTTCTTCTCCATCTCCGGTCTAGCTAGCCTATCACGACGGACCTTGTTACAGGTTTAGTTATTGCAGGACAGGATGGCAGGCTGAGTTATGTATATATATATAGCAAGTACTTGTATTTACTTTTTTAACATTGTTTTTCAATGTTAATGCTGTAATAAACTTAAGGATATGGTACTAAGGTAAGGTGTGAGGTGACGATGGTGTCGGTAATTATATGAATTGAGTTTTTATAGTTTCAAGAATAAGTTCACGTGAAGCGAGCGGAAGCTAACGTGCGTAGCCACGTGAGATCCTACACATGCATCTTGTCTTTTAATGTGTCTGATCAGTGAGTATTAATATTATTATGGATTCACATACTTAGAAGATGATGTTAAGTACGGGAAGTTGGTGAGATAATAAACAGTATATTAAATCAATCCATTCCATACGAAAATTAAGAAGAAATTTGTAGCTACAAGGCTCAAGTGGGAAAGAAGAAGAAGAAGAAAGGCAGAGATTCATTTGATTTGAGCCTGAAACGAAATCTCATGGCTAACACCAAAAACTGAATGTCTGTCATTCGCACAAAGACAAAAGCAGCAAGCAAATGTTCTTGTTTTCGATGTAGGGTGTGTCTATGTCTTAGGTTGTTCATCACAAGGTTTTGCCATGCAGAGTGGAGCAAGGACTTGAAGACATACGAATCCTTTATCTCCTAAGAGGGGGATTAATTGAAATCTAAAGATTCAGAAAGTTTTCTAACTAAAATGCTCTAATCGATCAATGGCATTCACTATAACTATCTGCACCAGAATTTACCACCTTCAAAGAAAGGTAGAGATCACTTGCATTCAGACTAGTGCGGAACAAGAGACTAAAAGCAAAGTACGTACATTGCATACAATTACAGGTGTTTGAAACACATACATATGAGTTAATCTTTCTTTGTATGTAGTAGATCGTTTCTTACAACACATACATATGAGACAAGGTGGTCACATGCTTTCGTTTCATTTCCGACCTTTCTTTCCCACGTAATGTAGTTATAAGAAATTGTTAAATAAAGTCTTTCATTTTTGGTCATATACCAATTGTGGACAAAAGAGAAGACAAAGTTGAAGAAAAGACTTTTGGCGATGGTGAAATGTGCAGCTCAGGTCAGCTGTTTTGCTGCTTTTGAGCTGTTTCCATATCTGCCATTTCCAAGCTCCTCGGTCGCATCGCTTTATTTCTTTTTCCTGCTGTGACTTTGGCAGCAGATCAGTGCGTGATCTTTTGTCACTTCATTTTTGACAAGAATTTCAAAGCAGATGGACCAATCAATCAATCAAGGGTTACTCTGTCTGGGACCATCTTTGTTTCTTTGTTCTTTCTTTCCTTTTTCCTAGTCAAATAAACAAAGCAATTAATGCAGCAAGTTCCAGAAAACAAACAGATCCTGGCATCGCATAGTACCCTTTGTTACAAATTGCATTGGATACCCTTTGTTGGGCCTTGCAATCGTTGTCGACAGCCTCTTTAATAAGTAGGGGATAAAGCACTGGATGTTGTTGGACTATCGTTATCGATATAATCAATTACAATCGCTTTTTATCTCCGCTTAAGCTTTGCAGGAACTGCATTTTATATAATTACATGAATAGAGCAATGAAAGCACAATATAATTACAATTTGTTGATCATCTCTGCTTCAAATATCTTACTTTTAGCAAAAACAAGGCTTTCAAACATGAAAAGCACACATCTTGAAGTTACCATTCAAAGGTTAACCATACTTCTCACAGAAAACAAGTTCACAAAAAGATAAATATGCTTTCATTAGTAAAGCAACAAGCTTTCACATACCATTTCCAAGATAATTAACGAAACAAAGGATCAAACCAGAGAATTTACATTGAGAGATATATAAATATATAATTAATTAAATTTCAAGGCTCACTAGTTATAACTCATTTCAAAATGTTATGTAATAAAGTTTTAATCCCATGATCCACCACCTCCTTTAATAAAAGAATGAGCTGATTCAGTCGCTGGAAGGCTTGGTTTTCAAGCGATAGAGTAGCTTCTTCTTCTTAGAAGTGGGATTGTCAATGGTGAGCACAACCTTACCAGGTTCACCAATTTTAAAGCTGTTGCAGACCACAGGTTCTTCAGTTGCACCAATTTTTCTAGCCTTCTGAATTATAACCGTGTAGCTTTCTTCAGCATTAGGAACAAATTCCGCTCCGTAGCTCACACCCCATCCAACAACTCTCACTTCCCAAGCTAGAAGACATGTCTGCACAGTAATTAGCCTCAATGAGATAATCTTAGATTAATAAATACTAGTCGAGGAAAAGCAACCATAGTAAGAAAAAATTCCCTTCCCCTTTTCTAGTATCAAGTGTTTGAATCAAAGCCGCAGTATTTTGTAATATTCCACATGTATTAGAATTCAGCTTTAACGCATGGATTGACGCATGCATTCAGAAATCTAACTAGCAGGGGGCACATATATCATCATTTCGCGATGACTAAACAATCTTCTTCCACATAGAATAACCAGCAGAACGTGCTAATACAGGAGTAATCTAGAAATGTTCAAAAGGTTTCTTTTCTTGGATTCTTCTGAGGAAATACTGAAATGACAAACCATCTAAAAATATTACAGACAGAAAAGTAAACTAACCTCAGTAACTGGAAATTCAACAATATGCTTTGCTGCTGGTTTCACAATAATCTCGGTAACAGCATCCGTTGTGCCAAATTCACCATCTTTACTCAATCCTCCATATTTGATCGGTATTTGCTCAGCAACTATATACCTGGTCAAAAGCAAGTTGAACTTACTACCATGGTTGAAAGTACGTATTAGAAAGGAAAGTAGCACAAGTTAGCTTTGTGTTGTAACCTCAAGAGGGTCTCAGCCGACTTGGAAGGACCGGCAATCACAAACTTGCTTCTTGTTCTTTGAGTCAAAAATGGACTTATCATTCTATTCACTGCCAGGTACCACCATGGCACATTGATGAAGACCTGAAATGAAACAACTCCATCAAAACCCGAAATTCAGAAACTGTGATTCAAGCATGACTTCATTTGAGAGAAAAACTAAAGGAAAAAATGAAATGAGACCATCGTATACTTGCCTGTTTTGCTACAAATTCAGGATAGTTGTCTTGAAGTAGCTGAAGTGCTTGGCTGGTAACTTGTCTAAGTTCCCTCTTAGTAGGTCCAGGAGAATTCTTTAGGTCATTGACCTGAACAATGGTGGAAATGCCACCAGGAGAAAAATTCAACTTCCTAATGCTCCTTTCCAGAAATTGAATTCTCCATCTTAAGAATGTCTTCCTCTTGTCTTCATCAGATAGTGTCTTCCTGTAAAGTTCCTTGTCCTGAAACTCTCCATAGACATTGTAGCACACGGGGTGTCCTTCCTTATCGAAACCATGCATGAACACCACCTTTTCCAAATCATTACCCAAGTCTTGGTCCACCAATTCATCAATGCCAAACTCCTTCCTCCAACGAACCGTGTTCTTGAGCATGGTGAATGCATCTTTCACTTTGAAATCTCTCGCACGAAGGAATTTCAAGAGAATCACATCGCTCCTATCATCTGCAAGGAGAGTTATACCCCAGATGCATACTTTCTCAGGTGTGACTACCGGAGGTTCAGATTCTACCTCTTTGATGGGTTCACAGGAAGCAACATTAACATTCTCGTCTGGCTGTTTTGCAGAAAAGAAAGTCTGCTCTTGTGGGGAAGAAGTAGAGGAGACGGCTACGATGGTCTCTTCAATGGCTTCCACAGTCTTGGCATCATCATCATCTGCAGTATAATTAGACTTGCCAGAAGTAGCAACCTTTGGTTCTTCAGTGTCCGCAAGTTCAGTCTTTTCTTCTTTGTCAGCTTCAGTCTCTGGTTTTGCAGGTTCCTGCGGTGTCTCTTCTTCTTCTTCAGTTGGTTGTTTGTTTGCCTCTTCTTCTTCTTCAGTTGGTTGTTTGTTTGCCTCCTCTTCTTCTTCAGTTGGTTGTTTGTTTGCCTCCTCTTCTTCTGCATCCACCACAGTGTTTTTGTATTCTTCTTTGGTCGACGGTATAGTAGGTGGTGCAGTTGAGGAGAAGCTAAATTCATGGTTGTTAAGGGCTTCTTGAACTAGTTGCTTAAGGTCCTGAAGAGCCTTTTTCTCAGAGTCGGAAAGATCAGAAACTCTAGAGCTCTCTTCTTTGAAAGAACCAGAGTCAACAGACTTATCGTCAACATCTCCACTGCTGGGTTTGGAGAGCTGATGATCAGTTTCAAGAGCCTCAGCAAGTGGCTGCTTAGGCTTGATGGGATCTTCCTCAGTATCGTCAGGGACGGGAGTGGCCTCTTTCTCCTCCAATGGCATTGTTGGTGGCGAAGGAACTGTTAATTTCTCAGCTTGTGGAACATCAGCTACGACAACCAATTCTTCAGCTTGTGGGATTTGCAACATTTGAGGTGGCTTTGGAACTTCTTCTGCCATGGAAAAGATGGGTTCTTTAGTAATCCTTTATCAAAGATGATAAGTTTGGGACAGAGGTTAGGTTACTGCTATAGAAGGGAAGAAGGTGGGATTGATGATAATGGAATGTAAAGACGTGGAGTTATAAAAGAGTCGGAGAAAGGGGAGGTTTGAGGTTTAAGGTGTCAAAAGCTGACATCAGACAGGCAGCGAGCTTAGACTGTGTTTCCATCTGGCGTTTCATGCGTGGGGAGGGGACCCATTGCTTGCTCTTCTTCTTGGGTCCGTTTTCACACATTCCGGTCTGTCTGTCCCCACCGATTCACTTCACCGCTTCGAAAGTCATTGACATTGAATTGAACATTAACAAGTTGATTAAACATGTGAAGTAGAGGTGTTGGTGGGTAATTAGAATGATGTCGCCAATGCCATGCCAGCTTGATGAATCATTCAAGGCTGTTAAGACTGCTTTTGAGGGCACAAAAACAGGTTGGAAAGTGAGTAAAGGAAGCACCTTTTTTTTTTCTTTAAACAATCATCGGCGGGAGGGAAGGGGAAGGTGAGGGAGGAGGGACCACTGGTAATAACTGTTATTCGAGTGAAAACGACAATTTCTTTTTCATTCGTCTCAGGCCAGTAACTGTTCTTGTTATCTAAAACTAGAATCCTAAGTCAGACCGTTGGACCTATGACTATGAATGACGTCTATGTTTGTAACGACTATATCTATCATAATATATACATAATTCTAAAAACTATATAAGCAAGGAAGAGGAATCCTCTTTGAATCACCTCAAGCTTCGAGTTGGGTTTGAATAAGAACATGAATGAACTTGCATTATTTGCAATGCACCGTTAGGCGTTGTGAAGATGGCAAGCTCCACCACCTTTCTCCTACTGTTCTACTTCTGTTCTAGCGGGCGGGCCTTGAGTAACTGATAATCAACATTTATTCAAATTATTGTGGATAGTTGAAAACTTGAAGTCAATAATTGTAATTTTGGTTTAGTGGTTGATAGCGATGATGACATGCCTATCAATTAAGGGTGGCTACAAAACCGATTTAGTCTGTTTAACTCAAGTTTTTATAATTAGCTGGGGTCTAAAAGTTTTTTTAACCTGAACTCGGAACGAGTCTGAACCACCTATGCTAATGTCAAACTCAAGTTAGTGTTCTCTATAAGCAACAACATGAATTCAGTTACATGAGGAAACCAGTAGAACTCAAGTTATCATTCTCTGTACCATTGTAACACAATCAAAATCAACTTAGTAACATAACCAAACATGGTATAATGCACACACCTTGATTCAGTACAAGCTCAACAGCGATTGATTTCTGGTGAGCCGTCGATCCCTACAAATCTATGCTTCTACTGCACAAACTGTTGGCATTTCGACTGTGTAATAACAGACCTGGCATGTGGCCACTTGAACCAAGACCTTCAAACTTTTTCTCTTTGAAAAGTCTCTCCCCTTCTATATGTTTCGAAGGAGGGGGTGGAATTGCAAAAGGAGGAGAATTTGCACCAGATTCAAAAGGAACTGGCCATATAAGGAGATGATTCAACCTGGATGGTCCAATTAGGCCAAAAGGGAGATGGTCTTCTGAGTGTCCTTCATTTTCAGGCCTTGCACAAGCCTTTCCTTTCTGTAACCTGTCAGTTTTCCTGACAAGACTACAATTTTAATTAATAAAACTTGAAATTTGGTCGACAAACTTATACAAGTGTTCAATGAAGATGATCTAAACAAGCATCTGATTAGCCTGCAAAAGTTTCATATGTTGATTCTATGTTGCAGAAGTAAACTTGAAACATATTGGATGAAATGCTATCAAAATAAGAAGCCAAGCCCAATCGAGTTGCATAATAGACATGCCTTGGGAAGAGTCGCTCACCAGTCTCCTCCTGTTCATCTGTTTCTTCATGATTACAATGATGAAAATGATTTGCTGTTGAAATAATAACGTTCAACATTGTTGAGCTATCAGCATAGGTAAACCTACCAGCAAGCAGTGTCTTGTGTCTTATTAAAAGTTTCTGCAGCTGTTCGATTAATTCAACTGCTTGCACCGGAGACTATCTTTTCATCCCTGTACCAGGACACAGGAATAACACCGTGATCATGCATATCTTGCAACCTTGTGACAATTAAAAGTGACAAATACATGCAAAACCTTGTAAGTTTTCAAGAAAATAAAGGGAAAGAACTAATACTAGTACGATTTAAGCATGAATAACCTGCTCAAGACAGAGCAGTCTCCTGAAATCTTGCCGCATATAAAACCTTGCTATGACATAAGATGATTGCAAATATTTTTCCAGTTGAAAGATGGCAGGAAAACAGTATTTTTCTTGACTAAATCTTCACACTAGCACTTTGGACCATGACAGCAAAGAAAATATCAATCAAGTGCTTAGTTACGTAAAAACTAACATGTTATAACAGTTATGAACTTCAAAAAGAAACTCCCACCACTGCATTGAAACAGTATCACTAAGCTACTAAGTTATAAACACGAATTATAAAGCAAAATGCAGCTATAATCTGCGGCAACATGTATAATCTTAAAATAGAACGCAGGCTTAAGTTAAATAGAAGTCCTCAATATGATCCAATATACAAGAAGCAGCCCTGCCGATAATTCAGCACAAGATGCATTACTTGCTGCCTTTGAAATGAGCACTGCTCCACAAGATCAAGGGTAAAGTCATCCCTTGCACCCAGATAGAATGTCATCTGAGACCAGAAAGATTATAATTATCAGCATCAGGAATGTGTTTCGAACCAATATTTGACATTCTTTCCACAAAGATTTGATAAATTACATATGCCTTCTCAATCTGCTCAAGTATGATGATTTGTTTGCAATTCTTAGGTCATGATTAAAGTGAGCAAAGAGAGGGCATCTATTCCCTCATAACTGAGAAGTAATGAGAATTACAGGACTAACTATAAAAAAAAAAGGAAAAGGAAAAACGAGAGAGAGAGAGAGATATGGTTTGCTGAAAATGTACTTCAAAATTCTCAGAATCAATAGCATCATGGACTTCTTTTAAAAGTTTTAGTGCATTACTCGCCTTCTGAATAATACATCAAGATAAAACTACAGACTTGAAAATGGAAATTTTAGCAAGCAGAACTAAAAACTGGACACAACTATTTCATACTCTAACCAACTGTTATATAAGGACATAAAGAATAGACCTACAATGTGGACTACTTAGAAAATTTGAGACAGAAAAAACTAAGCCAACAAGAGCCAGAAAGAAGGGATTAAAGGCTTTAACTTTTGGCAACAAGGAACATATCTTGCAAGCAACAATTGCAGTAAAGAAACTTTTCAAAAAGAAAAAAACAATTGCAGTAAAGAAAGCTGTGTCATTTCATATGCCAGACACTATTATGTCCAGAAAGTTCATTTGATGGGAAAACTTGGCCTAAGGGTGGAATATGAATTGCACATTATAAGTGCGCCATGTACTAATTAAGTGTAACAAATGTTTAATAGGACTTCTTTGTTGGTGTACTTGTTTGCTGCATTTATTCATTCCTGCAATTTTGCGGTGATATCACAAGAATGCTTAACACTCACAAATTTGAAGAGGAAGAAGTAAGATGCTTCAGGAATATTAACCATCTGAAGTACTGCAAAGAAACAAACAATTAATAATTCATTTCCACGTAAAAATTCACATATTTAGCTAGAAACAATCATGAAAGAAAATGTCTGATTTTCACATACTACAGGATTTGGGTTTTAATAGAAATGTCCAGAAGCTTAGTTAGAGCATTGGCAGGTTTTTCTAGAAATGGTAAGTTAAATATGTGCAAGTATAATATGAGAAAGTCATTTCACAAAAGATACCTAGATTCAGGAACAACTTCAGGCCCTGGTTGTGGACGAACAGACTTGAGAAGAGGTAGCAATTTTGCCATTGGGTGTCCTTTTCTGATTTCCATTTGAAGTAGGACTGGTAGCCAGGATGTTTGGAGGCCTCGGAACTTCAGATGGACTTCGAAGAAATCATACTCCTGCACTCTTTAGTATAATAGGACACAAGTTTAATCCGAAAAGTTAAGAGATTGCACTATAACTATGCAAGACAAAGCATCCCTTAATCAGATACACAAGAACAGCCATCACCCTTTATGGTTTTGCCCGGTACAAACACAACGTATCAACTGAAAAGACAAAGCATCCCACCTTTTTCTTTACTATATTCACAAGAACGGGTAGAACCCTTGTATCAATCACCTGTTGATGAACAGATTCACCAATATTGATCAGCATCTCCAACAACTGCAGATCAGAAAAGCAAGTTAACTCTAAACAGCACGACATGTATAATGTAGAGATCATTCAAGGAAGAGGCAAGAGCAGGATGATCACTTTAAATCCATGTCTAAAGAAGGAAATAAAGTCATCATTATAACAATTACATTTATCACATAAAGCATAAGAAACAACTCACCATCACCGCATACAATTGGGTAATGGAATTCTTGCTCCCTAGACGTCTTTCAATAGCTTTTACCACATCTCTAGCTTGCGTGCACATCAGAGAAATAAAACATTGTAAGAAAAGGCTTCATGTCCAAAAAAACAAAGCATCATCAAAAGGCAAAGTGCTTTTACAAATGCATTTCATACTTGAATGAAAACTATTAAAATATAAGAAGCAGTCGAAATACGTATAACGATAGCATGACATCACTCCTGTTCTTGTTAAAAAGATGGGAAATATTCACCTCTCATTGCATCCAACTGATTCACATATACCAATATTCTTTGTCCAATCTATTTCATCAATTTTCTAACTAGTTGGAGAATTGACTGGTTCAGCAGCCATCTGCTACTATTGTTGGTCCCTAAACCACGAAAGAACAGGCCAAGGGTGTAAACACTGTAAGACAAAGCATCCCTTAATCAGAAGCAAATTCTGGGGCACATGTAAAAGAACATATTCTGGACCAAAACGAATTTCCTAGACAAGTCTGCAGCATAATAAGTACTAAACACTGTCATATGAAGTTAAATAAAGAAACCAAAATTAGAAACGAGATAAATGCATCCTCATCCCAAATTGCGCTTCAGAAAAGAGGAACTAGAAGAACAAGAAGAAGGCTTCCTTCCTATCATGTGTCCCGCAACAGAGGTAACAGGGAAAAATACCATCAAACGAAAACTTTACCCTTAAAACATTTTTACATTGAACAGTTACTTTTAGAACACAATTCTGCAGGAACATAGATGACTAGCCCAGCCATTGGTATCAAAAAATTGATCCATAACAGATGCATGTATGTGCAAACGTCGAAGTAAGGCAAATCCATGACTCATTGCATACTGTCGTTTCTATCTATGTTTCAAGACACAAGCGAGTGAAAGCAAAGAGTTACAATTACTCAATCCATAAGCAAAAAAGCAGGTAAATTCTGAAACCTTTTAGTCTATGACAGCTATAATCATTAGGATCTTATAAGTTTTAATCTAACCTGAGAAAAAGGAGAAAGAAAAATGGAAAAGAAAACAGAGGAAAGAGCAAGAGGAGACTACAACGCAACATACTGAAAAGTAAGTTGGACCTCTGATTCACACACACACAAAAAAAAAAAAGAATGAGACAAAATTAAGATTCTCAGATATTTAGAGTTTGAACAGCGATTACATTAGAAAAGGGGTACTACAATGATGAGCAACAACGCTCAAAATTTAGAAGACAAAGAAGAATAAAGTTCAAGATACAAGGCTCTGTTTTTTTTGGTTCTGATTAGACTGCCATGCTTGCGTAGGAAACAGAACCTTTCCTAGATAAAGAACATGAATTCCATCAAAAACGGACTTTCTTTTCAACGCATATAACTAATTAATCAGCAACCTAAGTGCAATACGGATCTCGGGTCATCCCAATGCATAAAGCAGAGGAATAAAAAGAAGGATTAACAATAAAAATGAAGGGAAAAATCGGTACTAAAGAAGCGAAACAGGGCGGAAGTAGAGCAATGACGAAAAAGTATATAAGTACCCAAGGAAAAATGCGAAACCAGTAAGGATCAACTCGTCATCACTCACATTGCCATCTCCCTTTATGGTTTTGCCCGGTACAAACCAATAGGGATCAACTGGTCAACCTCCACATTGCCATCACCCTTTATGGTTTTGCCCGGTACAAACCAATAGGGATCAACTGGTCATCACTCACATTGCCATCACCCTTTATGGTTTTGTGCCCGGTACAAACCAATAGGGATCAACTGGTCATCACTCACATTGCCATCACCCTTTATGGTTTTGCCCGGTACAAACCAATAGGGATCAACTGGTCATCACTCACATTGCCAATTGCCATCACCCTTTATGGTTTTGTGCCCGGTACAAACCAATAGGGATCAACTGGTCATCACTCACATTGCCATCACCCTTTATGGTTTTGCCCGGTACAAACAAAACGTATCAACTGAAAAGAAGACAGATTTGTAACTGTCAATAACTAAGCTGTATTGCTTCTGGTTTTTGGATTTATCTTTGTGAGCTGGTATTGCTTTTTCCTTGTCCACTTCTATAGCTAATAGCTTTACAATAACATTGACAATGACAACAAATTCGTGTATCACAATTATTAGCCAAATAAGGAAAAGTTGAGAGCTTTATTCCTTGTTTGTTACTTACTTGACTTCGCTAATCAAAGGGTCGTCTGTGCTATTCTAGCCTATTATGGGAATATGTATCTAACATTTCTAATATACATATCTACGAGGTTGAAGAGAAAGAGTACAGTAAAGCTTAAAAGCATGAAAATAGAGAGAGTGACAGTTCATATTTTGTTTTTCTCTAAGTGTGATCTTTATAGATGATGCCTTGTTATGCCTGTTCTTTTGCAAGAAAGCAACAGAAGGAAAATAACCTACAATGTCTTTGCTTTCTAAATCGTCTCTCTTTATTGGGATATAAACGTAAAGAAGACTAATTGCCATAACTTTTAACAAAATTGAGGTTTAGACATTAACACAAAAGGATAGAAGTTCGGTTCATTCCCCTTTGAACATAAAGATTTAATAACTAAATTACAAAAGTAAGGATTTTTAATTCTAGTTTGTAATAGCTAAAGCGCATTTTAAAGTCACGACATAACTCCATTAAAAAAAAAAAGTCACGACATAACATTTCGGAGTGTTCAAATTGGATCTGAACATGTTGAAAAGATTCTAAACAAACTATAAAATATAAGTAGATGGAAAATTTTTATTTTTATAAAATAAAAGTGAGTTTAGTGACAAATAAGACCTACCCGCTTGCTGGAGCCTTTTACCTTCCTACCCCTCTTCTTTTGTTGACTGCCTTTTTCCTTGGTCTTTGACTGCTTGGCCGTTTCGTCCTTTTCAGGGTCCTTTTTGGACCCTCGATGGTCTCCCTTGGTATGGGTGAGCCGTCTCTATCTTTGGGGCTGTTTCCCCCTCTTCCATCGTCGGTAGCTACTGGCAGCTCGCCAGCTTCGCCTGCGTTGGAGGACGGCGAACTCAAGGTTTCTCCTCCAGCTAGGCACGGCGCCTGGCGTGACCTGGTGGGTAAACGTCCGAACGTCGGGAAGCTGAAATATTATCCGGATGTTCTTCACGATGGTGTTGTCTCCCCGCCGGTGGAGTTGTTGCAAGCTGGAGCTAGGGCCTGGTCTCATGCTTTGGTTGGTTTCTTCTGGTCCAAGAGAGTCGCCTTCCCTGTGGTCAGTGCGTGGGCTCGTAGTCGGTGGGGGAAGCAGGGTTTTGAAAAAGCGATGCTTAGGGGCGATGGTTCTGTTCTGTTTAAATTTTCTCCGAATTCTAATATTGGGGAGATTCTGGAATTAGGTCCTTGGCATATTGGGGATCAGCCCCTCTTTCTTCAACAATGGCGACCAGGTCTGGGAGTTGACAGGTCCGCCATCGATGTCTTTCCGCTCTGGGTCCACTTTCACGATCTCCCGATGGAGTACTGGACGATCGAGGGACTGAGTCATTTGGCGAGTGGGTTGGGGAAACCTCTTTGTTTGGACGCTCAGACAGCCGCGATGGATCGTATTGGCTATGCTAAAATCTGTATTGAAATTTCCAAGGATGCTGAGTTGCCGGAGAGCTTGTCTATTAAGAGACTGGATGACGATGGAGAGCTTGTTTCTGCTCAGATCTCGTTGTCCTATCCATGGAAGCCTAAAGTTGGGGGTCGTCAGTGGATTCCTACGGGTAGACTGTTTTCTTCTTGCTGGCATGATGATGTGGCTCAGGCGGGGAGAACCTCGGAGGCGCGAGTTCTGCCTCCTGTGAGTCACGGTCTAGTTTCGGGTAATGTGGATATTCAGCCGGTGGGGCAGGTTGCTCAGCGGACTGCTGTGGACATCAAGGATGTTTCTAGCGTTGCGGCTCCTGAATTACTACAGTCGATGCCAAAGGCTGCTGGGGAAGTAGTTGTTGGTGGGGTAGTTCGGGAGGTCTCGGGGGACATTAGTTCCTCGTCTCCTGTGGCTATGGCCGAGGGTTTGTCCATTGAGAACGGGGAGATTACTTTGGCTGACAATGCAAAGCAAGTGCTAGAAGTATGTGATGAGGCTAGTTCCAGTGCGGGGACTGCGGCTGAGCTGGGGGTAGAGTCGAGGGTGCTTAGTCCACCTTCTGGTGACATTGTTACGTCAACGACAGTTAAGAAGAAAGCTAAGAAAAAAAAGCGCAAAGGGGTGATATCCCCGGAGTGCCTTTTTTAATATGACGATCTTAGTCTGGAATACGCGGGGGCTTAATGCTCCCCCAAAAAAGCTGTTGGTTAAGCAGCTTGTTGAGGATACTCATCCTTTTTTGGTAGGTCTTCTTGAAACGAAAATTAAAGCTACTTCCGCTTGTAAGGTTGCTGGCTTTTTAGGGCCTCATTGGAGTTACTTATCCAATCATGCCCACCATTACAACGGTAGGATTTTGTGTTGGTTTAATATGAATGCAGTGGCAGTGCAGGTCCTTAAGATGGGAGATCAGTTCATCCATCTGCAATGTCAGATTTTTGGCAGGGGCCAAGTTTTGATTACTTTGGTGTATGCTTCTAATTTTGCCTTCCAACGGTCATTACTTTGGCGCGAACTTCAGGAAATCCAATGTGGTTTGTTTGAGCCATGGCTTGTTGTCGGTGATTTCAATTGCTGTCATAATTCGTCGGAGGTTGAGGGTGGTGTGGCTTTTCATGGAGGTGCAGGCCGTGAACTTCAACACCTTTTTATGCAGACTGAGCTTCTGGATCTTAGAGGTTGTGGTCGATGGTTTACTTGGGAAAACAAGCAGCGCGGGACCATGTTCATTCGGAAAAAATTGGATCGGGCTCTGGTTAATCCTTCTTGGTTGCGGACCTTTCCTAATGATTCTGCAATGTTTGGGGAACCTGGATGTTCGGATCACACCCCGATCATTATTCAGCAGCCACGAGTGGGCCGACGGTCTGGGGCTCCTTTTCGTTTTTTTAATGGCTTGCTTCGTTTGGATGGGTTTATGGAACTGATTGGGCAGGTTTGGCGGACTGAATTCCACGGGTACAAAGCTTTCCAGTTTATGCAAAAACTGAGGGTAGTTAAAAGGGCGATTAAGGAGTTTAGTTTGCGGCGTTCTCGTGATGTTCATGAAATGGGTTGTCGGTTGATTGATGTTCAGAAAACTTGCTACCTTGATCCCCAGAATGATCAACTTCGAGCTCTTGAGGTGGAGTGCCTCCATCAATATCAGGAGGCGTTAAAACTGTCCGAATCTATTGCGCAACAAAAATCTCGTCAAACTTGGTTGAAAGAGGGGGACTCCAATTCTAAATTTTTTCACGCTTCCATTCTGAGTCGTCGCAATACCAATACCATTTCGGAGTTGACTGATGAGGCAGGCAACCAAGCTATAGGGCAGGATGCAGTTTCAGTTATGGTTAGGGACTTTTATATTCAGCTTATGGGTAACAGTGTGGCCCCGGGAAATGGTTTTGGTGTTCGGGATGTGATGAATAGTACTCTCAGTCAGGATCGTATTGCCATGCTTACTGCCCCTTTCACTCCCTCTCAAGTAAAGGAGGCTTTATTTCGAATGCAAAGTTCTAAAGCTCCGGGCCCGGATGGGTTTTCGGCCGGATTTTTTCAGCACACTTGGCCTATTACGGGACATTTGTTCACGGAAGCGGTTCTGGAATTCTTTTCGTCGGGGAAGATGCTGAAGGAAGTCAACTCCACTTACATTTGTCTTGTCCCTAAGAAAGACCGGCCTGACCGTATCACCGATTTCCGCCCTATATCTTGTTGTAACACAGTTTACAAGGTGATTGCTTCTCTCTTGGCTGTGCGGTTGAAGGATGTACTGATTGAGGTTGTTAGTCCTGCTCAGGGTGCGTTTCTACCCTTGCGGAGTATTGGGGATCAGATTTTGTTGCTGCAGGAACTGATGGGGGATTACAGTTCGGGTAAGAAGATTGCTAGTTGTGCTATGAAGATTGATCTATTTAAGGCTTATGACACGATTAGTTGGGATTATTTGACGGATTGCATGCTTGGGATTGGTCTCCCGCCTCAGTTTTGTAGATGGGTTGCTCAGTGTATTCATACTCCTACCCTCAGAGTTTTGGTTAATGGGATTCCGACCAAGCCTTTTCAGATCCATAGAGGGATCCGTCAAGGGGACCCCCTGTCCCCTTATTTGTTCTCGCTTGCAATGGA
>JAOQMR010000213.1:55389-85040 GCA_027563865.1 Erythroxylum pelleterianum | reverse complement strand
TGTTAATGCCATTAGGGAGATTCTTATTGCATCTGGAAAATCTGTATGTTTGAGTCTTGAAATGCGTAGGCGTTGGTTTGTCTAGTGAGTTGTTTGCTTTTGGGTGTTTCTCTGGAGGTCTTTTGAACTGCCTCTATGTGTGACTGTTTTCAGTCTTTTCCCTTCTTTTAGGGCTGTACATAGTTGTTATGTTTTTCCTCTTTTGATTAATATCATCCTTAAAATTTCAAAAAAAAAAAATGTTGTGTGAAATGTATAATTATGGACCTCACTTATCACATAGCAAGTGGAACATGCCGTGTGAATTGTATAATTATGGACCTCACTATCACGTAACAATAAGTTATAATATTTAACTGACAGAAAGTTAATTTTGTCAAATTTTCCTTCCATGTAAGATTTGTTATGATTATTTTGAAAACTTTAAGATTCAATTTAAATTCTTCAAAACATTATAGTTTGAGATAAATTTTACTGTAAACGGAAAAATTCAAAATTTACTTTTTGGCCTATTTGTAATCAAACTATATACATCTATTCATAATATGTGCTCTTGATAATTTGGGATGTACTTTTTATTTCTCGGCCCAATAACCCTAAAGTTTTAAAAACATTTATTATATCTACTTTAAAAAATAGAAATTTTATTTACAAGGATAGAATTTCTTCCTTTGTAATCATAAAAAATCAATTAAACTCTTAAAAAGCTGTTTTAAAATTATTTATTTTCTTTTGTAGGAATGGAACAATATGTATATGCATCAGCTTCGTGTCTGTCATAACATTATTTGGGACAATTCATCTGGGCAAGCATAGCAGTACTAATAATAGTCTCTTTTAACACTACCGCGACAAGCCAGGTCGGCCTTTCAGTGGGCCAGGCAGCCCATACCTGCAGGGCTTCCTCTGGCAAGCCTACGCCTGCTATCCCCCAGGGCCACGGGCCTGTGGCTCCCAGCCCTAACCCGACCCTCCAGCTCGGCCTCTTGACCCCGTCGGCCTTCCACCCCAGGCCTCTCCCCTCGTCGCCTCTGCGACCCGATCCCCTCCCTCAGCCTTCCTCCGCCCCCCTCCCCGCCTCCGGCCATACCGTCGTCGTCCTCCCCTCTCATTCCGACCTAGTTATTAACGACCCCTCCCTTGTTCCAGCCTTGCAGGGGCATGTGGTCGACAACACTGGGGCAGCCGAACATGCCCCTTCCGCCACCCACCCGATCCCGACTTCTCCACAGCCACCGCCCTCGCCTCCCATTCCTCCGGATCTGGGCCCAGACCCGCCTTTGCTACCGGATGCAATGGACTTCATCGCCTCTCCGTTGGCGAACTGCCCCTCTACCTTACCAGCACAAGAGGCTCCTGTAGCCATGGATGACTCCCCTCAAGACTCGGTCTTGACCTCCTCGTGATCCCTGTTTTATTTCTATCTTCCTCTAGAATTGCCAGGGGGCTGACGGCAAAAAATTCTGGCCCACCTTTAAGATATTTGTCCAACTCCACCAACCGATTCTTGTCGTGTTGGTCGAGACAAGAATCAGTGGCAATCGGGCCCGCAAGGTGATCCGTTCTCTTAATTTCCCGAATTCCTACCGGGTGGAAGCCCAGGGTTTCTCCGGTGGTATCTGGTTGTTATGGCAGTCCGACCTAACCGTCCAGGTCCTCCTCGCTCATCGGCAATTCATTCATTTACGCATCAATTGGTGGCAAAGTTCGTTTAAATTTACGGCCATATATGCCAGTCCTACGTATTCTCTACAACCCGTTCTCTGGCAGCACCTTTGTGGAATTGCCCGCGGTACCACCCTACCCTGGCTCATTGGGGGTGATTTTAATGCCAAACTCGAATGGACTGACCAGCAAGGGGGCGACTGTCGGCCTCTCGCCCATAATTCCAAGTTTCGGGAGTGTATCCACTGCTGCCCGGTTTTACCAACCCTCATTTTACCTGGCATCGCGGTCGTCTCCTCGCTCGTTTAGACCGTATCTTTTGTTCTCCTGACTGGCTCACCTCGTTTCCGTCCACTACCGTTGCCCACCTTCCCTTCCTTAAGTTTGATCATCGTCCTCTTTTACTCACCTTCCTTCCTTCTCCTCGCCCGGGCAACGCGCCTCGGCCATTCCGCTTCCAATCCTCCTGGTTGACCCACACCGATTTCCCTCAGGTTGTGCTCGCTCATTGGCAACCCAATCTTTCCTCGTTGAGTGGGGCGCTCAAAAACCTGAGTGCCAATTTACAACACTAGAATTCCACGACCTTTGGTAACATCTTCCTCCGGAAAAAAAACGCCTTCTGGCTCGGCTCTGGGGAATCCAGCGTGCCTTGGAAGACCACCAGGCGGATTCTCTGTGCGATTTGGAATCTCACCTGCAAACCGAGCTCGAACAGGTTCTGTTCCAGGAGGAGCTCTACTGGCACCAACAATCTTGTTGCCAATGGCTCAGTCACAGCGACAAAAACACTAAGTATTCCGTCACAACCGCAAGCCTCACTTCGCCTCCTTACAGGATGAGTCCGGGGTCTCGTTTTCCACTCCTGCTGCCATTCGCGACCTTGCCAAGGCTTTCCTGGACACTCTCTACACTGCCGATCCTTCCACCCCTTACCTTTGGCCCTCCACGGTGGGTTTCCCCCGTCCCTCTCGATGCTCCGGTGGCCTTGGACACTCCTATCCTTCCTGAGGAAGTCCGGAAGGCTTTCTTCACCATGGCCCCCAATAAGGCCCCGGGCTTTTACGACTTTCCAGCTTTATTCTTTCAATCTCAATGGGACACTTTAGGGCCCGACATAGTTCGTTACATCCATAAAATTTTTCGGCATGAAATTTGGGAAACTGCTCTGAACTGCACCATCCTGGTCCTGATTCCCAAAACCCCCGCCCCTTCGTCGATCACTCAATTTCGTCCTATTGCTTTATGCTCCGTGCTCTACAAAGGCATCACTAAAATCATCATCAACCGTTTGAAGCCGTTTCTGGATGGCCTGGTTAGCCCGAATCAGAGCAGCTTTGTGCCGGGCCGCTCCATCACTGACAATATCATCATTGCCCAAGAGATCATTCATATGATGTTCCAGAAATCGGGCAAAACGGGTTTCCTCGCCATCAAGGTTGATCTCGAAAAAGCCTACGATCGCCTCTCCTGGAACTTCATCCACGATACCCTACTGGATATTGGGCTACCTGGTTCGCTTACCTCTCTTATCATGAAGTGTATTTCGTCGGTCTCCATGCAGGTCAACTGGGAAGGCGAACTCAGCGACCCTTTCCACCCATCCCGGGGCATTCGGCAAGGCGACCCCCTCTCTCCCTATCTTTTCATGCTCTGTATGGAACGCCTGAGCCATCTAATTGCTCAAGCGGTGAGCCACGGTCGCTGGAAGCCCATCTGCCTGAGCAAACATGGTCCTCCCATATCTCACTTGTTCTTTGCTGATGACCTCATCCTCTTCATTGAAGCCTCCACCGCCCAAGCTCAGGTCATTCGGGACCTTTTATCCTTATTTTGTTGTGCTTCTAGGCAGAGGGTCGGCCCCGACAAATCGCGCTGCTTTTACTCCAAAAATGTCCCCCGCTCCACGGCCCGTCGGTTGAGCCACGTGTTGGGGTACAAGATGACCACGGACTTAGGGCGTTACCTCGGCGTTCCCCTGCTTCATGGACGCGTCAGCAAGACCACTTACCAACCTATTCTGGATAAAGTCCGCCAGCGCCTTTCGGGCTGGTCGGAACATCTCTTATCCTTTTCCAGGCGTATCACCTTGATTAAATCGGTTCTTTCCACTATTCCCACATATACTATGCAAGTTGTTCGCCTCCCTCATCGCCTCTGTGACGACTTGGAACAGCTTATCCGTAATTTCCTGTGGGGTTCTTCCCCAGGCGCTCGCAGACCTCACCTAGTCACAAGGGATCAAGTCTGTCAACCCAAAGATCGGGGCGGTCTGGGCATCCGCAAGATCTGCGAATCGAATGATGCCCTTTTAATCAAGCTTGGGTGGGCCCTCCTCTCTCAACCTCGTGCGCTCTGGGTCCAAATCTTGACCGCCAAGTACAAGCTGAATGTCCTCAACCCACCCCCATGCATTGAGACACCTGGTGGGTTCATGACATGGCGCGACATCAAAGTTATCTGGCCCTACGTCATTCGGGCATGAAATGGGTTATCCATGATGGCGCGAAGGTTCGCTTTTGGTTAGATCCTTGGGAGGAGGATTTAGGGCCCCTTCTCCCCCACATTATTGGCCCCATCGGCCCCTCTGAGCTCTCTTGTCGTGTTCAACAATATGCCGACGACACAGGTAACTGGTTATGGCAGGGATTCCAGCATTTCCTTCCTCACTTTATTTGTATGCTTATTGCAGGTATTCTCCCGCCTCAGCTCCGCTCGGGACCTGACCGACTGACTTGGAGCACCTCGGGCTCGGGCTAGTTCTCTACTGCCGCAACGTACTTTATGTTGATGGAGCACGACTCTCTGTCTTCTAGTGGCCCTTGGACGCTTATTTGGCGCTAGGACGGGCCACCCTGTATACGGTCCTTCCTCTGGCTTCTCGCTCAAGACCGCTTACTCATAAATCAACAATGACAGCGCCGACACCTCTCTCCGACGGTCGATTGCTTTCTCTGTCAGTCTGAAGAGACATCTTTCCATGTTATGCGTGACTGCCCCAGAGCACGAAGCATGTGGCTTGCATTCCCGCCCCAAGCTCTTTCTCCTGATTTTTTCACAGCCCGGGCTCCAACTTGGCTCCTCCTAAATCTCCAGCAACACCGTCGGGTTTGTGGCTTCGCCTAGTCCCTCATTTTCGGGACGGCTTGCCGGTTCTTATGGTCCTGGCAGAATCGGGGCATTTTTGACTCTAAGTTCATATGGCCGTCTTTTCAGGTTCATTGCATTCTTCAATATGTCCAGCAGGTCGATACTGCGTCGGTTTGGCACATCAGAACCATTCCAGGTTGTCGGCTGCGTCAGGAACACTTTATTGGCTGGCATCCCCCGGATCAGGGGTGGGTGAAACTCAACACCGATGGGAGGTGCACACCCGACCCATACCTGGCCTCTGCGGGCGGACTCCTTCTCGACAATTCCGGTGCCTGGCTTGGAGGGTTCACTCACAACCCCGGCCGTTGTTCCCCTTTGAATGCTGAATTGTGGGGTGTTTTCTCTGGCCTCAAACTTGCTTGGGATCAGAGTTACCGTCGGGTGATATTGGAAATCGACTCTCAGGTGGCATTGGGCTCCTTTTCCAACCCCACCGCCCGTACTCACTCGACCAATCCGCTCATTCTCGGCATCAACGAAATGCTCAATCGCAACTGGACTGTCCTTCCCCGGCACACCTACAGGGAAGGCAATCGTAGCGCCGATTGGCTGGTGAATTTTGCTGTACATTTCGCTTTTGGGGTCACTACTTTTGTAATTGCGCTCTCCGGGTGCCTTTCGATCCTCCTTGAGAAAATCGCTGGGATCAGTTTCCCTCGACCCATTCTGTAATTTCTTTCCCTTCTATGCAAATAATAATAATAATAATAATAGTCTCTTTTGTAAAGTAGGAATCCATTGTTAAAGTAATAATATTCCAAAAGGAACTTTAATTATGTTTTTTTTTGTATTCTTGCATTTATTATTATATCTTTAATTTCTTCTATAGTCTACGCAAATAAACAGACGATGGTAGATGAAGTATATATAATACTATACTTCATCTACCATTGAAGGTGATGTGATGAAGAAGCAGGAGGTGGTGAAGCCTTGGAATACTTGTTAAAGATCAACTATTATCCTTCATGTCCTCGTCCTGATTTAAGTAACCCTCGGTGTTGTTGCTTATACCGATCTTTCAGCCCTAATTATTCTAATGTCTAATGAGGTTTCTGGATTGCAAGTTTTTAGACAAAATTGCTGTAGCGACCCCTGTGTTATACGAAAGTAGCTAATTAAACTCTGAGATATAAAATGTTACTCTATTAACCTTATGTTTTCAATTTTGCTGAAAAAAAACCCTTAGTCGTGTGTTGTTAAGGGGCCGTGAGTTAATAAAATTTTAACTCAGGGTTTTTTTTGCTAATTTTTATATGTCAGGGTATTTTTAGCAACTTTTGAATAACACAGGGTTATTAAGGCAATAAATTCCAAATTTTTAAGGACGATAATTGGATCCGAGTACATTCCTAGTGCTTTAATCATTCATATCGGAGACCAAATTGAGGTGATTCTCTTCTTTCTTTTTCCTTTTGATGTTTCTTTTAAACGTAAAAAGACCAAGATATTCCAAGTGGGCATGAAATGGCATGAACACTTAAGTGCTTAGCAATGGAAGCTACAAGAGTGTGCTTCATAGAACAACTGTGGCAAAGAACAAAGCAAGGATGTGACGGCCGGTGTTCTTGGAGCCGCCAGCTGAATTGGTCGTACGCAGGTCCTCTTTGTCAACTGCTGAATCAAGACAATCCTCCCAAGTACAAATCCAAAAAGTTCAAGGACTATGCCTATCAACAAGCTTCCTCGGTAGTTTCTTCTTTCTTTGCTTGTGTATAAATGATATGTGTGCAATTCTATTTTTATAAGCATTATAGAGATGTATGTAATAATATATTTGCTTTCTTTAAAAACTATTAGGGAATAAAATAATAGAAAGAATTACCCTATTTTGAAAACTTTTAAAAGGTGCTAATAATAATTTTATTGAATTTTTTTAATAGAGAAAAAGGTATAAAACTTTAAAAAATCCTTTAATATTTATAATTTTCAAAACTTCTTTAGATATCAGACTTAGAGTAATTAAGTATTTGTTTATATAATAATTCAAATTAACTAAATATATTACATTATTAATTTAAATCAAATTAATTAGTTCAAGTTAAGTTTAAGAATTAAAATTTAGTTATTATATTGGTGAAATATAATTAATTTTTAGGATATGAATATAGTATGATATTTTAATTATATAATTCAATAACTTTTTTCAGAGATTGAAATGAAGAGTTTTTTAGGAAATTTTACTTATAAGAATGCTATTTAAAGGACATAGACATAGCCTTCATATTATTGATCTACTTGGTTTCATTAAATTGACTACTTACTAACTTTCCTAGCCTAAGCTAGACTTGATCTAACTAATGACTACCAGACGTAAACATAATGAAATTAATATGACTGAATAAATCCAACGGTCGAGAGCAAACATCTCTTGTAATAAAAGACATCACACGTGGTGGTGTGGCAGAAAATCTAATAATAAAGAAGTTTGGAAAAAGGATAAAAGAAATGGATACCGTCATGATCTCGAGGGCGTTAGGAGGAAGAGGAGGATCAATCGGGCTTCCTCCATGGAATTGCTTAGGAAGAATAAAGAGGCAGCAACATACTCAGTTCTGTTACTACTACAACAGGAAGAGCAACTACAGAGGAAGACGAAGAGGAAGTTTATTGTTCAGTACTGTTCATCCTCTAAAACGCAATGTCTTGTCAAGTAGTTCTGCAATTGATCATACTAGTAGTATTAGCGGTAGTAGTAGGGTTATGGAAGTGAGCGAAATAAGAGAGAGGTGTAGAAAATGGAAGTGGAAAGGTCAATACTCCATTAATTACTTTGTTCATCATCATCTCGATTCTTCAACTCCTCCTCTCCTTCTCATCCATGGCTTCGGTGCCTCCATTCCCCACTGGCGCAGGTTCTTTCCCAAAACCATTATTGTTAACTTCTTCTTCTTCGTTATCGGATAAGAACCCAGATTAAAGAACCCAGCTTTCTTTTGTAGCCACATATTACTTATCCAAAGAGATAAGAATTTGAGGTACGTGTGGTTGCAGGAATATCAACACGTTGGCGCAAGAGTACACGGTTTATGCAATTGATCTCATTGGATTTGGTGCTTCTGACAAGCCTTGTGGCTTTTCTTACACCATGGAAACTTGGGCTGAGGTATTATCTCACCATATCTGGAGCTAGATGGCTAGCTATGGTATTTAATTTACTCAAACCTCTGCAATGGAACAGTTAATCATGGATTTCATAAAGGAAGTCATTGAGAGGCCAAGTGTTCTGGTTGGCAATTCTGTTGGAAGTCTTGCTTGTGTTATTGCTGCCTGTGGTAATTGATGATCCCCAAAACCTTTCCTTTTTCTAAAATTTAATGAACAGAGGAGAAAACTTGATTGTTGTTTGCAAACTTGTAGAATCTGACAACTTGGTTCGAGGGCTGGTGCTACTGAATTGTGCGGGTGGCATGAACAACAAGGCCATTGTTGATGATTGGAGGATCAAGCTTTTGTTGCCTTTGCTTTTGTTTTTCGATCTTCTGCTTCAGTTAAGGCCCATTGCTTCTGCCATTTTCAACCGCGTCAAACAGAGGTAATGTTAATATCCAACACTTGTTGATGTACATATATGCATCTACGGCTGATGATGCATGCAACTGCAGAGATACACTGAGGAATGTTCTGTTGTCAGTTTATGGGAACAAGGACTCTGTGGATGATCAACTTGTTGAGGTAAGTCTTTATTTTCCCATAATTCTTGATCTCAGGTCTCATGAATATGTATGACATTTGAACATGAACATTGCAGATAATAATGGAGCCAACGAACGATGAAGGAGCACTTGATGCTTTTATATCAATAGTGACAGGGCCACCTGGTCCTAACCCTGTGAAGCTGATGCCAAGAATTAGCAGCAACGTACCTGTTCTGGTGCTGTGGGGTGACCAAGATCCGTTCACACCTCTCGATGGTCCTGTTGGTAAATATTTCTCTTCGCTGCCGTCTCAGTTCTCCAATGTGACCCTTCAAGTACTGCAAGGCGTTGGACACTGTCCTCATGACGACCGACCAGAGTTGGTGCATCAAAACTTGCTCCCTTGGTTGGCCGATAATCTCCCATGAAGAACTCATCTAATTATGTTTCAACTTCAAGTCCTCAATCTCCGTCATTCTATGAACCATAATAAATTATTTAATCTTTTAATTTTTTATTTTAATATTCATTCTTAAAATTTTTAATTTAATAATTAATCTTTTAAAATTTTATAAATTAAAAATTACTTATATATTTATCAATTAACCACAACAATAAAAAACAATTTGATTTTAAAAATTAGTCACTAAATTAATAAAAATTAATTTTAAATATATATAATATAAAGTGATTCCCACGCAAAGATAAAGTCCATCTTCTCTCGCATGCCATTAATTACAAAGGAACTTACAGCATGCAAAACGTGAATGCCTTTTGTTTTATTTTTTTAGGATTTTGTTCTAGAAATGAAAATTTTAAAATTGTGCAATAATTATATCAAAAGCGGTGATGAATGAGCATGAACTTTTGGACGCGCGGAGTTATGGCTTCGTTGACCGTTTATTTTGGTGAGGTTTGTCATGTGTGTGCATAAATGTAACACATCTTCTTATTGTATCCAATCCAACTGATGAGCGAGGATGGATGATATTTGCCAATTTCCAACTATCATCTCTGTAAATTAATTATATATTTTGTGAAATGCGTAGACAATCATAGAACTTAAAAAGAAAAAATAAAGTAACGTCGGGATGGATCGTTAGATCGTGGTTGGTACGACTAACTAGTGGACACCGTTTGTCCACGTGGATGTGTCCATAAATGGTTGTTACACTTATGTACTGTTCCTCACCACGTCGGTTTGCCTGTATTCACACAACTCGAACCTAACCGCTCATTGTGTTAATTATATATGTACAACTTTAGGTTACACAACTACGAACGTTTTCTAGGAGCAAGCGAGGTGCGTTCGTGTGTTTGTTTCTTTAATCTGCTTCAGAATCCATTGTTACGTTGATGAGAATGGAGGTAGAGAGAGTTCAAGCCATTGCCACCTTGTCCTTCTCTTCCGACTCCATCCCCGATGAATTCATTAGGTCAGAGAAGGAACAGCCTGCCATAACGACATTTTCTGGACCAGCTCCTGAAATACCCACCATTGATCTTAGCGACCCTGACCAAGAGAAGCTAACACGTTCCATAGCTCATGCATGCGCTGAGTGGGGGATATTCCAGGTAGTGAACCATGGAATTCCCAGTGAGCTCATAGCAAAGCTACAGGACGTTGGTAAGCAGTTCTTTGAACTCCCCCAGGAACAGAAGGAGGTTTATGCAAAGCATCCCGATGCCAAAGACGTTGAAGGTTATGGAACTAAATTGCAGAGAGATCTCGATGGGAAAAAATCATGGGTTGATCACCTTTTCCACAGGATTTGGCCTCCCTCTAGGATCAACTACCGGTTCTGGCCTAAGAATCCTCCTTCCTATAGGTTATATATATACATATATCTAATGAACATTCTTCTTCTTCTTCTTTTTTTCCAGCTGTTTTGTTTCTTCGTTAATGGCTATAAATATATACATGTAAACGTTTTCGCAGAGATGTGAACGAAGAGTACGCAAAGTACATGAGAGAAGTGGGAGATAAACTGTTCAGATACTTATCGCTAGGGTTGGGGCTTGATGAGCACGTTTTCAAAGAAGCAGCGGGAGGTGAAGAGTTAGAGTACATGTTGAAGATAAATTACTACCCACCATGTCCACGACCTGACCTCACTCTTGGAGTCGTAGCTCACACTGATCTATCGACCTTCACCATTTTAGTGCCTAACGAAGTCCCTGGTTTGCAAGTTTTCAAAGACGATCATTGGATCGATGCTAAGTACATCCCTAATGCTCTCATCGTTCACATTGGTGACCAAATTGAGGTCTTTTTCCCCTTCTTTTATTCCATTCTTTTCGTTTCCTGCAAGGATACTATTACTAGTGTGCTTTGCTTGTCGATCTTGCTATATTAAAAGCAAGCGGTCAGCTGTAATTATATGTTTTTATTTTAAATTTATTTGTAATTTAATTAATAAGGACATAAATGTTGAACAATATAGTACAATCTTGCCGTTGGTTGGTAAGGCTGGAGAAATATCTTGACTCTTTGAAAAGAGAAAAATCTAGATCGATGCTTCGAGAGTTCCTGTTGTACATGTTCCTATACTATACTAAACGTGGATGGACATACTGATTGTCTACGTACCTGTATATATTGCAAGTAAATTTTATTTAAAATTATGGGTTGTAGTCTATTGTTTAAGAAATTAATTAATGTTGGGATTGCGCAGGTGCTGAGCAATGGCAAGTACAAAAGCGTGCTGCACAGAAGCACAGTGTGCAAAGACAAGACAAGGATGTCGTGGCCCGTGTTCTTGGAACCACCCGAGGAACTGGTGTTAGGCCCGCTTCCCCAACTCATTTCCCAGGAAAATCCTGCCAAGTACAAGTCCAAGAAGTTCAAGGATTATGCGTTTTGTAAACTTAACAAGATTCCTCAGTAGTTTGGGTCCTACTCCAATTTCCTTTTTTTTTATTAATCTTAAGGTGTTTCAATTTCGCCGTCTTTACAAACGGAAATAAAGCCCAAAAGACCTTCTGTTTAGATGGTTATTGGCATGTTGGTTGACATTTCCTTTCGTGGTCATTGTACTGGAATATATACAAGAGAGTGGATGATGTATTAACCTCAGCGTAGGTCATTAGTAAATATTTTATTAAAATGATATTTTTTTTACTGTGGTTGTCACGAATATATTTCCTTTAGATGGATGGTGTTGGGTAAAGTTGCCATCTCAAATATAAAATATTGGGTTTGTATATACATACAATCAAATGAATTGAGGGTTAGTAATGGAGGATAATTTTAGATTTTACAATAAGTTAAGTATCAAATTTAAAGTTTTTAATTTAAATTATTAGGGATTATCTTAATTTTGACCAAATTTAAAAGTTTTTATTTGGATTTGAGTAGTTTAAAAATTGACTAAGTTTATAAGCTTAAATAAATAAATAAATTTTATTTTAAAAAATAATGTATTTTATTTAAATTTTTGTTCAAATTGAGTTCAACAGTTCAAATATAAGTTTTAATTATTTCAAAAAAAAATATAAGTTTTAATCAAACTTAAATTGAAGTATTTATTGAATTAAATTGGACTTTTTTTGTATTTTTTGAGTTGACGGACTTGGGAGCCCAGCCCAGATCAAAAGCTTAACAGTGACATTCATTATTATTCCTTTCTTTCTATTTTTTAATTTCTTTTTCTATTACTTACTTTTTTTATTTTTTATTGCAAACAATAATTTATAACGAGTGGAGAGAACTGTTTTTAAATTTTAATATATAAAAATAATGTCATATTATATTATATTATATTATATATTCAAAATGAGAGATGGAAATATAGGATGTGGGGTGCATTACACGTATGGTTTGAAACGAAATGATTGAGCCAAGCCAATATAATACTTTAATGCAAAAACAGAATATTTTTCACAGGAAAGGGTGAGCTCCTTTTTTAAACTATTATTATAAATTTAATTAAAATAAAATTAGAAAATAAAAGAGTGTAAATGGAAGCTTTCCAGGAAAGTTGCAAAATTCTGTTTATAGTTTGTAGTTTAAACATATGGAATTCAATTAAAATAAACAATGTATTTTGAAATGAATTATTAATGAATGTTTATAATCAACGTGTTTGTTGGAGATTTAGGAATAGGAATAGGAGGGCTCTTTCTTTATGGTTTCATTGCTTTACCAATTCATTCCAAGCTTTTTAGCTTTGTCTGTTCTTTCTCTGTCTTCTTCTTCTGCAGATCAGAATTATGACTTATGAGAGGTCTATTGGAATTGGCAGAGTCAAACATTTGTTGCATTTTGGTTTAGAAGAAGAATGCCGCCGGTGGTAGTGCTTCATTTTCGGGAGGGAACATACTTTTGATGAGAAATAATGCAGGAGACTGTGCTCACTGTCTCTCAACAATCCTCCTCCACCGACATAGTTAAGCAGTCATTAGATACGGGTGGACAGCTGTTGATCCCGCCTCCCTCCCATCTATTCACTAACCACCCCAAGTTCCAGAGAGGCGTCATTGACACCGAGGACGTGGACGAGTCTGTTGTTGAGGAGAAAGTCCAAGTGCTGAGCAATGGGGACATGTACATGGGGAGCTGCTCGTTGTCCCACCAGCGTCAGGGACTGGTAGTCCCTCATGGTAAAGGCAAGTACTTGTGGTCTGATGGTTGCATGTACGAGGGGGAGTGGAAGCTGGGCGGAGCTTCGGGTTTTGGCAAGTTCTCTTGGCCCTCCGGCGCCACTTACGAGGGACACTTCAGGTCCGGTTGCATGGACGGGTTTGGCACCTTCATAGGCTTCGACGGTGACTCCTACAAAGGCAACTGGCTCTCCGACCACAAGCACGGGTTTGGCCTCAAACGCTATGCCAATGGCGATGTTTACCAAGGTTCTTGGAAATCCAACTTACAGGATGGACAGGGCAAGTACATTTGGAGCAATGGCAATGCCTACGTTGGTGAATGGACCAAAGGTGTCATTCATGGTAATGGCATTCTTGTTTGGACGAATGGCAACCGGTATGAAGGCTATTGGGAAAATGGTGTTCCTAAAGGCAAAGGCTTCTTCACTTTTGCTAATTCTAATCCTCATCGCAATAATCATAGAGAATTCAGCAATTGCCTCAAGAACCGTGAGGAAGTGGTGATTGCGGCTGCCAGGCAGAGGCAATCCGTGGATTCCAAATTTCCCACCAGAATTTGCATATGGGAATTGGATGGCGAGGCTGGTGATATTACCTGTGATATTGTTCACAACAATGAACCTTCTAATTTGTTGTTTAGAGATGGTGTCACTGACAACAAGGATTCTGGAGGATCCGAATGTGCTACTACTGCTCAGAGAAGTCCCTGTGGCTCTGCCGATGGTGAGGTTAAGAAGCCAGGCCAAACCATTTCTAAGGGCCATAAGAATTATGATTTAATGCTTAATCTTCAATTGGGTATCAGGTATTTCATTTTTTGCATTCAGCCAATATGCATTTTTTTCATCTATATGGATAACTATTTGCTAATGTCAAAGTTGTTTTTCTAGGTACTCCGTGGGGAAACATTCTTCAATAATGCGGGATTTAAAACAGAGTGACTTCGATCCCAGTGAGAAGTTCTGGACAAGGTTTCCTCCTGAAGGATCAAAGTCTACTCCTCCACATCAGTCGGTCGACTTCCGGTGGAAAGATTACTGTCCTGTGGTGTTTAGGTAATGTTTCATTCAAACCTAGGACGATATCGTGTGACAATTCTCTACTTTTAATTAGAAGGAGTGAGCTTTGAGTATGTATATGTCAAATCTAATATTCGATACTATGTTGGTGATTGGTTGGTGTGTGGTCTATAGACATCTGAGGGAATTGTTTGCAGTAGATCCAGCGGATTACATGTTAGCTATCTGTGGAAGTGATGCTCTGAGGGAGTTTTCATCTCCGGGGAAGAGCGGAAGCTTCTTTTACCTTACACAAGATGACCGTTTCATCATAAAAACAGTGAAGAAATCTGAAGTCAAGGTTTGTTTCCAAGCTCTGGGCTTTGTATCTTCGAAAAATAGAAGATGAATGTTCAATGTTGCTCCTAAAACAGCAATCTGATTTTATTTATCTACTTGATAGATTGTCACCATTCAGCTAATATGTTTAGGTTCTGCTTGGGATGCTTTCAAGCTACTATCGACATGTTTGCCAGTACAACAACTCGTTGGTAACCAAGTTTTTTGGAGTCCATTGTGTTAAACCAGTGGGAGGTCAAAAGGTATGGTTTGATATTCATTGAATTGGTGTACTCGACAAATACTTATCAACATCTTAATTACTGCTGTTAATGCAATTATGTCCAGACTCGATTTATTGTGATGGGCAATCTCTTCTGTTCTGAGTACCGTATCCACAAACGTTATGACCTGAAAGGTTCATCTTATGGTCGTACTCTTGACAAGGCCGACGGGCAGATAGATGAGACGACCACACTAAAGGATCTTGATCTTGATTTTGTGTTTCACTTGGAACGATCTTGGTTTCAAGAACTCATGTGGTAATTGCAACCTACTGCACTTCAATTAGTCATTGCTGGTTTTAGATGCTTGCTATTGCCCCTCCTCTGGAGGCTGTGATTGAAAAGTTTGTCATAATCTTTTACATGTTCTATTGGCAGGCAAATTTATAAGGACTGTGAGTTCTTGGAAGCAGAGAAAATTATGGATTATAGTCTTCTGATAGGTGTTCATTTTCGTGATGATTACTCTGGTGAGGAGGCGAAGACGTCACCAAAGAACATAAATTCTGGTAAATGCCTTAATCCATTGATTCAAAGTAATATCTTCGCTCTTCAGTGAATATTCTTGAACTGAGAGAAGAACTTTGAGGCAAGTGAGACTAGAGCATTCTCTAATGTGATATCTTTTCAGAGGAAGGAAATGTGAATCATGATGAGACATTCATGCGCGGTTATCACTTGCTGCCAGATATGGACTGGGTTATGGAAGACCAGTAAGTTTGTTTCCCTTACTGCTTTCTTTCCCTTTTTCCCTTTCTCTTTATCGACATCCTTCAATCCCTCTTTTTCCCTTCTCCAAGTTGAAAATTCTTTGTTTCTGTTCCCTTTACTGCTTAAAGACTATTCCTTGTTTGCAGGTAAATTAAGGTACAGAAGTAGTAGTTTAACATATTAGAGAGAATGTATGCATGTGTAAAGGGTGGCTAAGCATTTTACTTAAAAGTATATCTTTAGACAGCTAAGATGATTGTTGCAATCATGCTTGGACAAGGAACTTGTGAAGTTGGATACATATAACCTCTATTATTCTCGTGTCCCGTCCCATGTAGATATACAACTATATGCCTGTGTAACTTAGATGTAATGATCCATCTTTGCTTGAAATTATTAATATGTGATTGGACCAAAGCTTTTGTTCTTTTTAGTTTTCCAATTCAATAGGGTAGTTGGGTCTTTGAATTCAACCACGTCTGTTGGAATATGACTAAAAAGGTTGAACTTATGTGGGGTGTGTTGGGGACAAGAAGTGTGGCTGGTGGGGTCTGTCTTTGCTTTTCCTGGATAGGAACAAGAAAACCATGTTTATTTTTTCTAAAAAGTGTTGAGTGATGGATAAGTTTCTATCTTTTTGAGTTTGATGTTCTTTTTCTTTTGTCTTTGTAATTGTGAAGAGGACCATTTATTCGGCTGGGAGTGAACATGCCGGCAAGAGCGGAGAGAGTGGCAAAGGGAAGGAGTGAAATGGAGCATCAGAATCAGGATTGGAGGTTGAGAGGTGAAAGTAACAGAGGTAATGAAGTGATATTGTATTTTGGGATCATAGACATCCTACAAGATTATGACATAACTAAAAAAATAGAACATGCATACAAGTCATTGCAAGTGGATCCCACCTCTATCTCAGCTGTAGATCCTAAGTTATACTCCAAAAGATTCCGAGATTTCATTCACAAGATCTTTGTAGAGGACAAGGTGTTGTAGTTATGTCATGTGCTGTCATGCGATTGCCTGATCTGGTTATATATAAAAAAAAGATGTAATTTTTTGACAAACCAAAAAAAGGGGTTTGGCAATGTATCAATTCAAATATTCAATCCATGCTGAATCTGATATGGATTCTGTGTGTATAAAGATGATGGGATTGGCAAGTAAAAAAGGGGGATGGGTGGGTGTTTGAACGAGTCAAGGTCAGTTTCTTTCTTTTATCAGGTGCATGCTATTGGCATTTCATTATCACTTCACTGAAAAGAAGAAAATGAAATATAAATGAAAAACAGAGCCTGTCCCTTCGCTTCTCTGTATGTGTATATCTGCAGCCTCTGACTGCCACGCTATCTAGTAGATTCAGAAAAGATTGTTGGCTAGTAGTAAAGTGCTTTTGAGATGGTGTATGTAATGTAAACAAGCCATCAAAAGAAGAGAAAGATGACTACCACTGCCACACCGCACCATACTGCATGCATTTTTGGTCAGAGAGATTGGGCTAATTTAATTCTAGCGAGCTTTTCCTTTTCATTATATTATATTTTATTACATGTATAAAAAGCGAAAGCATTGTTGTTTGTAACAGTAAACCGTCGTGTTCCGTACCGTATGTATGCTCTCTTTTTTTTAACCACAAACTAACCAGACTAGCGTAAAAGCCCAAATAAATTGAAATCAAACTTGATTGATAGAGTAGAGTGGGCTCGGTAGTTTCAGTTGATGATTCCTAAAAGGCCGGGGCCAGACCAACGTCATGTGCTGGATGGCCTGAGGTGGGTTAACAAAATGGGCTTGGATGATTCGATTGATGCTGGCCTAGGCCCGTCTCCGAATTATTCAAACTGGTCCTTTAGGCTTGAAATTAGATCAAATTGGATTAAAATTGGAAAACAATTAGTTTAGATCTGGTATAATTTATTATCATAATTATTTGTTAGTTATTTTAAAATAAAAATATAAAAATAAAGGTCAGAATGTCTGTTCTGTATATATGGCAATAATGTAATATTAATACATTCCCATCCCATGCGAACATCATGAATTAGGAATTCCAAAGGTTAAGCTGTCTACTTTAGGTAATGATAATAGAAAAAGAGAAAAGGGTTTGAGTTGGGTTGGGTGTAGTACAGTAGTAGTCAAAAGTCAAAACAAAAGCGCGAATCCGGGATCTCTGAGTATGTATATAAAGTCATATCAATATCATACGTGGAGGCCATCCTTAGCCTACTATATCGCTGTCTACCATTCCTACTCCTACCAAAAGAGACAAGGATTGTATTATATTATACAGAACCCAGACCACGTCACTGGGACTGAATCAGTGGAGTGCTGAAGAAGCGCAGGATTTGCGAGAGAGGGCGTATACGTGTCGGTCCCATGTACCAGCCAAGAGTGTGTGATGCGAGCATGACAAAACAAATATCATATTACATTATTACATGCGATTGACATTTCAATCATACATACCGAAACCAAAAGACTGACTCAGTGGATGCATCTGCACAATCTAATTTCCTTACATTCAAAAGATTAGATGAACATACACCTCACCTCACCTCTTGAATTGGTTTTCTTAGCTAGATTTAAGACTTTCCAACTTGGCGGGAACAAAGAAAGAAGATGATGACAGTTTTTGTAGCATAATTAAATGATGCTATTGAGTGTCGACCATCTTCCCCTCCACCGCAATTTCTTCTACGCCTCCGCCGACTCCCCTCCTCCTCCTGCGGAATCCAGTTTCCGCGAGCTCGACGATGTCTACTTGCAGGTTCCTTTCTCACCAGTCCACCTACTGTTTCAGATGTTTTTGATATCGAATGGGACATCATCACCTATACCTATCTATCAAAGCTGTCGCTTCGCGATTGTCATGTCATGTGTTGTGTTTTTCACATTAAAATTGCTGTCTTTTTATATATTTTTTATAATTTCCCCTGAATTTAAAATTTTTTTATATTTGATTAGTTATTCTTATATCTGGTCTTAACGTTGTGCCGTTGCTTCCTTAAACAAAACAAAAAAAACAATTTAGAACGTGTTACTAGTTTCTCTTTTTTTTTTATCTCGACAGACTCAAACAAGGATCTGGCTTGGACAAGTCCTTCACTCAACATTGCATAACCAGTTCACAATCTCAGATTCACTCGCTGATGGAGAACTACTGTATGTTCCCTTTTTCCCCCCCATTAGCCATTTTTATGTGGATGCATGCAATGAGTCTATGTAACTTGTTCTTGTCCTCGTATATTGTTCTCCTTTGTCATTTTTCATTAGATTGAAAACAAAATGTGATTAACGAATATATGCCTAAGATTATCCAATGATTAAATGCTTGTGGTAGTGGAAGTACCGAAACTTTTATGTTTCCTTGTGTGGTGAGAAAGCTTACGATTACTTGAATTATATGCATTAACTTATCACATATGTTTCTTTTCTTGCAATTTTATAGGTTTGAAGTGTCGAGAGAAATATGGAAAATGCTGTTGAGAAAGGGTATAGAGCCAAGATATATGGAGGTGTATAAGTACGAGCCCTTTGCTTCCAGAAGATGTAGTGGGAGGTACACGCCTTATTCGAATGTCGATTCATTTTTGAAGGTAAGCTTCACTATCTGTTGAACTGGCCATTCAACTATTTCTCTTAGAACTTGCATAAGTGAAGTTCAGAGCTACGGGATCAATTTTATATGTTGCTCCACTAATTATCTTATTTTGCTCTTTCCGTTTACTACTTTCTTTTTCCCTGACCTAGTAGCTAATCCCTGAAATATGGAGATAACAAGGTGTCATTGCATTGTTTAATGGCATGATTTTGGAATCAACTAAAACCATAAGAATCACTGCGTAGGGCTGTTTAATTTAATATTTTACTTACAGATAAGGTATTCTGTTAGCCTTTACTGAACTTTTGGGTAGGACAAGAATGCTATCTCCCTATCCGGTGAAGTTGATGTATCACAATTATGTATGTAGTTTGTACTGTTGTTTAATCACTTTCACTTGCACTCTAGACTTGTGTGGCAGCACTTCTATTGGTTTGAACGCTAAATTTTTCCACTTTTACATTTAAAGATCTGCAAATTCCTAGGACTGGATGGCATAGATCTTTTCTCACCGTCTGATGTTGTTGAGAGAAGAAATATCAGAAAGGTTTGCATGTGTATACGCTCACTCTCAAAGAAAGCAAGGTCAAGGGAGTTAAATGTAAGGCACCGTTCTCTTCTTCAATTTTAATGATCTATCTGCTTAAGCTTCTGCTAATTTCTTGCAAAGATGGTTCCTTCATGTTGTTCCCTAGCTGCTGGCAAACTGATTGCAGACTGTTACTGCTTTAGGTACCAGATTTTGATATTGTTTCCTATACCATAACTATGCCAAAGGATATGGTTGGAGGGATTCGAAGAAGCTGGGAACTTTCAGGTTGCAGTTCCTCTAGTTCTAGTAGTCACATTCTGGAACATGAATCAACTCAAAAACAAACAGAGGTGCCAAATTCTTGATCCCTGTGTATCTCCCCTTACTTTCTTTCACCCTTTGTTAAACTTTAGAAGGAAAATGAGTTACATACTGACCAGTATATACTGCAACAGAACTAAGGATTCTATTCATTAGGGTATGGTATATTTATCTGTGGATCAACTGTCTACTTTCTAATGATATGTTGTTTCATTCCAGAAATATTCAACTATGGGTGCTGAAGGAAACTACCTTTTGCACTTCAAGGAGTCTGATGACAGAGAAAGTAATTGTACTCGACAATCTATCGATTCAACTGTCAACTCTTTTCATAATACCTTAACTGAAATGAACTCTGGTTCAGAAAATTCTCTGGAAGAACCTTTGGGTACCAAAAATAGTCCTTTTAATATCAAGTATTCTCCTCATCAATTAGATTTTCTGAGCCAACAAAAGGATCAACATGCCAAATATCAACTGGAGGAAGTGTCTTTGAATGAACCAATGGGGTCAGTTTACTGGCAGCACATGGAGTATGATTATCAGCCAGATGCTATGTTATCTCCATCTTCTGTTGACTCAAATGCCCAGTCATATGATAGGGTTCATTGTAAAGGTGAAGGGACAAATATCCTTAAAAATTATTCATTGAACCTAATACCGGTTGATCATGACCTTGAAGATTGTGCGTCAGTTATAGAAGGTTCCATGGATGTTAGCTGCTCAAAACCAAGTGAACAAAGTTATAGTCATGTCCAGTCAGCATGGTCAGATTCTATTTGCCTTGATACTTATACAGGTGAAAGTATCACAATTGATGGTGAAAGCAGTGCAGAAAATCATTATGCTGGATTAAAAGCCACTAGAATGACTGCTGGGAATAAATTTACAAGAACAACTGATGTGGATGATGAGGAGATATCTTCTGTTGCCACTGTGGGCTCCGTGTCTGGAGATGTGCTTAACTTTGATATTGCTGATCATTCAGATGATTGCGGAGCTTTTTACCTCCCTGTGTCACCAAGTAATAGAGAGTTTTATGTGAGAAGGAAATCTGCAGAGGGATCTGAATCTCATGACCCGCTTGAGTTTGAAGCACCAGGGAATGGATTAATGACTGGTAATAAAGAGGCATCTAGTTTGGAGATAGAGGCTACAAATAGTGGCTTCTCTTCCAACCATACTTTGTACCGCCCATATGCACAGCTCACTACTGGATATTCTGATAACGTGCTTTCACGTGGCAAGGACATCTACATGTCTCAAGTTTATTTGAGTACGGGCAATTGGGAACGAGAAGGGTCATTTACCGACCAGTCTTGCTATTCATCCGAGTCCCGTAAATGGGATCAGAAAGGCAAGTCCAAGCTTGACACAGTACTGACTGGAAGTATTGATCAGGAAGGCTCATCTCCATGTGTTTCGCATTTCGATTCATGCAAAGAAATTCTTCATTTTTGTCAATGTAAAAAAGGTACTCGAGATACATTGTGGCTTGAGAACATTAAGCCAGTTAACAGTGATGAGAACAAGGCATTTCTCAATCCTGACATGGTTGATAAGGATCCAAATTCTGATGCTGCAAAACAGCTAAGCAAACATCCTGAAGCTCTCTCTGAGACCAACATTGACGAAAGATACATGGACATGGGTGCACCTTGCCCTGACTATGTTACTGATCTTTGGCAACAGATTATTGTGAATAGTGGCCATCGCTTCCTTGTACCAGGGATCACCTACGACCAGCACAATGCTTATGTTTCTTGCATCCTAGGTGAAGCAACACTGGACAAGCATACCTGGTTGACAAGTATGTATTCACAAAGGGCAATAGTACGTAATCAAATCTTAACAGGTCAGGAGCAGCCTCAAGTTGACATGGTCGAACATATGAATCAGGTGCAGACGAAAATTCTCACTATTTCAATGAAAATTTTGGTCACATTTTATTAATTATGATCCCAACTTTGCGTGACGTGAATGAAACAATGCAGAATTTGGCAGTGGAACATATAGTCGGAGCCAAGGAAGGTAGTGAAGGAATTCCAGAGGTCAAGCGGCAGACGACACTCCTTAAATCAGTTGCAAAGGGAACTGCAGTTCTAGGCGTGCTGTTACTTTTGGCCCGCCTCAGGTTGGTTTTGCATTTAAGGTGTTGTATCAGTCAAGTTTTTGTGGCAGTATTGTTTCCTACGTAAATGAGATGATTAAACGAATTTCTTATTTCAGGAGAAGTGGTAGAAAAAGAAGTGAAGGACGTAATCAGGAGGCTAAACATGAATCGAGAGAAGAGAGTAGGAAGTCAACTTCAGTAAAACTATCAAAGGGGTGCGAGGTGTATCCATCTGAAAAGCTCAAACTAAAAGCCTAGAGAAGTATCTGAAGTTCTGAACAGGACAGAACAGAACAGATATTACGTGGACGGATGCGGCCCTTCAATGACTTGGTGTTGCGGAAGAATCCAGGTCACCTTTCACCTTTATGACTTTCAAGTGTTGCAGAAGAATCCACGTATCAGTTGAATTCAATTGTATTTTCAGTGTAGCAGAGTAGGGCTTGTAAGCAAAATTTTGTTTTGCCTTTTCTTCTATAATATCATATTAAAGTATAAGAAGTTACATCATTTTAAGTATTTATTGAACATTTATGATTTAATTGAAAAACTTTTTTTTTAAGAAAATGGGTTTAATTATATAGATAATCCAGCGTCACAGTTGAAAGTGTCTAATAAAAAAGTCAGCGGCCAATCCCAACTATATCTATTAGGGTATCGAGTAGCTGTTTTAGCTAACATGTGAACTACTCTATTAACATGCCTAGGAGTCTAGGTAAAAGTAAAAGATCGAAATCCCGCAGCAGTGACTTTGCACTCGGCCATGATCACTTATAACTCATTGATTCCTATGCTGGAGCCATGGAACCATTGTACCAGTTGAAGGCAATCGGTCTCCATCTCCACCGATGTAACTCCTGTGTGTATCATCCAAGATAGAACCTCTTCGAAAGCTATATTTCTTCTGTAAGAGGGGTGTAATATGCGTGAGAAAACTCGGAAAAACCTCTAAGAAACTGACCCATTTAACCTCTTAGGACTACACCATGCGACCTTGTCCCTTGCACATCGTGAACTGCGGCATCAAAGTTGCACTTTACATCTCCATCAGGTGGGCTTGACCACCGGGTTACTGGTGCAGCCACCCCTAATGGTATACTGGCATCTCGTATCTGGGCTTGGGCAGTTGTCCATTCTTTCACAGCAGTAAACAAGCCCGGCTATTGAAATGTAATTAGGAATGATAATCATCGATCTAAAAATTTTCAAAAAAATTGGAAGGTTAAAGCTTTGCTAGAAAGCCCAACTCAATCTAATTCTTTAGGCCCGAATCCGAAGCCTGATTTCGGTTAAATCATGAATCCATATATGCATGTACATATGTACACATGAGATCACGTGTCCTCCCTCTGAGCGACCGTTTCTCTGAGAATTGATCGAAAGCCAACAGCTGAAGAACACCTTGAAACAATATATAGATCATCGTTGTCGAATTTAACTGAAAGAGGTGAGGAAAGAAATGAGATGTGGAAGTATGGTGGAAGAAGTTGGAGGATTATGTGGAGATGTAGAAACTGTGAGAGTGGGAGACGCGGATACAGTAGTAGTCATGGAGGAGTAGCGGCTGTATGGGGAAATGGGGATTACGGGAGGTTGGGAAGGGCGGGGAGCTTGGATTCCCAATGGACACCGCACATCCTCCCTTCTTCTTCCTTCCATCATCTTCCTCTCACCTCTATTTCCTGCGGTGGAGCTCACACCCTTTTCTTAACGAGTTAACTCCTGCTCCCTCTCTCTCTCTCTTTAACTCTTGCTCTCTCTCTCGCACTTCATTGGTTTCTTTTGTTCGATCAATGGCAATCACCTTTTTCTTCTTTCACATATAGATACTGGCCGTGTTTACGCTACTGGTCTCAACGATTTTGGACAGCTGGGCATATCCCACCACATTCCTTATAGCATGGTAATACCTTCAATTTCATTCCCTTTAACCTAATTACTCTCTTATAGCTCTTTAACTTTTTGATCCTTGCGTTTGTGTTTCTATGAGAATAACTTAAGTGGCAATTTGTGTATCATTGCTATCATTAGAAAGTAATTCTTCTTTGTCTCGACAATTTGTGTTGACTACTGCCTTCTTTATGTGGTCTTTATTTATGCCCCATTTTTAATTTGTCACTTTCACTACATTGCCAGTGGGCCGTTCATTAGTTTGTTCATTTGCATTATTCTTACAGGAACCATGTGAAGTTTCTGGACTTCAGAAGGAAGTTTGCCAAATTTCAGCTGGCTATCACCACTCTTGTGCTATTACAGGTTTTCTTCTACAGCTTCATGAATGATAAAATGTTCAGGTTTTGGGGCCCATACATGCAATCACGCCAAGTAAAACCAAACAGAGACACGTTGTTAGACAAGTAACTTAGGCACCCTTACTAGATTCATGTATATCAAAAAGGCTAACTTAGCATAGAACTAGTAGCAAGTAGAAATAGGCCATCCCAATATTTGGTTCTTTCAAGATTTGGGCAAACCCATCATGTTGTACTTTCTCTTGTTAAAGTTTTCATGTTATTTCTTTAAAAATATAAACACTTGCTTGTTCCCTGATTTTGTTCAATATTTGTGGCTTTTCCTGCAGTGGATGGGGAGATGTACATGTGGGGAAGGAACTCAACTGGACAGTTAGGTCTTGGAAAAAGTAATAATTGGGATATATACTCTTCTATGTTGCCATTATTGTGGTCGTTAGATTCCTATTTTATCAACAAAAGGAAAAAAAATGCTTCAGCATAATAGTTCTTAATGCTAAGAAATTGGAGATAGGTGGTCCTCATTTCCATTAACTGATTTTCAGAAGCAGAAAAGGCAATTAATATGCCAACTAAAGTAGAATGCCTGAATGGCATCACCATTAAAAAGGTTGCTTTGGCTTCGGAGCATTCAGTTGCTGTTACTGGTAACTACTGTCTTCTGCTGATCTATTTTGTTCTCTATTTGCTGATCATCATTGGCTACTAAACATGATAAAGAAATAGTGTGGCACAACTTGTAAATTTCTTTTATTGATCTTATCTTTTCTAGGTGGGGGTGAAGCCTTAAGTTGGGGAAGTGACAGCTTTGGACAACTTGGTCATGGCCATGAATCAAGCTTTCTGGGATTGTTTAGAAGCACCAGGTTTGTTTGATGGTTTCTTTATGTTCAATTCTTTTATTGAAAATTTACTTTATTTGCTGCATAACTTCCCTTTTCAATTTGAAGTTCTGCTTTTTGTTACACATTGCTGTCTGCTACTGAGGAAGGGGGAATGGGTGCGGGGTGATAAGTGTGTAATAAATACCATAAAAAACTTATGGTAAAAGGGGCAAACTCACTGGAATGGAATTATGGTGACTGCACAATTACATGGTTTGTATCTGACTGTCAAGGAATTCTTGGCATAAAAAGGTTACAAGGTAGCTAGTCATCACTTTGCATACTTTCTGTTTACTTGCTCATTAGTGAATATTACTTCTTCAGTGAATATACACCAAGGCGTATAAAGCAACTTGAGGGAGTTAAGGTACTTTGTTTTGGTGTTGATATTTACTAAACGCTCATATAGTTGGAGTTCTATTTAATAAAGTTATCATTTTCCCTTTGGCTTCTATATGCAATGGCTGCTTAGGTCAAAAATGTTGCTGCAGGGATGCTTCATTCTGCATTCATTGATGGTATCCAGGCAGCTCTATTGTGGTCAATAGCTTCCTTATGTTACTTGATGTTTCTCTAAACTTTTTCCTTTGCAGAAAATGGGTCTGTTTTTATGTTTGGTAAAGGATTGGTAAACACCATGATTCTTTTTCATAACTTTTCTCTTAAAATAAATTTTCAAGCTGTCTACTTCATTGGTGTAGCCTTACTTTTTTAACAAAAATTATCTAGGGCTTTGGAGAGCATGGTAGTATGACAACACCATCAATGATAGCAAAGTTGCCATCTTCTAAGGAAGTTTCATGTGGCGGCTACCATACATGTGTTATCACAAGTAAGTCCTTTTGAACTTTGATTGAAATACTCGGTTTCATATTACGTTGCTTCCCCTTTTTTATAGGCTTGCATGGGCATATACGTGATATATGTATATAATGCCCCACTGTTATAGAGTACATACCGGAATATCCCAAGGACATTCCAGTACATAACCTATAACAATGGGATGTTAGAGCAGTCACTACAGTCACTTAATCATGACATCATCATTTATAATCTCTTATAAGGTATCATAAAAAAAAAAGACACAACAGTTAAAAACCAATTGAATTCCTCCTTTTATTTTATAAAAACCGAATATGTACATTGTAGCTTTACACACCATCCAAATATGTACATCGTCCAAAACCTAATACAAAACACACTACAAGAAAGAGGAATTATACAAAAATTTCTATCTAATCCTTCAGTTTCAGTTGACCGACCTTTGAGCCATTTTTTCTTCCCAAAAGTACAAGAATTATGCTGCTTCTTGTAGAGTTTCTCTGTCCTAAAAAATCGCCGTTGCAATTTTGGTGAGTTTTGCAAACGCAATGAGATAATCATCATCGATGATTCACTCAATTCATAAAACATATCAACACATGTAAACACATAATTCACATCTTTTTATTTAACATATAGCATCACATATCATTTATTTCACATATCCACTCTCATTTAAATACATGTCCACAATATATTTCAGTCAGTCAAATACAAGTATTAAATGTATTTACAGTGCTCGTGAGATTCACTTTCGATTATTACGTTGTTGTGACTGAGTGTCTAAACTGTCCCATATCCATTGTGGATACTTGGCTCATTAATACTGCCTCTTTTCCGTTAAGGATACAGGGCTCATTATACATAGCAAGCCTTCATCTCTTAATCACATTCTGAGCTTTAAGCTCATTTTCAGTGGCTACTCAAGTCACAATTCTCATTATCTGATCATGCATTCATGTAATGAAATGCATCACACATATTCAATCAATTATTGTTTCAATCATTTACATTCACAATCTCATTCACATTTATCATTGGACCTTAGTCCGGTATTCAACAATCATGTTGAGTAACACTTATTTCTTCAGATTCACATACAAGAAGCACTTCAAATATAACATTCATGCATCAGAAGCCTCGGACCTTCAATGTATTCATGTCCACATTTAAAGGTAACTCAGAACATAATTTATAACAAACAAACAATTAAGTGAGACCGTATAGGTTACTCACTGATCGCTCCAAAAGCTATTGCCTCGATATTTCGGTAATGTCTGGATGTTGACGTTCCAAATGCTCTTCTATATCATGCAATAAACATTTACACATATCACAAATTTTCATAATTATACACATACTCATTTGTGCACATATATATGTAGACATATGGATTAGGTACAATGCATGTTTAATGACAATTTTGGGTATTTTTTTCATTATTCTCGTCACATAATCATTCATATATTAACACTCACATAAGTATAATTTGTACTTAGGGTTTGCAGCTTTATAAAACAATTTGAATCCAATTTCATAACTCATGTGATCATTCCAGATTTTTGTAAAAAACAGACTTTCGAGTCCATTTTTCATGATCATTCTGACAAGGAAACTGGAATAATTTGGCCACACTTCCTTCTAGAAGATTGTTCTCCTATGTCTTAAGTTTCTAATGACACCAAGATCATACAATTTGGTTCAGTATTCCGAAAGTTATGCTCAAAATACTTTGGAATGATTGCGTTCAAAATTTTGGCTAGTGCATGATCAGGCACTCAAAGTTGTGCAACTCATATCTCTCCATTCTAACATCAAAAAATTATAAACTTTATACCAATTGAAAGCTAAGAGAAAAAGCTACAATTTTTGTGAAGACAACTTTGTCTGATTCGGCCCACATCAACACAGTTTATTCGACAACAACAGGACATGATTTCTGTCACGGGTAGTGCTGCAATACGTTTGAGTATACCTGTTGCTAATTGACCTTGTCTTGTATCTTTTTATAGAATTTTCGAACTTGGACTTCACAGCTAAAGCCCATCTAAATGCAACTAATTCTTCGCTTTCTATAATTCAACCAACTCCTGTATTTTGCTTTTCTCTAGATGTTCCACCTCCACTTTCATATCATGCTCCGACTTCTTGTTTCCTAATTCCTCTTATTGATTTCTAGGATTAGGAATTGTGTGAAGGTTGCTAAGGAAGACTATTACTTTGGGATAGGTTTTGGTAGATTCTAGTCCTTTCTAAGTAGCTCAATATCATTTGATTGATCAAGTTTATCAGCTAGTTGAGAAATGTTAGTTGTGGTATGATATTCAATGGGTTTAGAGGTTGTTTCAGGTGTTAGAACAGTTGTTTGAGGAGATTGTATGTGCACAAATTGAGAGATTTGTGTTCGTCTCCTAGAATACACCTGGAGTGGTCAAACTTGTTTTGCCTTATCCTTCATCATTCCACTTGACTTAGGTTACTAGCAATTCGTGTTGGCGTGAAAGTAAAAGACCAAATAGGTTGAATAGAAGGAGACGAACAATTTTGTTGAAACAATTGAAATAGGTTGATTAGGAAAATCAAGAAGAAGTAGAAATAGGTTGATTAGGAAAATCAAGAAGGAGCAAGCCCCTTGTCCTATCTTTACTTCACTTAAGATAAGAATGCTAGGAAAAGGACTCATTTTTTACAAACGTAACATCGCTACATCAGCTTAGATAAGAAATTTCCTACTAGGTGGATGGAAAATTTATATCCCTTTTGTTTGGAGGAATACTTAATAAAAATGCACCGAAGAGCATATGGATCAAGTTTTCTCTTATTTTGATAATGATCATAAACAAAAGCAACAATTTTGATTCTTGGAATAAGATTTTTTTAGGCACTTAAATTTGGTAAAAGAAAGTTAGAATATCAATTGGAAGTTCGACATTATAGACCCTTATTGAAAGTCTATTAATGAGATGAGCAATGATTAAGACTAGGTTTGGCAAAATAGTCCGAGTTTTGAGTGGCCTTTTCTTAAAATTTTCGAGCCTCTAGTCAAGCTCAGGCTCGAGCTTCATGGCCTAGCTTAGTCCGAAGCCTGACTACACGCACGCACGCACGCACGCACGCATATACCTAGTTAGTCTTGCTTCATCTTCTTCTCAATAAATGTTTTACTGTCTACGTTTTGTCCCTACGCTTTGATCAACTCTTTTATCAATATCTGGTTTTTGAAACTTGCTCTCACTATGAGACGTGAATAAAGTCACTTGCAACGCATTTTCACAATAGATTTGCCTTCTTAAATATCCTCCTCTCTACATCTCTTCTTTGGACAACTTGCCGCTTCCTCCTCTCTTCTTTGATTCTAGCACTAAAAATAGCAACTCACACATAAGACTTGTGCAACACAATGAAATGAGAATAGGCCTATTCTTGGGGTTGGGTTGTTGAATCGAAGATTTCTAACTTGAAGAACATACGAGAACTCAAGATCCATAATGTAAATGGCTTTAGAATCTGGGTGAGAAGATGGCATAGGTGGCATTGCGCAGTGTTGATGATATAACTTTCCCCCTTAGGCCTGTGGTCGAGGTTGGCCAGGCCGACCTGACCCATTTACCACTGCTAATTAAAATTGTTTCTCCCCAATATTGTTTAGGGATGTTGTTAGGAACCTGACCTTAAAACAATAGGTATTACTATATTATTTGCAGTATAACTATGGTGTATACACCACTATCCCAGAGAAATA
>JAOQMR010000213.1:28581-53642 GCA_027563865.1 Erythroxylum pelleterianum | reverse complement strand
CTGGAACAAAGGGAACAAGGATTTTGGATACAGCCGAATAGGACAGCAATAAAGGCTCTAATCAGCAATGAAGGCTGATGTAGGAAGAAGGAAAAAAGGATTTAGAAGAAAGAAGAAGAAGAGAATAGCAATGAAGGCTCAATCCTCTCTTTATTTTCCAGGAAAATTCGAGCCTAAAGCTCTGATACCATATCAGAATTTAGGGTTTCAAGGTACCTACTTTATTGAAACTTAATAGGATATATATACATAAAGAGTACAACATAAATTAGGAAACAAATCAATCTAACCCTATATGAGGAGGATCCCTGATTTTTAGGGATCCTATATCTGAAATTTATCTCCTATATTTGACTATCTGAGGAGGATCCCTTATCTTTAGGGATCTTATATCTGATATTTACCTCCCATATTTGACTATCTATCTAATACAGTATCTACAACACAGATTCTTACAGTTACATATGTAGCACCTTTATAGATCTCTTTTAACAATTATCAACTTAAAATCTATATACTTTTTAGGTTTGATGTTAAATTCCAAGACATTTCTATAGGTTTCTTCTCATATCAAATCAAAACTATAGACAATTCTCCAGGTATTCTAATTTAGTTTTAAATACTTAAACATCTCTATTGGTCTCCTTTCACAATTTTTATTTTAAATTGTAGATGCTCTAGGTTCATAGTTAAATAGTTAGATACCTCTTTAGGTCTCTTATTTCAATTTTCTGAATAAACCCTATATAATTGCCTAGGTTTACACACCTCTCTAAGTCTCTTTTCACAATTTTTAGTTTAAACCCTAACTGCCTCTTTATACTCATAGTTAAATAGCAAGACATCTCTATAGATCTCTTTTCTTATTTTGGGTCAAAACATAGACGTTTCTCAATTTAGCTTTAACTACCTAAACACTTCTATAGGTCTCTTTTCACAATTCTTAGTTTAAACCGTAAATTCCTTTTTAGGTTCTTAGCTGAATACTTGCATACCTCTATAGATCTCTTATCTCAATTTTCAATCTGAACTCTAGATATCTTTACAGGTTCATAGTTAAATATGATCCTTTTCTTTGAATAGATTCTAAACATTGATATTCGTGTACTTCCTGCCATAAACTTTGCAAGAGATTCGATTATTCTATGACAGATTCGTTCCCTTGTTTGGTTGTTAAAATCTGTGTTTTAATTTTTTAGATTTGAGCAACATCATAAACTTTTGAATACCTTTGTCTAATAGCATCCTAAATTTCCTTGTGGTACCAAGAAACATATAGGTATCACTTATCTATGAAATTATTGGATTCCATAATCAAGATGTCACCAAGGAATCTTGTTCATCCCATGCCTCAAATGTAGGATCTTCTTTTGAAGGGCCATTCCCAGTAAATGGCGCAATTTTTCTCCACCCTTCAAGAAGTTGCGGATCAATTGTGACCACTTCAAATAAGTCTTTCCAGTCAATCGATACACTGGTGGACTGTTTTGTAAATCTTCGGTTGTAGCAATAACAATATTCAGGGACGCAAAAGCATGCAAGACAAGGCTGGTTTCAGTGGATTCTGGCATGATTACTTGGGAAGATTGAGAAGAAAAAAGTATATAATTAGGGTTTCAAGAATTAAAAAGAGGAATCTGATGAACATAATAAAATAAAATGAAAAGCATTAGGGCTCAGGAAATAACCAGATGCTCTTATAATATTTCACAATTTGTCACATTCAAAAAATCCTCATTATCTCTATCAAGCAGTTCGACTCCCTAATCAGTATATACGGCTCACCGCAATCCCTAAAGATTGGGGATTGCATCAAATCCTTTAGAATCACGAAATTACCGTATTAAAAGCACATTATTCGACAGAAACAAACCTGAGGCGATAAGTATGTTGAGAAGCCAATGTTGCTTTCTGAAGTTTACTGGTGACGATATAGTATTGTCCTTGTCGCTTTTATTTTTGTAGTGTGTATGTTGCTTCAATATAAACTAAGCATTTTATTGTCACCGTTCTTTTTTATTTCTTTTTGAATAATTTTGCATAGGTGGTGGTGAGCTATACACTTGGGGATCAAACGAAAATGGTTGCCTTGGTATTGGGTATCTACATAAGAACTAAACCTAGTCTTTCAACTGCAGAATATTTTGAATATTTTTAGTTTTGGGCTTGAAGATGACTAATACTTTTGTTGGCTAATGTAACTTACAGTTCCATTGATGCACTTCATTTTCCAGAAAGGGTTCAAGGTCCTTTTGTAAAGTCTCCTGTTGACAAGGTTTGTTTATATTGCTACTATTGGAGAAATACCTAATAGATTTTACCAATAGAACCCATTCCTAGGTTCTCAAGTAAAATGCTAGCCTTTTTCTGAGCCATTTTGGCGCCTATCAGAGTTAGACCAAAAGCTCTTTGTTTCAAAGTCTTCAACTTCAAGTAATGGGCAATGCATGATTCAAAAGTTATGATCATGAAAACACACAATAATCCGATGGGAATTGACTTGCCCCTCTCTGAAGCATTTGTAATTTCAATAGTTGCTTATGACAGATATATTCAATCAAATTGGTCTGTTGACCTTTACCTGTTACATTGCTTATGCAGATATCTTGCGGTTGGAAGCATACAGCAGCAATTTCTTGTAATAATTTTTCTAATACACTACTCCTTGTGCATATGCAGTTTCATTGGTTTCCGCATTAAAAGCCATATAATTGTAGATGTCTGTACTTCGTGAAAGTTTCCGTTGGTTTTTGGTATTTTTCTGTGTGGTGTCCTAAAATATCAAGAAAGACTTTGCTATATCCTTGATATTTAGACTTACAACAACATTTGTCTGGCATGCTTATCATTGAAGTAGTTTTTGCCTTAGTGTAAAAGGAAAGAAAAGATTGAGAATAGGAGCATACATCATTATTAGGGTGATCTCCTTTGTGGTCAGTGTTGTTGATTTGTCATTACTTTTGATTGGGAAAAAAAAACTTTTCAACCAACGTAGAAATTTTTGTTAATTTACTGATAGATCAACACATTTGGTTTATTAATGTTATATGTTTCTGCTCAATTTTATACTTATTTTGGGAAAATGTCATTACCTTACTATGTTCACAGCTGCTGCATATAATGCAGAATCAATACAAATTTACATTGTTGGAATATAGGGGGTAATATCTTCACCTGGGGTTGGGGAGGATCTCACGGAACGTTTTCTGAAGACGGACATTCTTCTGGCGGGCAATTGGTATGCTTTCACCTCGCTTGAATTCTGCTTGGAATTTGCTTTATATGATAAAGCCAATCTTTCTAGATTTCCATCACTAAATGAAATTCCCCCATATGGTAATTGAAGGATACAAAAAAGATAACAAATCTTTCCTACAATGTCTACATAATTTTAGCCTTCTGCCAGCTGTTTGGCATGTTTTTTAACTACTGTCCTTTTCATGATCCACAACCTTTTTATTTACCCAAAAATAAAAAAAGAAACCTAAGCATTGTAAAAAAGAGCAGCCACAACCTGAGAATTTAGTTCTATTTTAATCCCACTCCCACAGTTCTTCAGGTTTATAGACATGTTTCAGTTATATGCACCTTGATCCTCGAGTTGCGCTCACCAAGCACCATTCTGCTTGTCCGCTCGTGTTATTGCTACCGTAGAATTACTCTCAAGTTACTGTTCTTTGAGAAGGACTAAATGAGATTTCCATATCTTAGCCTTCATTGGTTCTGCATACAGGGTCATGGAAGTGATGTTGACCGCATTAAACCTACCTTGGTTGATTTCAAAAACAAGGTAAAAGCATCGGAAATATCGTGCGGATTCAATCACACAGGAGCCATACTAGAATATACTGAGTGAAGTGTATCACACAGGGGCGACTCGAATATAGCGAGTGTAAGTAATGGTTTTGGCGGAACGTCACGTATATCATTCTTTGCGATTATACATTGTTCTATGCTGCAAAGTATCCATAATTCCATATACATATACGACATCAGTCATCCATTTAGTAAACCCTTCATGTGTCTGTGTTGAGCCTCGAGTCCTGCATTTTAATGTAGCAATCATGAATGCCTGTAAAGTTCGTCAACTTGACGTGTAACATGTAACCAAAACGGTTATGTAAGATGTATTTATTGTGAACACCTTCATAATTTATAGATATAGAGGAAACCTTGGAATTCAATTAGTTGAAATTATTTGTGCAATTTGAAAAATAATTGTTGTTATAATGGAATATGTTGACTTAATAATGGAATATCCGTATGTGGTGCATTGGAAGCATTGTTAAAAGACATTAATAATGGAATATCCCCTCTTTCCCTCTTCCATCTAATTTGTCACTTTTCCCTCTCTTCTCCTCTACTTACTAATTACTATTCTACATAACCATAAAAATAATAACCTTCTATTATATATATTTTACCCCCTCAAAGAAAGACTAGCAATAAAAGAGTACCAGGCAGGCACTCGGAGCTTTCTTTTTCGGTTGGTTTAGTTTCTACTAACTATTTATTTGTTACCCGCTTATCAACATTTTCAATTTAACAGCCTTTTTTATAGTGCAAGTATTAATCATATTGACATCACAACGATCGTAATTAATATATGTTTACTACTACAAACAAACATTACAAGTGCTAATTGTTGCGTAACATCATTGTTATCCCCTCTCTTGCATTATTTACCTACTTAAACTTACAATATCATTATCTTCCAGCCAACAAAGAACAAAAAGAACAGAGAAACCTTAAACCATTTACACCTTCTACACCAATCTCGCCTCCGTGATTACTCCATATGATTTTACACCTACTTCCTCTCACCGGATATAAGTAGACACTACCATGCATTACACTCAAAAAGACGTGTTCCTATCTCTACTTTCCGCATAATGCTCCAGTGTCAATCGGCTCTCAAAAACTTCCATCTCATTCTCAACGTATGATTCAATCTAATCTCATCTGAACACATCAACTCTGTCAATGATATCCAATGCTTTCTCCTTCTCAACACCAAAGCTGATAATGGGAACCGCAGAATTTACCCTCTTCACCGCAGCTGCTTCCTTGTTTTGCTTCTTATTCAAGTGGCTTGTACTCTTACTTAATCTATCATACTTTCTCAACCCCCTGTTTTTCTCCATATCAAAATCCCCACTCTTGCTCATTCCTAGAGTCCTCCTTTTCTGCTTCACATCCTCCAACATTTTCTTCTCTTCAGAGGTTAGAATTAAGGTCGACTCCACTGTTTTCTCTTGTTCCAACTTTTCAGGATTTGTACTAAATGGGGCCTTCGTAGCTGTCTTTACTTTGGCATTAGTCTTTGATTTTCTTACCAAATGGTGAAGCCACAACAACAGATCAAGTATATAGGCTTCTGTTTTCTCTTTGTCTGCATGGTGAAGCGTCTCTATTCGAATAATTTGTGCTGGTGTGGTGGAAGCCCTTCGGTTCACATCAGACCTGTATTCATTTAAAGCTCATATGTATTCTCATTCTAGCATATTCTGCTAGATCTTATAAAAATAACAAATAGAGGAATTGGAATTGTTTGCAAAACTTAAATCAAAGAACCTCACTCACCCAGTATTTGCCCACTCTCCAACCCATCCAAAACCATGATGTGCCCTGTTTTAGATGAATGAAGATGAAACAAAGAAAACAATAACTACACATCAGTAACATGAAGTCATTGGAATTAAGAAGAGGAAATTGACTCGACCCATGGAAATTGGTTATATTACTTGGCTGTGTTCGTGGACATTGGAACAAGCCATTGCAGAGTCTTCTCCATCTCATCCTTGATTTCAGTTATCGTGAGCTGTAGATATAAATTCAGCAAAGGTAAACAAGCTGGATATTTGCCAGGACAAAAGTTTTTCTACTCAGACTTCTCTTGTTCCTTTGTTTGAAAGGCAAAACTTCATTAATATAATGAATTTAACATGGTCTCTGAATATACACAACAGAGAACCAACTTCTTGGAAACATTATTTTACTCCCTTATTGGCAATGAATTCTATAATTTATGATACGTAAAAGCATATCACCAACTACATAATACCTCTTCCTTCACCCGATGAGATTGTAACTTGGAGCGTAAAGCTGATCTAATGCTGGGCGGCAAGCCTTCATACAATTGATCCCTTATGTTTTGGGGAATTGAACTTGATCTTGCAACCTGAAAGCATCAAGATTATCTTTAACAAAAATCCTTAAAACTCGGTAAACCATATTATTGCAAAGCCATAAGAGTATGTACAGCAGGACTTGTGTACTCAAAATCAGGTTAATTAGAAAGGTCACTTATGCAACTACAGATCACAGTCCCTAAAAGCCCCATTTTGCTCAGCTGAATTTTGTAAAAGCTTCCTGCTACTTTGACTAAAGGCAATGATGTGTGCTGCCACTCTACCAGTCAAAATACCAATTGTCTTGCATCAAGTGGATATCAATTTATCTGCAATTTACTGAATCTGAAAACCTTGGTAAACTTAGTTTATACACCTAAGGTTTAGCATGATTTGATGTTATCCCTGAGAAAGGAGTCATAAGCGATCATAAACACTTACACATGATGCAGGATTAAAGAAAGGTCTCGATGTCACCAACAAGTAGAGTAATAATAGTACTAGACCAACAACATTATTATCGATTCCTTTTTTCTGTCAACAGGACTTGTCCTTCCTTTCAAATGTAGAACAAGATGTAATAATGGATTATTTAAGTAATGATGGTAAAACATACAGATCCCTTTTGAATGATAGAGAAAGCTAAATGCAGAATTATGGATGAAATGATTGAGAGAGACCAAGCTCACCAGATTATCAATTTGCATAATTATATTCGCATAATGCAAAGACAAGCCAGCAGGTCCCAGTCGTTGCCGATTGCTTTCAGATCCTTGGAATGTTACATGGCCGTCTACAAAATGCAAGTAATAGCAATAAGCTTCAATCAATAAGCAACAAATGATCAAATAAAAATCAAACCCAAGGAAACAACCCCTGCAAAGCGCAGAAGGAATCCTCGTTCTGTATTTCTTACCATCACAAGTGTAACTAACTTCTTTTTTCTTAATATGATAATACACCTTTGGTCATAGGAACTACTACTTGGAGAATACAGAAGTATTAGCTATCTTCATATCTTCAAAATAACAATCACTTATACATGATGAGGGCATTCACAACTGTTTTCGGAAGCTAAAGAAGTTTGGAAATAACATTAAGAAGAGGATAAGCCAAAGAAGTTCGAAGAACAAATAATATTAAGAAGGTGATAAACCATGCAAACACGCCAACTGTATTACATGTTCAAAACCTTAGACGAGTACATACCAACATTTCCAAAGGTGTCATGTATCTCCAGCAGTAGAAAATGGACAATATCTACAAGTTTCTCCATCACCTACCATCAAAATTAACAGGCTGCATATCAATGATTGCAAACTTTAATAGGATTGCTAAAACTAAGTGGAAACATGATTTACAGTTGTTTTTTTCTTTTAATTTCAACTAGTTGCCAACTATGGAATGGCATTGTTCTTGAACTTAAAACTCATGCAGGCACAGAGCATGTACTAACTAAGGGCAGAGAGAGATCAAAGAAAGAATTAAGAGTGCCAAAGGTATAGCAATTATAGACTATGAATGTGATTCAATATAAAATGAAGATAAAGTTAGTACAATGAAGTTACCTCTTCCAAACTTCTGGACCAAAGTGACTTTTTTTTTAGGTTTCTCACTTGTTTTCTCTGACTCTTTAGTTCCGCTCTCAAGCTTGCAGGGCTTTGACCTACAATTGTTCACAAGTTCTGAACTTACTGATCATGAATCTTGGTCTTTAAACTACTTATATGAAGTTCCACAAAAAGGTTTACAATGAAATGATCAAAATACAAACATTTGTGGATGCTCAAAAAAGATTTCATAAATTGTTATAAAGTAATGTAAGTTTTTCCTTTTTTTTTTTTTGAAGAACATGCGTTTAAGTCACTGCATGTGCTGCATTTTTCAATAACAAAATCTAGATAATCATAGTTACAAACATCAAAATTTAACAATCTATGGAGATTTTTTCCACAAAAAAATAGGGAACAGATCACCTGTTCCATAATTGCTGTGCCAGTGCTGTTCCATTGCATCTGGTCCATACATTTAAATGGGACCCACAAAAATATATGGACCAGATACAATGGAACAGCATTGGCACAGCAATTATGGAACAGGTGATTTCATTCCAAAAAAATATGCTCATCAAGAGTTGAAATTAGTATTTCAATCATACATTGAAAGTTAACTATGTATCATATCTTCCCCAAGTTACCAGAGCATAATCACGTTGCTTTCTTTATCATTACCAATGCCCAAGAAAACCAGTATTTCTAGAATGCCAACTGCAGTTAGCAGCAACATTTGAACCGTTGACATAATAAAGTTTGCAACTTCTTAAAACAGAATACCATCCAGTTATCACAAATAAAAATTATGCCATATGACATAATTATTCAGTGACTGAAAAGGACATCAAGAAGTTACCAATTTGAGTAGCAGCCAGACTACTTTCTTGGCTCTTATGTTGGCAGTCTTGCTCAAGTCTGTCCAGTACCTGTAATTCATGATATAGTTCCTGCAAACCAACAAAATGTGCTTTTATACTACAGTTTCCTTCATACCACCAAGCATGTGATTACAATATACAAAATGAATCGGATGGAGAGGTAGCTGTCTATAAATTTTAGCAGACATGTTCTAGTCCAAAATACAAGTTTGTATGCAACCCATCAACCAAGGTAAGTTGTCCAATAATTTTGGAGAAAATCAGAAAGGGAGGGACACTCACAGCCGTAGACTGAACAAAAATCATTAAAAGCTCGATGACAGCTTCTGATTCTTCCCTCAATTGCTTTTGACGAGTAAGCTCTCTGCTGAGTCTGGAATGTGAAATAAAATCCATTCAGCAACCTTACAAATATGTTACCTTAACTTAATTGGAAGAATCAGAAAAGACATTTATAATTACTTCTCAAAATAACGATCCAAGTTGTGCCACTGAGGGTCTTTACACCGATTTCCAAAACGAACCACTTCTCCCACGAATATTTTCAACTCTTCCCTGCAATGGAAGTTAAAAATTCTTCAACTGCAATGAAGACAGAAGAAGCAAGAAAGGCAATCACTGAAAATGGAAACTTGATCATTACAATCTTGCATAGCATTCACCTCTGATCAACAGCAACAACTCTCAAGAGTTCATTGGTATCATTAGATATTAGACGCTGGACACCTTCAGAAGAAAATACAGTGTCTTTCAAATGTCGAATTCTTTCCTTTGAAAGGGACTGCATAATGTTGGAACCCTTGACAACTGTGTTTGCTACCTCAAAAGCTAGTATCGTAAGCTCGTTGCCTTTAGTTGCCACGGAAGAAGCAAATCCGCTATTTGGATTTAAATTAGTCATGCTGCTTCCAAGTGTGTCCAAGACCTCCACTGCTTTTTCCAAACCAGCTCTGCCCAAACGTGAACTGACGGAAGAAACCTACAGATTACGGTACCTTCTTAAAAGGTTGATACTATACAAAACAAAATGACGGACTAGCAAAGCAAAATCTAATGGGCCGTCCTGGATTTAGTTTTGGAGTTGCTGCAATGGAACATTTCCAACAGATATCTAACTGAAATTCCTCTCTAAACACAGATGGTACAGTGATTCTTTGTTGTGTGTGTGGAAGGAGAGTGGAGTGTGTAACTCATTGAATTTTAACGATTGATAATGATAGTGCGGGAGATGTTTATATTGCTAAGTGTGAATAGAATAGCCTTTTCCTTCCAACAGAAGCTGTTGTTGTTGAAGGATGGAAGGAAAAAAGAAGATTGGGCAAAGAAGTACCTTGGTAACAGCTGCCTGTTTGGAGCGTGTGGATCTTGATTTAATGGAAGAATAGCGTGGAATCCCGTCGTAACTAAAATCATCATCAAGATCATCATCGACGACAACAGCAGCAGCTTCATTCTTGTTATCATATGAAATTAGATTCTCTTTCACTTCCAACTTCTTCGTATCCAACCGATTACTTCCACCACTACTAGCCACTTTTGAGTCGAACAAATTTGTTGCGGAAGTAGAAGTCGCTTCAGCTTTATTGTAACGATGATTATGATTATTCAGAGGACGCTTACTGCCCCCGAGATTCTTCGAACAAGAACAAAGGCCCCCCATCTTTTCTCCGATCAAAGTTTTCCTGATAATGAGTCCGGTCAACGCCCTTAAAAAAACAGAAATTGGTGGTGGTGGAAGCAATAAGGCAATCAAGATTGGCCTGGGCAGCAAAGCAGACACGCTTGGAATAAGAAGAAAACAACTCTTAGTCGTTTATTCCGCCTACGATTCAAGTCCACCCTCGATCCACCACTGACCAGCCACCAGCAGCCAGGACCCGGAAGCGCCAAAATTTGTCCCCAATTTTTCATTTCGCTCCTCGTTATTATTACTTAATTATTATCTTCCATTTCTAAAAACAATTTAATTATCCCTAAATTAAACCTAATATCACACTGTTTGTGCTTCTCCAACTCGAAGAGAGCACCGTCGGATTCAAATATCACTTCAACTATTTATTTTACACTTCCAAAGTTATATTTTGGATTTTAAGTGAAATAAAGTTTATTTTAATTTAGGTACCGTACATCAGAAAACAAGATGGAATTTGTTATCCTAATTCAATTTTGAGAGTGGAATTCTTTTTTTTTTACGTATATCTAAACAAATTTAAATATTAACCGACTTTATAGTAGTAGCCGTGCATGGTGTATAACTTCGCATCATCTCGTACGCAGATCATACAACGATGCAAGATTTTCCAGTGTTGTGCTTTCTTGTTTATTATAATGTTAATCATTCGAGTGTTGTCTTATTTAAGAATTTACATATTATTTAATAAATAAAAAACTAACTATACTTATATTAAAGCGTCTTATCTTCAACAACGGTTCCTGGTCAACGCTGGAATCTCTGCAATAACTGCGGAAGACCTATTCCTTACAATTTCATCGCATCTATACCGCTGTGGGACAACCTTCACTTAAGCTTCAGGCGACGTCAACTATTGTCTCTACTTCCCCCCGTAGCTCAACCTTCAGTTCTGGCAAGCTTTCGGTGCAAAGTATCGCTGCATCACCTATTGTCTCTACTTCCTTTCCTTCCCCCCCAGCTCAACCTCCGTTCAGGCGAGCTTGGGTGCAGAGTATTGCTGCATCAACTATTGTCTATACCTCCTTCCCCTCATAGCTCAGTGTTCTCTTTTCAGTAACTTTTTGATCCGTAGATAACTCCGTGTTAATTTCTGGCACTCGGAAATTAAATGGAAGGATCATTTTATTCTAGGTTTGTGTTATAGAATACTTTTGCTATCAACGTACAGCTCATAATCACTTTTCCAGCAGCCAAGCTTTTAATTTCGATTTAATTATTATCATTTGACATACTTATTACCTGTTCCATAGAACAATGACGATTTGTCTCGTCTATCATGCAAGGATGCAAACTTATCGTCTATCGGTCCGTACGCTTACGAGCTAACCATGAACCTCAACTAAAGTAATTAGAGGTGAAATAGTTCCTTGAAAGTACGATTGAAACAACTATGTGTGATTTAATTATCCGTCAGCATTTATAACAGCTGAGCGTACACGGCATCAAGACCTGAAGAGTAGTAGAGCAATTAACAAACAATAATATGACAAGGCACGCTGATTGTATGTAAGCTGCCAAGCTGTGGAACCTCGCTGGTCTTTTCCTCTTCAACACAGTCCCTCCAGCAGCCGTCCCCGCCGCAGTAGAGAATACAGTAGGTGGCTTCTGTAGTCGGACCCGGAACGGAGAGCGAGGAGACGACGACGAAGAAGAAGAAGACGGAGACTGCGACGACTTTAGATGCGTCAGCGTCAGCGAGAGCGTCTCCGCGGTCGACGGAGGCCTTGTTGTAGAAGAAAGACGACGATGGAGAGAACACGGGAGAGTTGGACAGTGCAACAGAACACGACATCGTCTCTGGCAGCTTCACTTAATAAAACAAACAACGCTCGGGTTTTTTTTTTTATTTTTTATGATGATATGTTTTCGTCTCTGCTAGGAAGTTAGAATATGGGAACGTTGGAATGTTTGTATTTAAAGGAGGTTCTTCAGTTCCGCGTTGGCTCTTGACGCGTGTTTATTAGAACGCCGCTTCTACGTAAAGTCAAATTTGCCCTTAGAATTTGCACGTTAAGATACATACATCATTTATTTATAATCATCGACTAATCCACAAAAGTTAAACAAAAAATTAAGGGAATGTTGCATTTCATATTATTAATATCATTACTATCTATAAAAAAAAAATTGACGTATTTAGTGTGTAAAATTGTACGTTTTGCAGAAGTTTTGAGAATATCATGATATACGCAATATTTATTTGTATTTTTATAAAAAAAATTGTTTATGTTACTTAAAAATGTGATCCTAGTACAAAAAGACTATTTTCGTTATTTAAAATTATGACTTTATTATCACAAAAGAGTAGCTCTATAATAGCAGTAAATAAATTAGCCTGTAGAAACATCGACATGTTCAGCACAATATTAAAAGAAAAGAGGAAAAAAAAAAGGAGAAGAAGAATGTAATTATATATAGCTTCTTCCTTTTATGTCATTTGAATGTTAGGTTTTTCCTATACAGTAGACAATAATTAATTGTCTTTTTATCAATTTTGTAATAACTTGTCGATTAGGTTACATAAATTTGATCAAGATAAAGGTGATAAAGTGACTCAATAAAATAATCTAAGTTCATGAGCAAAAGTTTAGTTAGAAAATAGACCCCGATTAATATGAACCGAACTCGTATTGAGCTTATGATGAAAGAGCCCGATATAAAAGCTACATATATATATATATATATATCAGTTAAGATTTATTGTAGTTGCTAATGTAATGCGTAAATATGCAGAGACTCTGACCTATTTAGAGGTTCATGACTTAAGAAAACTACAAAAAGATGTTAATCATGTCTCGGCGAGTGACTTTAATAAACATGTCAGGTGGATTCAGGCTCGTTACATCCTTAGAAAACTCATTAGAAACTCGATGGAACTGAAATCAGGCATTTCTTCGTCTTTTTGTTATTTTCTTTTCACGTACGATCCGAGATATGTAACTAAGACTTCTGTTACAAATGGTGCACGTATGTGGTTGCGACGCTGCCATGTGATGCACAGTGGCCTGCTAACGTTAGCGTTATAGTACTATTGCTTACGTTAGCGCCCAAGAAAAAAGAACATTTCAAATTTTCCATAAAAGGTACCCTAGGTCATTTTAGGTTAGCTTCTGGATCGGGAGAATTCATCTAGTGATTTTTAAAATTTTTGTGGATTAATTACATTGGTAATTTCATTCCAAAAAAAAAAGGATTGAGGCTTCTGAAGCTAGTTTTGAGTGAATTTTCATACTTTGGACCTCACATAAAAGAAATACTTATGGTTTTCGTATCTCAGGTCATATGTTTGGTGTTTGGAATAGAATGATAGTTACTCATATTGAGATTTTTTGCAATAAAGTCTCAAATAAACTTCATTGACGATCATTTCAGCACGAGTATGTGATAATTAGAATGTGCATCTGGCTTTTCACATTTATCGATGATATTTTGTCATATACTGTATGCTCATATAGAGTATGAGGATAACATAAAGATGTATCCCTTGCGTTTGTGAAATTTTTGAGTATTGATGAGATTGTAATCATCACAGTGGCCTTTCAAGTCAGTATTTGAATTGTTCTGATCAGTGTTTTGAAAACCAAACCGAACTGGCTAGTTGGTTTAGCCCTTATATTTTGTTAGTAATTAACCCGTTCATTTTGCGGTCGGACCAGTAAAAACCTTCGAATCAGTGTAATAAATGATCAACCGATCCATTTAAAATGCCTTGATTTTGATGATTTCAACTTGACGGGAAGTCTTATTTGAATGGGACATTAGTTGAGTTTGGGTTTTATCAGTGAATTAACTGAAAACCTCTGCAAGTGATTGAAGCAGCTGAAAACAAAAACCCTTTAAAAACCATGATCTCTTCAATCTTTGCTAGACACTTGAAAGTTGTCCAAAGTCTCCACCTTTACACTGCTCCTTGCTTTTCAACTATACCTGTTTCATATTTTTGCTCTAAACTCCAGAGCCCTCCTCCGAATCGACAAAATTTTGACTCTAACACTGTCTCTATTTACTCTATCCTGCTATCTTATTTTGTGTTGTGTTGTGTTGGTAAATTTTTTTTTTAACTTGTATGTTTTGAATTTTGAAGGTTTAAGTTAAGTTTATAATTAGATAAATAATTAAATAGTAGCTAAAAATTATCTTATATATATATAATATATAAAATAAAAATTTATATATTTAATTATTTATTAGTCACTAGTTCGATCACGGTTGAGGTTCAGTTGAACCATTGACCCTTAAATCAATTGCTTCTCTGGTTCAGTGACCGATCCCGTTTTTAAAACATCGATTCTGCTTGCATGTTAGGAGATGTCTCTGGCCTCATGTTTGGCTATTTTGCCTACAGGTATTGGCCTTACATAGGATTTTGAGATGAACATAAAAGCATTAGATGGAGGAAAGTCATTACTTTAATGATCTATTCACCCATAGGTAGTAGTGTCACTAGAGTTGATGATGTGTACTCTAATCGCTTTTATGTCGAGATCTGATTGCATTTATTATGTATTCAACTCACAGATGTTTCATCATTTGTGTAATCGAATTCTCGCTAAAGATACCATTTTATGGCTTTAAGTATGTTTATTGTCCTGCATTTGTGTTGATCCTTGCATTGTCATGTTGCAGTTGGCATGTTACAGTTATCTTTTCGGTCAACAACAACACTGTCGCCATTAAAACCTTGATCAATTTCAATTTCAAGAAGTGTAAGTGGGATGTGGAGTTTACGTTGGAGAAGGTAGACGTCAACCTAGCCATGCAGAAAAAGTAAACAGCTCCAATCACATCTAGCAGCTTGGAAGCTTACAAAGCAGCCTTTGTAACCTAGGAGCGATCCAGCATGATGTGTTTTTTGACCATCAAATGGTCAATCCCAGATCTTCTACTAAGTAGACTACCGGACACTAGCATAGCGAAGAAGTTTTGGATAATATGTCCTAGAGATACAAGGTCTAGTCTAATGCTTAACAGAGTGCCTTGATCAAGGAGTTGTTCTCCATGAGGTATACAAGAGGAGGGGGAATACGGGACCACATTATCATGATAGTCCACCTTCTAAGTAAGTTGAAGGCACTTGACATTCTCATTCCTGATGCATTTATAATGTATCAAGCTCTGAACACTCTCCCGTTAGAGTTTGGGATGCTCGTTACAACATACATTTCGTAGGATGAGGCTTGGGATATCAATGCCTTGATTGCCTGATGTGTTGTGGCGGAGAAGAAGCTTAAAAGCACTCCTTATACGACCCTGTTTGCAACCGCTAAAGGTAAGGGCAAGGTTAAACCTCAAAGAGCTAAAGGAAAGAAATTCAAATTCACTCTGTAGATGCAGATTGGTCGGTCTAAGAGTTGAAGAACATGAGGTGCTTCTTCTGTAAGAAGAATGAGCATAAGAAATTCAACTACCAGAAGTATAAAGTTTGGAAGATGAAACAGGAACCATTAGGTAACTCCCTGGCTTACATGAATCATTAATCCAAATTTGCTATAACCATATTTGGTTCTTGGTAGTTAGATAGTGGAGTGTCTAATCATGTTGCTTTTACAACGCAGGAGTTTAGATCTAAGAGAAAGCCAACTAAAGGGGAGGGGAAGCTGGTGGTTAGCAATAATAAAGTAGTAAATGCTTTATATGTAGGGGATGTATGTTTAAACCTCGATACGACGTTTGTATTATATACCGTCTTTTCGATGGAATTAGATATCTGTATCATTATTAGACAAAGTGGGTTATCATTTTGTCATTGAAAATGCAATTGTACAATTATTTTTCAATGCAAAACATATTGGAATTACCTTCTTAACATATGGTTTATATCAAATATGCCTTTCCCCTCATGAAATGTATGCTTCTTTATATATTACTAAACTTATTACTCGAAAGAGACCTCTCATTAAGAATACATCATACATGTTGTGGCATAAACACTTAGGCCACATTTTCAAAGATAGAGTTGAGAGACTGGTAAAGGAAAACATTCTTCAAATTATACATTTTGATGATCTAGAAACGTATGTTGATTGCTACAGAGGTAGGTTGATCAAAATAAAGAAAAAAAGATTAATTTGAGCTTCTAGTTTGTCGGACCTCATACATACGGATATTAGTGGACCTTATATAGCTACATTATGAAATTCTAGATGTTTTCTGACCTTTATTGGTGATTATTCTTTTTACAGTTATGTGTTCTTATTTAAGGAAAATTTTGAAGTTTTTGAGAAATTCAAGAACTTTGAGGCTAAGGTTCTCAATTGGTAAAATCCATCAAGATAGTCAAATCTGATCACGGTGGAGAGTATTGTGGCAAGCATGAGATTTCAAGACAAGAAAAAGGTTTGTTTGTCAGATATTTGGAATATTGTGGAATAGTGACTCGGTTCATTATGTCAGGTAGTCATAAGCAAAATGGTGTGGACAAAAGTTACAATCGCACTCTAAGGACATGATGAGGTCAATGCAGAGCAAGACTAACTTACCTAAATATCTTTGGGGCGAAGCCACAGAGACAACATTATATATACTAAATAGAGTCCCAAGTACATCATTGCCAAAGACACCTTTTAAACTCTGAAAATGGTGGAAGCCTAGCCTTACACACATTTGTGTGTAGGGCTACCCTATTGAGGTGCATTTGTATAATGTTTATGAAAGTAAATTGCAAGCTCGTTCAACTCGTTATTACTTAGTAAGACATCTCAATCACTCTAAAGGCTATAAATTCTACTGTAGAGATTATGGAATCACAAATAACTAAGTTTCTATAACACGATATCTTTAATGAGGGTGGGCCTTCTCACCCAGCAGATGAAAGTAGGACGGATACTACGATTATTTCGTATTTGCCACTCACATAGTCAGGTCCAGTGGATCAAGGTCTAAATATTATACCAGTACAGAAACAATAACCTATAAATGTACAAACAGAGGTTCCTGAGGTAGAAGAACCAATCCAGTTGCTCAGATCCACTAGAGTGAGAAGACCAACTATCTCATCTGATTACATAGTCTATTTGGGTGAATAAGACTATGATATAGGACATGTTATGGACTCAATTACTTTTATAAAAGTTATTTTTGGACCCCATGTGGATATGTGGTTGGAGGCAATGATGGAGGAGATGCAATCCATGAAATATAACTAAGTACAGGAGCTTGTCGATTTGTCTTAACATTGCAAACCTAACAGTTGTAAATGACTATTTAAGATCAAGAAGGACCAGTGCTTTTAATTTCGTACTGGCCGGTACGTTCCATTTCGGCCGAAAACCGGTACCGGTACGGGTATAGTCGGTACCAACGAAAAATACCGGCCGGTACCGGCCGGTACCGGAAGTTTTAAAAAATTAGGGGACTTTTTGCAAAATTTTCAAATTTTCCCTCCCTCCCTTCCTTTCCCCCATTTTTTTCAAAGTTTTTAAAATAACAATAAATATTTTATTACTAATAATAATTATAAATTAAATAAAACTTAAAAATAAATTATTTTTATTTTTATTACTAATAAAATATTTTTATTTAAATTTATTTTAATATTTTATATAATATTTATTAATAAATACTACTAAATTAGTTTATAAATAATAATTTTAAAATTATTTTTTTGAAGTACTTTTAAAAATTATTATATATAGATAATTATTATATATAGATATATATTATATATAGAAATAATTAAAATATAATAAAGATATATATAAACTAAAATAAATAAGATATAAACAAAAACTAAATTAAATAATCTACAACTTTACAATATGACAATGAACTATTTTGTAATTTAAAAAAAAATTCAAGGACAATTTTATAAATCTAAAAAATATTTTTGTATTATTGTAATATTTTAAATACTTTGTATTATTTTTAATTTTATAATTGTATGATGATAATTGTCTTTATTTATATTAATTGTGGTTATTATTTATATATAATATTTAAAAATTATTGTTATTTCATATTAATTATCATTATTATTTATTATTAAGATTTTTTAAAGCATGGTTGATATTAACTGTATAATATACCAATATGGACTGTTTTGCAATTTTTTAAATTTATGAAAATTTTTAAAAATTTTAGAGACTATTTCATAAATTTAAAAAATTTTCCGAAACGATACCCGATACCGGTACAGTTCTGTTTCATAGCTCAATTCGGTACCGAGTCCGGTACGGTATTCATAACATTGAGAAGGACTCATAAGGTAAAGTTGAATGGATTAAGGCTCAGTTGGTTGCCAAATGGTTCACTAAAAAAGGAGGGATTGACTTTAATGTTACCTTCTATCTTGTATCATCTAAGGATGCATTCAAAGTGATAATGGCAGTAGTAACTCATTATAATATGGAGCTGCATGAGATGAATGTGAAAACCGCTTTCCTAAATTGAGGCCTTTATGAAGAGGTCTATATAGAGCAACCTGAAGGATTTCAAGATCAAGGTGAAACTGACAAGATTTGTAAATTGAGAAAATCTATATACGGTCTGAAATAAACATCGAGACAATGGTACCTAAATTTTGATGAGGTTGTGACCTCCATTGACTTCGTGGAAAATAAAGTTGAACAATTCTTGTACTACAAAGTCAGAGAGAGAAAAGTTATCTTCCCATTGCTGTATGTGGATGACATCTTGCTTGCGTCAAATGACTTGACCATGTTTTATGAGGTTAAGCAACTTTTGGCCAAGCATTTTGACATGAAGAACTTTGGTAAAACATTTTTTATCCTAGGTATTTAGATTCATTGGGACAAATTTCAATACTAATTAGGCCTCTTATAGGGTGCATACATTGAACATGTGTTACAAAGGCTTAATATGACAGACTGTAAACCTATTGTAGCACTAATATCTCATGATGAGAGATTATCTTTGGCACAATATCCAAATAATGAATTTGAGAGAGAGAGATCATGAGGAATATTCCATATTTTAGTGCAGTAGGTAGCCTGATGTATGCTCAGGTATGCACTAGCTCAGACATTGCTTATTGTTGGATTGTTGGATCGATGCCTGGCTAACCCATGCATAGACCATTGGAATACAGTCAAGTGAGTGTTGAAATACTTAAAGGGAATGAAGGATTATATGCTGACATACAGAAAGGTCAACAATTTAAACCTTATAGGGTATATCGATTCCGATTTTGCTATGTTTCCGAATGGTAGAAAGTTCGGCTACTACACAGGCTGTATGACTCAAGAACTTGATTTCTAAGTTGTCTATGGTTGATTCAGTGGCTAGATCTATCCAATTGTATTGTGACAATCTTGTTGTTGTGTTATTTATTTACAAAAATAAGAATATCATAGGGTCTAAGCATTTGGAGGTCGAATACTTGACCATAAAGGAGTTAATTCAAAAAGGTGACATTAAGGTGGAGCATTTGCGAACTGAGGAGATGTTTGCTGATCCTTTAACTAAAGGGGATTACGCCCACATGTGATTGAAAGATATGTATATAGTATGACTGTATTGAAGTCCTTAGATACTATTAGCGAGGAGTCATTATGTTTGGTCCTTGTATGTTAGTGTGTTTTGATTTATTATGACAATATGATTGTTAATAAAGATGATTATTTTTTATCCTCAGTAATACGCGTTATTATACATTATCTTAATGCAAGCGAAAGACTTAAGGCCTGTGTCGATCTTAAGCAGTTTAAAGATTACTGGACATATATACGGATTGATCTTGAGCCTATATTTAGGACACGTGCAGTTTAAAAGGATATCCATGAATTTTAACATGACATATGAGAATATAAGTGTTTAATTTTATAAAGGTGTTCTCTAATGCAGTGTAGCATTCAGTTAGACAATTGAGAATGTAAAGATTTTCTCTACTGCAGTTTAGCATAATGTTTAGAGAAAACAAGATTTCTCTAATGCAGTTTTGCATATGCAATTAAGCACAAAGTTCAGAGAAATCAAAACCTACAAACGAAAAGATGATATAATTTAGATCATTCAAGTATCATTCTAATTTGCCACACTCCGTTTTCACATTTTTGTTATAAAGGTATTACATATGCGTGATTGTATTGGATCTATGTCACACATGACATGTGTATTCGATATTTTTCGATATCGAAAGCCTTGTCAAACAACATAATGGACTTCCATTATCTATGGATCAAATTGTGCTTAAATCTGATCGATCCACATAGTCACCTGACTTAACCGTATTTTTGAACTAGTTTCCAACTTTTTATCAATATCGCAATTGATTATTGTCCAAAGGGGAAAATGTTAGATTTTTCCTATATAGTGGACAATAATTAATTGTCTTTTTATATATTTTTCAATAACTTATCGGTTAAGTTACGTAAATTTGATCCAGATGAATGTAATAAAGTGACTTGATAAAAAGATCTAAGTTAATGAGTCAAAGTTCAGCTAGAAAATGGACCCAAATTAGTGTAGATCAGACTCGTATTGAGCCTATGATGAGAAGACCCGATATGAAAACTATATATATAGGTTAAGGTCTCCTGTAATTTCTAATGTAATTCATGAATATATAGACTCTGACTCATTAAGTGGTTTACAACTTAAGAATATCACAAAAAGACGTTAACTACGTCTCGGTGAGCGACTTTAGTAAAGGTGCCAGGTGAATTCAAACTCATTATGACATTGCAAAGCTCATTGAAAATTTGATGGCACCGAAATAAGATATTTCTGAGTTTCTTTATTACTTTTTTTTTTCGTTCGATCCGTGATGCATAACTAAGGCTTCTGTTACGTGCTACATGAAATGACAAAATTACTCAAAATAAAAGTAATAAGTCTTCATCCTTTAGCAATGCTGAATAAGATAATTATATATAGCATGTCAATTGATGTCATCTGGAAAGAGAAAATTACTCAAAGCAGTAGAGAAAGCACCAGTTATTATTACTTTCATTCATTAACAGGGTTTTTTTTTTGTTGGTCGAAACATTAACAGGGTTGGATAAGAGAAATCTTGTTGGGCTGTAAAGTTTATAAAAACGTCAATAACCCATTCAAAAAAAAGAAAATAAAAACGTCAATAACGAAACGACTGTTAGATGTAACTTACTAGAGGGCATTCGAGCCTTTCAATGCTGAATCAATGCTATAGTTAGTTTGGACTACAACATCAGCTATTTTGTTAAGCTAATACATTATAAGTATTAGGCTGTTAATGTTTAATTGATAGCAGGCATTAGAAGAGTACAAGTAGATAAAAACAGAAAATTTGAGAGAAATTTAGTTGATTATTCATCAAAGAAAAAAAACTTTAAATAACTTGAACGTGGAACTAGAAAATAATAACTGAATATTAAAAATATGAATTAAATCCGAAATTGTATAACAAACATTAACATAAAACCATTAGCTATTATATATTATTCAGCACCATTTTTAACTCTGGTTGACAATGGTTCTTTTCGGTATTTTAATGCATTTTTCTTATATATCTACTATTGACTTGTTGCTAGAATTGCATCTCTTTCATATCCTGACCCCCCTTCTTTATAAAATATAATGTATTATTTTATTTATGAAAGAATAGAAGGAGATAAAGAGAATTGGTACATAATTATTTTGTATTTGTTGTATTTTACCGAATGTATTTGCATGTATTTATACACATTTTGATATTTCAAAAGATATTGAAAATCATGAGATAATTGAAGATCATATGAGACACATGAAATAAAATCAAATATGCGAACCTATAGTAAAGAAAGGAAAAACTAGTAAATACAATAATAATTCGAGCTTACAGTTACACAACTGGGTCGGATACATATATATATATATATATACATGTATATATTTTTAAAATTGAAATGATTAACATGATAGAAAAAGTCTATCCGAAACCAAAAGAATCTTTACAATATTCCAAACATTCATTTGCTTCTAAAAATGGAGAATTAGATGAATTAAATTGTATTCAGCTTGGATGTTGATCAAAAGTCACTACGAAGTTATATATAAAGTTAATGAACTACTGTTTATATTCTACTAATCCCGTCATTTGTTTTCCACGCTCCCGTGGAATAGAATTGTCTGTTAAATCAAAATATGAAGTGTTTGTTCTCATTGTTTATTTATTTGTGCTTTATTAATTCATTTTCAAGCACGAGAAGAGAAATCAATTTAAATTTAGCGGTATGGAATATTATTTGATGTTTGATCTCATAATCTGGCTGCTTATCAGATAAATCAAAGGCGCGGTTACAAGATCTAGGCTCCTTCCAGACCATACGGCGGGATCAAATCTACTGTCCAACTGAAAATGAGAACCTGCGTTGCGAGGACAAATATGAAACATCTTAACGATAGGACCAAAAACAAGTTGCACACCGAAATGCGTGCTCTTTTGTTGCCAACATCACGAAGCCAGTTTCAAAAGTAATGCCAAACAGTGCAGTAAGTTGGGGACAAGACAAGGGGTAGGGAATAGAAATAGGAATAGGACTGGGAGTAGTAGCATGAACATGCGTTGCAGGTTTTCATAGTTTTATTTATTAAAAATATCTGTCTGCCACTGCCTCAATCACAGTCACAGTCACAGGCACAGCACAGCCAGCGGAAGTTCTTGAGAATCGACACTAGAGATTTATTATTCTTTATTAGGAGAAGAAAGAAAAGGAGACGAGAATTCAGAGGATGAATAGTAACAAAAAGGTGAAAAGAAGAATGAGAGAGACAGAGACAGGGAAGTGCATGCAGAGAGCGAAGATTAAGATGAAGACTGTGCAGAGCAGGAAGAGGAAGAAGAAGATGAAGGACATAGTTAAAGAAAGAGATTGCGAGGACTGGTGTTTTGTTTGTAAAGACGGTGGAGATCTTATCCTCTGCGATTTTCAGTTGAGTTTTCTTCTTCCTTAATTGTTCCTCTGAAAATTAAAATCCATGTTTCCCAGCTCTTCTGTTTAAATGTACTGACGGACCGATGTTTCCTCTTAATTTAACCAAGCGATAACTCACTATTGGCTTAGCCCATACTACTGCTGTGTTTATATTACTTATGTTTTTCTTCTTTGTTATATGTTATTTTGCCAGTCTGTGACCTCGATCATCATTTTTGAATGTACATGTCTTGATACTTCGATATATTTATGCGCGGTATATGTATTTTAAGAGCTTATGATCACTTGCTCTTTCCAAACCACATGATTTGTTAAACTTCAAGATTCTTCCTCTGTTTAGTTGGTCCCTCCAGACGTAATAAGTTTTACTTAAGTTCTCTCACCTTTGCATCCTTAACAATTCTACGTTAGTCAGTTCCATTTGCCCTTTCTTATATTTTTAAGTCTAAATTCTCTCTATTCTCTGCTTCAGATTTCCTGCTGCAAAACTTTTCTTCTGTTTCTGGAATATTGTTTACTGTATTTTGGTCATACCCGATCCGAATTTCCGATGATTTTCTCCTTTGCTCCATGTTATTGACGATGCAAATGATCAGGCCTACCTCCACTCTATCTCTCAAAAGAAGTATGCAGGCAACAAACAAGAAGTATTATTCTCCATATTTGATGTCCTCCATTATCGATATATATGTCCTATTCATCTATTGGAACATTCTTCGAGGATGCATTGTAGAAGAACTTAGAAGATTAATAATTACTAGATCTCTAACAATTTTGTGGACGGGAATCTTAGTGAGAGGACTAATGGATCATTTCCACAAATCATCTCTTCCGTTAATAGGTCTCGATATTCAGTTTCTTCTGTGAATGAACAACTCGGGATGCTTACGATAGTCTTTCATTATTTAGACTATCGGATAGAAAATTCTCAGTTCACCAAACATGATTTTGGTTCCGTCTAATTTCCAGTCATGGTTCATCAACTGTGCTCAATGACTGCACGTTTTGACTATTTTTCAAATGGATTTGATCCTTAAAAAGGGTAAGGATGGTTAAGTAAGGTGGCCTATTAGGAACTTTATTTATGTTTGCGTCTGGGATTTCTATCATATATAAGGTTCTTTCTTCCTTAATATCCTCTTTGGATAGCAACTTAACTTGTGTGTAGAAGAATGCATGATTAAAACTTTGATTCCCTTAAATGTGGAAGTGTGATATTATCTTCTGCCGAATTTTCCACTGATCTACATAGCTATGTAGGACTCCTCTTATGATTAAAGGACTTCTTTTCTCCTAGTATTCTCATCCCAACAGTAAACTAAGTAAAGTATATGTTTGGAGATAAGTGGTGTTTAGCAGTCAAACAAAAATGATGACTTTCCCATTGGGGAAGTTTTTAATTGTTTGTGATATAAAAGTGGAGAGAGAAATCACATATTCTTTTCCTCCCTTGTTCTAGGTCCTTGTTATTGGCAGCCAAGGTTATGTTTCTGCTTCCTTTTATTTGAAGAAAGGAAGCCACTCAATCTTCCATTATAACTTAAATATCCATTTTGGTTTTTACTACACTAGTATTGCATTAAGTCTATCAAGAGAAGATGGATATTATACATAGATGAATATATGAATAGATGTATATACAGATACACACACATTGATGAATCACTACTTTTTTTTTTTAACTGAATAATACAATTGTCTTGTTTGCTTTTCATACGAATCCCATGTCAACTTTTCTGCTGTTAAAGTTAAGAAATATTTTCATATATGATTGTATGACATGGAAGTTTGACTCTGAACCTTGTGGCTATATCTACAATCATATATCATAATTATTTGACATGCAAACTGTTAAAATAATTTCAGAATATTCTCCCTATCAAGACAGTTATTAAAGATATTATTTCAGTAACTGTAAATAGTTATTACCAAAGCAGTTATTTCTGCTTTTATTA
>JAOQMR010000213.1:3465-28481 GCA_027563865.1 Erythroxylum pelleterianum | reverse complement strand
TTATTTCTGTTTTGGTGAACCGTGTACTTTTAAAAAGGGGAATAACCCCTATTGTATTGAGTTAATGAAAACAGTCTCTCCACAAAACATTCTTTGTAGTTTATTTGACACAAACTATGCTCATTGCATTTTTCTTATAGCTTTTATACAACACCTTGATATTTCTTCCTAATATTGCACTGTTTCGAGATTCCTCATTGAATTTATCCTCTGTTCAGTAATTGTTTGAAGGTTTATCATCCAGGATGTGTGGGAAAGGAGGATACCTTGATTGAGACTGGAGAACAGTGGACTTGTGGTGAGCCATTAAAACTTTTAGTTGATTTTAAGTGTTAGAATATGAACCAGTCCTAAAGCTTACCTGAAAGTTAACTTCTGAGTACTTGACATGGTATCATAGATTTTATTATTGGGAGATCCTGAGTTCAATTCATGTTGTCCATGTTTACGGTGGATTAGTAATTTTTTGTGATCTGTATACATTTCATTTGGGGGGAAGGTGTTAGAATAATATAAGAATTATTACTGGAGAATACTCCAAAGCTTAAGCTTTTAGTTAATTTGCAGAGGTGATCTTTACTTGCAGTTCATGACCTTCTATTACCTCTTGTAAGGGTGTCTCTTTGTAGCACACCTTTTCTGTATTGCTCAACTCATCCTGTGGTTTAATTCCAAATAATGGATAAAAAGCATGGTAAATGTTGGTTTTCGTGTGTCCAGACTGGCATTCCTGCTTACTTTGTAGTGGAACTCCAAAGTTTCGTTGCTACTGCTGTCCTAGTGCTCTGTGTGGACATTGCATTGCCACTGCTGAGTTTGCACCCGTTAGGGGGAAGAAAGGGTTTTGCAGTAGCTGTTTAGAGCTTGTATTACTTGTAGAAGAAAAAGAGAATACGAACATCGATGAGGTATGCATATCTTCCAACAGCAAACTGATTCTGAATTCGTTAACAAGGCAAAGTTTCATTTTCATCCATTCTGTTCTGAGATCTGTGGTTAATACTCTCACCCTTTTGTGCCCAATGGGTTACCTCTTGTATTCTTTTGTTTCATTATAGCTAGGAATTCAATCTATTTTCCTCACACTGCATATGGTGCCAGATATTTACTGTTGAATTTCTTAAAATGCTGATATAAGAACAACATATAGAAGCAAGGACGGATTATCACAGTGCTAGTATCTTTTCATTTATGCTAGTTAAAAGAGTCAATAACAGCATGAGAATTTAAGTAAATTATTATTTTGTTTTCCAATTATATGAATAGAGTAAACTATTTGAAAAGTCAATTTAATTGAATTTGTCCATTTCCACTATAAATTGCTATGCTTTAACTACTTGGTTGAGTTTCTATTATGGCTCTCTCTTTTCGTGCAAATAAACTTTTTCAGAACAGAAACATGGCTGTTTATCTTAAATTTTCAAAACCTGCTTTCTTTAACTATCGAACATATGTGCACAAACTATTACCTTCCTGAGTTACTTATGACCGTTACTACCATTATTGATAACTATTTGCTTGCCTAAGTTACTTACTAATTACTATGTTACGGCTCTCTGTCATTATTGACCCTTGCATTTGTTGATTGAGAAGAATCTCAGTCCCAACTGATGAAATTTTGTTGAATGCAAGTAGGAAACTTGGTTTCATAAGTTATAGGCTGTTTATCAATCATCTAACCTTGCAGAAATTCGTTAATTGAAAATTTTTACCAGTATTCTTTTGGTCAATTAAGAAAATACACTGAAAACCAAAATATAAGCTGAGGCATAATGAGCCCTTTAGTTTTTGTCTTGATTTCAAGTATGACATATAATTCGAACTGCTTGTAACATGCTTATAAAGAAAGGCAACAATTGTCGAAGTTCACTATCTTAAATGTATTCACATCCTGTGAAACATTAATCACTCATTCTGTTGTGGTTAAAGCAATTACTTAGAAGGTCAGAGGACTGAGAATGGAGGTAAAAATGGACTTCTTAATGTTGTTGAATGTACTGTAACCTTCAGAAGTGATAGAGATGCCATTAATGAAAGAGATATGAGAAGATTAACTCCCGTTAGGTATAGTCAATAAACCTTATCGTGCGTTTGACCATTCAACATTATTTCTTCCCTAGCATTTAATGTTATCTTATTTTACTGGTGCCCTTAAATAAATATGTGCTTGTCTTAAAAAGAGAGAGAGGGAGAGAGAGAGAACGAAAGAGAGAGATAGCGGGGGGTGTTAGCAGGTGGAGGAAGCAAATATACATCTTGCTGATTGTGTCTGGTAAATAATATCTACCATTTCTGCTAATACTTTTCTAGATTTTAATTCAAACAGTCTGGACTATTGTTTTATCAATGTTGAATGACTGAGAAATTGGTGACTATAGATGCTAAAGATTGCAATATACTTTTGCAAGAAGTAGTCCTCAAAGAAGGCTGCTGATATTGAAATTCAGTGTGTGTGTGTGTGTGTGTGAGTGTGAGTGAGAGAGAGAGAGAGAGAGAGAGAGAGAGAGTTTGTGTGTATATTTTCAGTGGGAATAGAAAGATTTGGTATGTATGAGGGCCCATTCATTGTTCAAATAATGAAGTATGCTTCCTTGCAAATCAGAATTAACTTTGTGCATTATTTTGTGAAATGCAGATTAGCATTGTAAAGGAAAAAAAATATTGCATGTGAATGATCAGGATAGTGATAATCCATGCACTAAATACAATTTGATTTAAGATATTAAATTTTGCTACAAGCGCTTTATGATGCTCCTCTGAATTTCTGAATATATTTCCTCTTTTCTGATTGAGCAAAATGATGGTGGAAATATGATCATATGATTGTTATTTTGTAGGACAAAATAGATTTGCAAGATCGCAACACGTACGAATGTCTATTCTTGGAATATTGGGATATCATAAAGGAGGAAGAAGGGTTGACTTTAGATGATGTTTATTGTGCAGATTCCAGGTTGTTGAAGGGTCAACATTCTGACTATGGTTCCCAGTCAAATAAAATTGGAAAGAGTAAAGGAAGTTATGAGCCAATAACAAGCAGTAGTGATCTGAGTGACAGTGAAGAATCTGAAACAATGGGCAAAAGGACAGGTCCCAAGAAGTTAGAATTTGTGGGATGGGGATCAAAACCTCTAATTGAGTTTCTTAGATCTCTTGGAAAAGATACAACTGAAGAGTTATCTCAATATGATATTGAATCAATAATATGTACATACATTCAACAAAAGAACCTTTATGATCCTTGGAAAAGGAAGAAAATTCTTTGTGATGATAGTCTTTATTCTATCTTTAGAAGGAAATCTATTCATAAGAACAGAATATATAGTCTTCTAGAAGCACATTTGGTGGTGAATATAAACCAGTCAGAGGATGATGAAAGTGGGAATGAAGTTAAAGGCACTTCTTATGAAAAAAATGAAGAAACTGTGTTAGCATGTAAGAAAAGAAGATTAGTGAGCTCTGCTAAAAACTCTGAAGGGACAGAGAGAAATGCTAATATCCAAGAAAGCTGTTTTGCTTCTATACTTTCTGAAAATCTGAAACTTATCTACTTGAGAAGGAGCTTAGTGGAGGAGTTGTGGTATGAGCCTGAAAAGTTTGCAGTTAAGGTAGTGGGAAGCTTTGTGAAAGTCAAAACAGGCTGCAGAGATTACATCCGTAGAAGTTCACACCAGCTTTTGCAAGTTACAGGTATTTATTTGCATGAGAGAGTGGGTATTTTGATAAACTGAAGCGTGTAACCATTGACATAAGAAGTGGGTTGTTTCCTATATCTCACATAATTTTCAAGCTTCTCCTGGGAATTGTAATCACTTGGTATCTACTTTAGTTGCAAGAAACTAAATTCTTATTTGCAGGAAGAAGTTGTCCTTTTCATTCAGTATGCAGCTATGTTTTATTCCTCCATCTGTTTTGTTGTATTATGAGGAGCTTAATCAATTGTTAACATCCAAGTGCATGCTTATATTTCCTCAGGCATAAAGTCAACTGGTGAGGACAAAAGCGAAATTGTTCTGAGAGTTTCCAATTTGCCAACAGATGTCCATATCTCCTCATTGTCAGATTATGACATCCGTGAGGTAAATTCCTTGTTGTATCAGAAGAACACTGACCTTGGCATTTCATGATAGTCCAAACACATTAAAAAAGCGATACTTTTTATAAGATTTTGAATTATATAATGACTTTATGTTGATTGATGTTCAAAAGGTACTAAAATTTGACTGCTTTAATCTTTTTACTTGTTTAAATAGGTGGATATTTTACATGGTCTAGAAGGAGGAACCTTTTTTGTCTATGGGCTTGTAAAGTAGCATTAAAATTTTCCTCTTATCTATCTTCAACAATGTGAATAATGGCACCACAGTAACATGAAGATTAGGAAAATTACATTTTAAGCAATTTTATATTGATTAGAATCACAATATGATTCATGTGTGGCCTTACATAACAGTTATGTTTTTTTGGTCTAGTGGTTTCTCGACATTTATTAGAGCCTTATACAACTGAAGTTTCAGTTCAAGTTGCACTGTTTTATATGGACTTGTGATTTGAAAGATTTATTCATGCCTTTGTTAGGGGGCGTGTTGAGAATAATATATGATTGATTTTTGGATCACACCCCACAGTTTAAACTCTTTTGTTGATGGTTTCTCAACACCATCGAATCATCAAGTGTTTTCTGTTCTTATCATTATACACATCACACACTACTTGTGCATTTGGTAAACTGAACACTAAAGAAATAGCTGCTAGTAGTATAAAACTGGCATCAATCCGATTGATTTTCTAGATTTAATTCATGATGATTGACTTGCATATATCTCTAGAGTTCGAAACTTCTGCTTAAAAATTCGAAAACACCTGAGGACAACATCAATATCCAAGCCAAGTTATTTTGTTCCACCAATTTTATCTGAATGTAATGCTGAACGTGAGGTTTCCAACCATAAGTTCTTGAGCAAAATGATACCGAATTTTTAAGCAAGTACAAATATGTTTTCAGTTTTCAATCTCCTGAAGTTGAACTTGGCATGAATTGTTTGGTGTCCAAAAATTTCATATCATTGTTCAATCTCTTTGGATCTTCCAAGTATTTATTTTAAGGGCTTTACTTATATTCTCCCAGGATTGGAATTTATATGCCTTCTCTTGCACTCTTCAATTTCGTTTAGTTAAGAGCAATCATCATTGTCGATAGAATAATATGCGTCTGTATATTAGGTGTAGATGGTTTTTTATAGTATTGAGTTTGACCTAATGCTAGTAGTTCTTTTTCAAGATTGAGCAATATTATGATCATTTTGTTGCTATTCACTCTTCAAAATTGTTGAAGATCTCCCATTATATGATTTACTATTGTATTTTATCTTTATATGATTATTAGGAGTAAATAGATAGACTAAATTAATGATATACACTAGTACTTTTGTGTTCGGTGTCTATGAAAATAGGTCTTGTTATCCAACTGCATAATTTTTGTGTCCTCTCTCATTTTTCTAACTTTCACATGATTTTAGAATCCAAATCTCTTGTTATCTAAACAACCGCCACTGAAATCCACTGTTTGTGTTGGAAAACACGGTGGTTGCCTTACACAATCTTCTTTCTCTTTGCAACAAACACACAACGAACCTTAGGTTGATGCCATCTTAGCTTGCTGTAACCACCGCCACTGAGCACTGTATATCACTTCAGTCGACTTAGAATTGACATAGTCATTAGACTCCTCTAGCCGCCAACAGTTCCCCTAGTGCTGAGTCACTTGCGATCTCAAACTGACATTGCCGAGGTTGTCTAAACATTTTCTAGTTTAATAGCTATTGGGTAAAATAATCTTTTGTATATTCAGAAAAGACTGCTTGTAGCATTGTTCGAATAACACATGCAAGCTGACAATGTTTCATATGCATTCACTTGCTTGACAGATAGTGTGGAAGACTTAAGAGATTTAAAATGATTGGGTATTATTATTATTTTCTATCTAGTATAGGGATATTATGTATCCTACATAGGAACTATAGTGTTTATTATCCTACTATTATTAAAAGAATGGTTAAAGCTAGTGGCCGATACATTTTTTAGTACTCTTATGTTGTTTATGTCTGTAGATGTAGGCTTAAAACCAAAGCAAATAAATCTTGTGTTCCTTTTTCACTCTGTTCTCTCATTATTTTACTGTCACGAGAACATATTGTTACTTAGCAACATTATGCTTGGAATGAGCACATTTCATGCTGCTGTGCCTTCTAGATTGAATTTCAATGGAGCTTACTGTGTGAGATCTAGGGCTATGTGTGTGCTTAGCCTTTGGTCTACTTAGATGGGTGAAGCTGTTTTTGAAAATATCAAGTTGCAGGATAAATTATCTAATTCCAAAGGTCTAATTACATTCTAAATTACTTTTCTGGTTGGATTTCCTTCAACAGAAAGCTTAAAAAGTGGATTATAGTTTTATACAAGATGAAAGACTTGCCACTTAGGATGATGCAGAAGGACATTAGTTAATTCTTTTGTGAAGCTGATGAACAAATCAAGTTAATCACCAATCTAATCCCGGTTAGAAAGGAGAGCATTGTGTTTAAATGCTTTAGAAAATGTATTCTCAGAAAACAGATAAAGTGATAATTAAGTGTGCTCTATTTAATTGATTTGAGGAAAAGTTTAATCTAAAAGTTGATGGCATAAACTGTTGGCACTAATATTACTCTATGACTTGACAAAACTTCTATTATAGTGAATGATGAGCAAGGTAAGAAATTGGCTGTTTTTATCTATAATTCTAATCTAATGTCATTTTCAGGAAGAAATTGATGACTTGAGAGAAAATGTGGATAAAGGATTACTCCCAAAACTTACTGTGGTAAGTTTTCTTAAGATGATGAAATGTGTCTTCTTCATGTTGATCAATCCAAATGTCAAATTCTCTCTTACTGATTGCTGAAGTGTGTTTTTCAGGACTTAGGGTGATGCATAATTTGGTTCTAAGCTGGATGTAAAGTGTTTTCGTTTTACAAGATTCTGCCATAATTTTTTTCTAGACAAAGTTTAATTTTCTCTTATTCTTTTCCTTTTTTTAAATTAGTAATGTTGATCTACATTTCTGCACGGCCACAATGCCTCAGTTAACAGTTATCTTGGTAAAGGAGAAGGGGGAGTAGTGCAGAGGGAATCGTAAGAAAGAGAATTCTAGATCTTCTCTTTTCCCATGAAGTGAATGCATCCAGCTTTACTATTGTGTACTTCTAATAACAGGACGAATTAAAACTAATGCAGGTTCTTTCTATGACAGGTAGAGCTTGAAGAGAAGGCGAGATGTCTGCATGAGGATATAACAAAACATGTGAGTATCGATTATTTGATAATAAATATTATTTTTGTTTCCTTTTTTCTGTCTGATAGAGGTTTATTTTCGTTAGGTTATGGATCCTATCCAGAATGTATTCAGTAGTAGAACTGTTTTCATAGCTTATATTTCCTTACTATTAAATACCTAGTTAATAACACATCATTCTGTTATCTCTTTGATATAGTATCAGAGCTAACAAAATCCTTAAAGAATAGAAAAAGGATGTTGTAAGGTTCTGCTAATTGATGCTGCTGTCTACTATTGGTATTGTTAGCGATTCTATTTTCATCCTACACATATTTGTCGTGATTTTGTTTGTTTCATTTGTTCTTGAACATTTCCTTTCATCTCGTTTAATAGATTTGTTTCATTTCACCTTTTAAGATTTCTGTTTTAAGTTGGAGTGATGTTGTCAACTTAAAAATAACTCGGTGAAACTTTTCCCAAGTTAGAATAGTTTAACGTTTTTGGTTCTTTTCATTAATGAAGTGAAGTGTGGACCTTGGGCTCGACTTCATAAGTGATGGTCTGAGCAGGTTTGTTTTGATGAGTTTCTTTTAAGGATGAAAAGTGTTGAATGTGTTAAATGTTGAAGATAATTTGTATTACATGAATGTGTGCATAGGAACAAGGGTTTATATACAAAATTCTTAGGACTATTTAGGAAGTAATCCAGCTATTAACTCTATGAAATCTCTCAATTATAGGAGAGATTATAGGTGTAATTATAACAATATCAATGCTAATAATCTTTGGTCAACGCTCCCCCTCAAGTTGGTGCATAGATATCGCACATGCCCAACTTGCAAACGAGGTTATGAAACCGTTTGTTGTAGAGTCCTTTGGTGAAGACATCTACTAGTTGTTCATTTGACCCCACATGGAATTATTGTAGAGAGCCATTCACATGTTTCTCCTTCATGAAGTGTCTATCAATTTCTATGTGTTTTGTTCTATCATGCTGGACAAGATTGTGAGCTATACTAATGGCAACTTTGTTATCAAAGTAGAGAGATGAACTTCCTCCATCCGTCAGTTGTAATTCATTCGTCTGCTTCTTTACCCACAATAGTTTGCACACACCTTGGGCCATAGCTGTATATTCGGCTTCTGCACTGGATCTAGCAACTACATTCTGTTTCTTGCTTCTTCAGATGACTAGATTTCCTCCTATGAGCTTACAATAACCAATGGTTGACCTCCTATCATCTGGAGATCCAGCCTAATCAGTATCTGTAAATGCTTCTATCTTAAGATGACCATTGTTAGTGAACATAAGGCCTTTTCCTGGAGTAGACTTTTGATAGCGCAAAATGCAGAACACTGCTTGTAAGTGTGGTTTTCGTGGATCATGCACGTACTAACTTACCAGACTGACTACAAAATGTTATGTCTGGCCTAGTGTGAAAAAGATGAGTCTCCCAACTAACCTCTCATATCTTCTCATGTCCACTGATGTAACTGTTCCTGCTTGTAGTTTGTGGTTGCCCTCGATAGAGATTCAGCTGGCTTACAACCCATCATACCGATTTCTTCTAATAAGTCTAGCACATATTTTCTCTGGGGGATAAAGATTCCTCTTCTTGATCTAACGACTTCAAGTCTCAAGAAATATTGCAATTTTTCTAGGTCTTTAATTTCAAATTCTTGAGCAAGTAGTTTCTTCAGCCTAGCCATCTCTTCTGTATCACTTCCAATTACAATAATGTCATCAACATAGACGATAAGAAGCGTGATCTTACCTTGGGAGTGCTTGATAAATAGGGTGTGATCCACATTACTCTATTGATAACCGGAGATCAGAGCCCGATTGAACTTTTCAAACCATGCTTGTGGTGATTGTTTCAGCTCGCACAAGGCCTTTTTTAACCTACAAACCTTCCCTTGTGTCATCTCATCTTCAAACCCTGGAGGAATCTCCATATACACCTCCTCCTCTAGATCCCCATGAAGAAATGCATTTTTAACATCAAACTGCTATAAGTCCCAATCCAAGTTAGTTGCACACGAGAGTAAAACTCTGATTGTATTCATCTTAGCAACAGGAGCAAAGGTTTCTTGATAGTCCACTCCATATGTTTGAGTAAAGCCTTTAGCCACCAGTCTCGCCTTTTATTTCTCAATGGATCCATCTGGCTTATGCTTGACTGTGAATACCCATTTGCAGCCAACCGTCTGTGTTCCTTCTAGAGCAGTGACAAGTTCCCAAGTCTCATTTTCTACCAGAGCCTTCATTTCTTCAATCATAGCTTCTTTCCATTGGACAATTTGCATTGCTTCTCTTTAATCCTGTGGAATAGACACAGAAGAAACAGACAAGACAAAGGCTCTATAGGCAGGAGATAGTGAGTCATATGTAACAAAGTTAGAAATTGGGTGCTTAGTGCAACTTCTAACACCTTTTCAAAAAGCTATTTCAGATAAATCATATTCGAGCTCGCCAGTGTTTTCAAGGGAAGAGGATGACATTGGCATAGATTGCATGATGGCTTTTTCTATCTTATCTCGCCTTCAGTATGTCTTTAAGTCTGGTCTATCTAAGCGTCGACTTCGTTCCTCTTGAACCTAACTAGTTGTCTCCCCCCGGATTGTTCTTCCTCCTTGGATCACATTATCTATAGAGTCAAGCAACACTTCGTCTTCAATCTCATTCTCCCCTTGAAGAGGAGTTGGGGATGTGGTGAAATAGGACTCATACTCCAAAAAAGTGACATCCATACTTACAATGTATTTCTTAGACAAGGGGTGATAACACTTATACCTTTTTTGTGTGGGAGAATATCCAACAAACACACTTTTCAAAGCTCTTGGCTCCAACTTGCCAACATTTTGAGCATGAACAAAGCAAACACACTCAAAGACTCTTGGAGGTACAATATAAGAGTTTGTACCTTGTAATATTTCAAAAGGGATTTTAAAATCTAAAATTCGAAGTGGCATTCTGTTGATAAGATAGGCGGCTGAAAGGACTGCATCACCCCAATATCCATTTGGAAGATTCATTGTGAACATGAGTGATCGCGCAACCTCTAGAATGTGTTTGTTCTTCCTTTCCGCAACTCGGTTCTGTTCACTAGTGTAGGCACAACTAGTTTGATGTACTATTCCATTAAAATCTAGATAAGCACGAAATTTGCCATCCATATACTCCATTCCATTATTTGACCGTAAGATCTTAACTCTAGCATCATGTTGAGTACAAATCATTTTGTGAAAAGATTGGAAGCATGAAAAAACTTCATTCTTGGTTTTCATCAGATAAACCCTCGTCAATCGGGTGCAACAATCAATAAAGATCATGAACCATCTATGGCCAGAAAGAGAGGGAGTTTGAGTAGGACCCCAAACATCGGAGTGAATGGTCATAAACGAACAAAACTCTTATTATTTGATAAATTATAAGAACTTCTAGTGTGTTTAGCAAGTTCACACGCTTCACAAAACAAAGAATTAAAAGTTCTTTTAAACAAGTTTGGATAAAGTTTTGCTAGAACAAAAACGAGGGATGTCCTAACTGCCTATGCCAATGTATAATTTCCTTATTAATCACATCATTTGCAAAAGACGCTTGATGTGCAACTCTCAGGCGCTCTTTTCTTCAAGACATATAAGCCATCCTGCAGTCTACTAGTTCCAATCCTCTGCCCTGTGTGAAGGTTCTGAAGAACACAATAGTCGGGAAAAAATTCAACTTTGCAATTAAGGCCCTTAGTGATAGAACTGACAGAGAGAAGATTAATAGGAAAACAGGGCAAGTGAAGTACTAAGGATAGGGTAATATTGGAAGTACAATTAACAGAACCTGTACCAGATACAGAAGTAAAAGACCCATCTGCTTTTCTAACATTATCCCTGTTGTTTTCATGAGAGTATGTTAAAAATTTCTTTGAGAGCCTGTCATATGTCTGTTAGCTCCAGAGTCTATAATCCAAGGATTATCTTTATAATTGTAGTAATCAATACCTGATTTGGCAAGGTTTGATGCATCAATTGTGGAAGCAGAGTCTATTTTTGCGAGAAGCTGTCTTAAGCCCTGAAGTTCCTCATTGGATAATCCCCCAGCTAATGATGTTTTAGATACTTCATTTCCATCAGCCAAGTGAGCCTGACCCTTTACCACTGAGTCGCCTCGTTTTTCACGACTCTGATTAGGCCTTCCATGCAATTTCTAGTAGGTTTCTCAGGTATGTTTTGATTTTCCATAGTAATCACACTGTAAGTGATCCTTATTAGATGAGGTATTTGCAAGTTTTGGCTTTTCAGTAGAACTTGCTACTAGTCTTGCTTTTTCAATGATAGGTATGTAGCATAACATTTCGCCTACTTTCTTCTTGCTGTACTAGAGAACGTGCGAGCTGAACGGAAGGGAAAGGATCTTTTCCAAGTGTTGTACCTCGTATATGATCATACTCTGGGTTAAGACCCACTAAAAAATCAAATACCCGATCTTCTATCATTTTTTGGAATCTAGCAGCGTCTTTTGAGCATTATGCTTGAAAGTCCTGATAATAGTCTAATTCCTACCAGAAGCCACATAACTCCGCAAAATACTGTGATACAGTCATATCTCCTTGCTTCGTGTTGTGCAATTTATTACGAAGATAAAAAATTTGAGCTTTATTACCTATTTGAGAATAGGTCAGAGAAGCAGCTTTCCATATCTGTGCTACTATGTCATGTAGCAAGTATGTCCGAGCAATCTTCGGCTTCATTGAATTGATGAGCCAAGACATGGCGGGCAAATTCTCGGGCTCCCACTGATTATATCAGAATTATTAACGTCGAGTCTCTTATTGTCATCATTAATGTAACCCTGTAATCCTCTAGCTTTGATGAACAACAAATAGGATCTTGAACAAGCAAGATAATTAGTTCCATCAAATTTTACGAGATTGATTTGAAGTGAAGGATTACCGGAACTCGACATAATTACCTTCTTTCCCTCCATCTTCTTTAGTATTACTCAAGACAACCAACAAAAAAAAATGCCCATAGAGTAAATAGAAGTTGTTCAAAAATGTGTTTCTGGTGTATGGGAAGGAAAAAAACACCAGACGGACCAGAAACAAAAATAGACCGAGGAGAGGCAAGGAAGCAAGGGTTCTGGCAGAAGGTAAGAGCTACGTCTGACACCACTAGAGGAGAGGCAAGAGGCTGGCGACCCTGGTGGAGAAAGAACCGAGGCAGAACATTGGTTGGAGAGTGGCGCGCGGTGCTCAAGTGGGCGACGGTAGAGAGACTGTGGTGGCGCGTGACGGTGCAGTTGATGTCGAGTCTTTCACAGTAGAAGTCTCCGGTCACAGCTGAAGCAAACTAGGTGGGTGGTGAGAAGAAAAACACGTTGCTTTTTAGGTGAGTACACACTCAGCCAGCGTTCTTTCCTATTTGGAGTGAACAACTGGTGGTGAGAAGAAAAACACGTTGCTTTTTAGGTGAGTACACACTCAACCAGTGTTCTTTCCTATTTGGGGCGAACAGCTAGAAAAAACAACCCCTAAATCAGATAGGGCTCTGATACCATGTTGAATGTTGAAGATAATTTGTATTACATTTTTTTTTGATGATGATAGGAACAAGGGTTTATATACAAAATTTCTGGGACTATTTAGGAAGTAATCTAGCTATTAACTCTATGAAATCTCTCAATTATAGGAGAGATTATAGGTGTAATTATAACAATATTAACGCTAATAACCTCTAGTTAACACACTTCCATATACAGTCTCGAATTTCAAACTCTTCAGACCAACAATGTCCGGAATTGTAACAATCATATAAGCAACAATTCAATAACTGACATTTAACCAAAAATAAATCAAACATAATGAGAAACTTCTAGGCTACCTCACAGAACACTTCAACGAGCTATTGCCTCAACGTTTCGACAATATCTGGGTATTGACAATCACTTTGAGAGCCTATTAGACATTCCTATGAACATCGGTTACGGATAACGAATAAAGAGAATATGTATGCAATCCTTAAGTGCAATGTTTATATCCTTTTCTTCGTAATGTTCCTTTATGAACAAGTTGCCTTCTCTTAATCATAACTCTCTCAATAAAAATCCAAATATCATGATTCTTGTGCCCCTTGAAACTAGACTTTATTAGTCTTAATATATTCAAAAACTACACGAACAGAATCTTCCCTTGGAATACAACCCCCATCCAAATTTTGTCCTATTTTTGGTAAGAAACAGGCTGGCAACCAATGCTCAAACAATAATAAATCATTATCAAGACATTTTCTAGCCAAACTGTTTCACAAAAGCATCAATAAGACATCAATAATCATTTTTCATGTTTTATATTTTGACTAATTCGAGCTTTAAAGCCCTAAAAAATCAGGAAATAATACAAGGTTTCTACACAGGAGTTTGTCATAGGCAGTATTAGGGAATTAAGTATAACTCAAGCTATAATCACTATTTTATCGAGCCTCTTTCGCAGAGATCAAGATAAGACGTATATTTACAACTTTTGTTCTTTGAGTTTCTATAAATTCATGCTCTAAAGTTATGTAAAACAGATCAAAACGGAGAATATGAAAGTGAAACCAAGATTTTGACTTACCTTGGTGACTTTTCCTTCTTTTCTCTTCTCTTTTTTTCTTTCCTTCTCTCTCTCGTTTTTTTGTTTTGTTTTTCACCCTCTTCTATCCTCAAGGCAAACCCTCACTCTTCCTTATGTTGCCTTTTACATCTATTTTCTCTAGAAAGTTCGAAGAAAGTCAAACTAATCCATGTGTCACCATTTCATTTGTCCGTATGTCAGCATTCTATTGATTCATGTATTATTCTTCTATTGGTCTATATATTACTAACCTTAGGCTCCACATGTCACTCATTTAAGCTTTCATATGTCACTATTTGTAAAGCTACATATGTCACCAATTGTAGGGCTAAATATGTCACCATTTGTAAAGCTCCACATGTCACCATTCTAAAGCTCCACATGTCATGTCTAAAGTGCCATTTGTCACAAATTTAGAGAGCCACTTGTCACAAATATAAAGTGCCACTTGTCTCAAATTTTACCATTTAGGAATTCTACAAAGCTAATTCATATATCGACTCCCCAAACTTTCGATTTTGAACAATTAACTCAAAATTACTAACTTAAATCCATCAATTTCTTACTAGATGATTAATTTGGTGCATTAGGATACGAAATTTGTTATTCTATGTACATGCATGAGATTGACATACACATACATAGATTATTATTTATAAATATGAGAAATAAGTGACAAATGTTTTATATGCACTTAATTGACATATTTCGGGATGCTTGGATATGATTTTGATGAATTAGAATTAGAATTATAATTAAATTAGAAATTGATGGATTTAAGTTAGTGATTTGGATTTAGTTATTAAAAATCGGAAGTTTGAGGAGTCTATGTATAAATTAGCTTAGTAGAATTCCTAAATGGTAAGATTGGAGACAAGTGACACTTTATATTTGTGACAAGTGACCCTTTAAATTTGTGAGAAATGATAATTTAGACTTGACATGTAGAGCTTTAGAATAGTGACATATGTAGCTTTACAAATGGTGACATATGCAGCCCTACAATTGGTGACATGTGTAGCCTTACAAGTAGTGACATATGGAGGCTTAAATGAGTGACATATGGAGGCTTAAATGAGTGACTTATGGAGCCTAAGGTTAGTAACATATAGACCAATAGAATGACGACACATAGACAAATGAAATGGTGACACATGGATTAATTTGACAATAGATGTAAAAGGCAAGATAAGGGAGAGTGAGAGTCTGCCGTGAGGATAGAAGAGGGAGGAAAAAAACGAGAGAGAGAAGGAAAGAAAAAGGGGAACAGAAGAGGAGAAGGAAGAAGTCACTAAGGTAAATCGAAATCTTGGTTTCAATTTCATATTTCCCATTTTGATCTGTTTTACATACCTTTAGAGCATGAATTTGTAGAAACTCAAAGAATGAAAGTTGTAGATATAGGTTTTAGCTTGACCTATGCGAAAAGGGCTTGATAAAATAGTGATTATAGCTTGAGTTATGCTTGTTTCCCTAATACTGCCCATGGCAGACTACTGTGTAGGAACCTTGTATTATTTTCCTGATTTTTTAGGGCTTTAGAGCCCAAATTAGTCAAAGTATAAAACATGAAAAATGGTTATTGATGCTTCTGCGAAACAGTTTGGCTAGAAGATGTCTTGATAATGATTTATTGTTGTTTGAGCATTGGTTGCCAGCTTGTTTCTTACCAGAAATAGGGCAAAATTTGGATGGGGGGTTGTATTCCAAGGGGAGATTCTGTTTGTATAATTTTTGGATATAATAAGACTAACGAACTCTAGTTTCAGAGGGCATAAGAATTATGGTATTTGGATTTTTATAGAGAGTTATGAATAAAAGAAGGCAGCTTGTTCATAAAGAAACATTAGAAAGAAAATGATATAAACATTGTACTTAAGGATTGCATACATATTCTCTCTATTCGTTATTAGTAACCGATGTTCATATGCATGTCTAATAGGCTCTCAGAGTGATTGTCAATACTCAGATATTGTCAGGACGTTGAGACAATAGCTTGTTGGAGTGTTCTATGAGTTAGCCTAAATGTTTCTCATTATGGTTGATTTATTTTTGGTTAAATGTCAGTTATTGAATTGTTGCTTATATGATTGTTACAATTTCGGACATTGTTGGTATGAGAAGTTTGATATTTGGGATTGTAAATGGAAGTGTTTTTAATTTTATTGTCAATTGTTGACTACGTGAATAATTGTGAAATGCTTATTTGAATTGAATTGATTGTGAATTTTGGACAATCAGTTACTAATAGAAGATGATTCATATATTAGATGATTCATAGAAAATGATATATGAGATGATTCATATAATTGCATTTGGCATTCATGATGAGATAATGGGATTTGTGATCAAAATGACCAACACGCAAACATTCAGGGCGAAAAGCTCGTAATCAGTTCCTAAGGCTCGTAATAAGAACTCAAGGCTTCATGCTCGTAATGTGATCAAGGCTATAATGCTCGTTAGGTTGGCCAGCAAAAATTTGTTTGAAACCCAGGCGTGAATTGGCATATTTGATCACAACACAAGGAAATAAGAATGAAAGCATATTTGCATTTTCATATACATATTTGATTAAATTGAATTGTGATTTTGAAATACAATTTGATTTTTTTAAATAAAAATGTGATATGATTTTCTTGAGTTCTGCCTAAGTTGATATGTGTTATTGAAATGTAACTTGACATTATTGGTTATGCGGTATGTTGATTTGAACGTTCGTGTGTGATATGGTTTGTTGAGTGCATCGATGATGGTTCACTCATTGAGTTCGCAAAACTTATCAAAATTGCAACTTTATTTTTCAGATTCAAGAGAGGTTTAGAGTTAATTGGAGTGTAACTCCTACGTTTTGAAAGTCATGGCTCAAAGGTCCAATTTGCAGAGTCTAGTAGTAGTTTTGCATCTGCATATCACAACACATTGCTACATTGTATATAGTGTGTTAATATCTTTGTAACTGATATATGTAGCTTGGTATGCTGTATCAGATATATGTGTATTTGTGCTGAGACTAAATTATTGCTTGATGTATGTGTTTGGTTGTAATATAATAAAAAGTTCTATGAATCTAGTTGTTATCAGATACTGGAAATGACTATGAATGTGAGAATTGATAAATGAGATAAAAGAAATGTTTTGCTATACGTCTTTACTGAGATTATTAAAGAGGAAATCTGAGATTCCTTGAAATGTTTTCACACAGGTTGAATGTGGGAAAGTTCTGAAAATTTAGATCGAATTTTAGCAATTTGTTGATTAAAATGCTTCTGTGCTATATGATATTATGTGTAAGGTGGAAAAATCTTTCTAAATTGTTTGCTAACATATCATGTCCATAGAGTATATCTCAAATATTCTCTGATGTTTTTGGGGATATGCCCTATGGGTGTGGTATGTTACATTTTTGGATGTCTTAATCGTTTTGATTCTCTTTTTCAATTTCCTTATATTTTTTCCCCTCATCACTTGGATTACTTGCTACAGTGGATTAAGAGAGAGCTAGTCCGCATACAAAGCTGCATTGATTTTGCCAATGAGAAGGGATGGAGAAGAGAATATCCTTTTATGCTGTAAGCTAATTTCATTTTTCTAGGAATCTGTTGCATTCTGTTTTCATTGTTTGCGTAGCAAAATGAAAAGAACGAAAAGATAGACAGGAAAACAAGATCACTTAGCAAGACCTTATTTTCTCCTATTCATAAAATCCAACGACAATGCTTTTCTGCCTATCTCTTGATTTAAGGGTCACTTTTACCACATTTACCTTCATATTGTAATTCTAATTAGGCTATAGTCACTGTGATATACTATTGAGTTAGTTTTGCATTTCACTGGCATTAGGCTGTAACATTTGTAAGTAGGGTTGCAGTTACTGTGTGCCCTATATAAATCCCAGTTAAACCTACTTTAGTTTTGACGTCCTTAGCTCCCATTTCATTTACAACTTTCGGTGCAGTCACCACTGCATACTCCTAACACTGTTCTCTTGCTCAACCAGAAGCGATATAATTATTTTAATAATCATATTTCCTTGTTTCTCTAATTAATTATTTTGTCATCTGATGTAGTCTATGGCCTAATTTTTTGTGTGCCATTTCATCAAGCTTGCTTTTTTAGTCGTGTTATCAGTCACACAAGCAATTGTTGTTTCCAGGTTTTTAGTCTCTTGTGCTCTGCACGTCTCCACCGTTCCATAAAATTTCTTCTAGATTTTACCCTGGCTTCTTCTAATTTATTAAGAGCATAGTTGTGCGAATTGGTTTGGAACACCTTCTCTGTCCTTTTCTTCTCGCCATTTTTCTTTAGTGTGTTTATTTTGGAGCATCAAATGGTGTAATTATTTGTAGCAACTGAATATATCTTTATCCTTGGGCATTTCTATAGCAACAAGAACCTAGCAAGACTTGATGTAAAGCAATCTCTCAAAATGTTTCTCCTAAGAAAATCCAGGGATCAGATTTTATTAAACGATTAGAGTGAAGCAAGTGACAAAAGGGAATTTTAAAAATAATGTCATAGCTTTTAGAGCATTGCTACAGGTGTTAATTGTTACAGAAGAAAAAGAAAGATGAAAAAAGAAGGTTCTCTTAGTTTTTAAATCATTGCTACAGATGGTTACCTATCAATGCCAGGTGTTCATCATGCGCAGAGCCTTCTTGCAGTTTCTTCGTGAGGTCCAACGTTAGCGACCTGACATGCTTTTAGCATAATTACTCAGCTTTATTAAGTTGTACGTAATTGGAAACAATCTTCCTCGGAATATATTGCATTGCATGATTACCAAGAAAGAAATATATTTTCGTATGCTGGTGAGGGTATGGAAGCAGGTGAACACAAATCCAAAATAGATAACCATGTTTAGAGTTAATATGCTAATTATTTTCTTTATTCTATGCCACGAGGTATTAGCAAGTGCCACTCTAGTTTTCTAGATAAAATTGCGTTGGTCAGAGCTGTGTAGCAAAAGCATGAGATTTGAAAAATTATGAGCGTTATACTTGTGACATCTTGATTTTATCTGCATATATTTTAGTTGTCTATCTTCTGTGCTAATAATCCATTAATCTTCAATGATTGCCGTTGAACCTTGACCGTTATTTTGGTTAACGTTGTACGAGTATTTGGAACAAAGAGAGCTGCTCAAGAATCCGGCTGAGCAAGAACGTTTGCTGCAAAATCGGCCCAAGGTTGTTGCAGAAGTTGTCAAGTGCAACACTGATGAGGTTGTCATTTTGAAAAATGATGCTGGTGGGCCTTTGAAATCGGAGTACTAAACTGGGAGATTATGCAACTTTGCTGTTCTTAATATTCGTAAGGTGTTAAGGCGTTTGGACTGCTGAGATACCTTAGGCAGTTCATTCATCGTGGTTTGCTTTATTTCAGTGAACTTATGAGAAGTGAAATTTGCAGTTGGCAGAAGCAGAGACTTATGTTTTATTTCTTATTTTCAGCAGTACTGTCGCTTTTGTTAAAGTTGGATGCATCATTTGAAAAAGTTCCTTGCTTTGCTTGAAGTTTGGATTGCCATTCTTTTGTTCTGTTTTTGACATTGAGCTTTGAACTTTTGGGAGTTCACCATACTCTAAAAGCCGCTATCCTTTAATTCATTCTTCTAGACAGGGAGCTTGTTATGATTTCAAATTAAGAAAGTACCAGCTTGCATATAAAGTTAGCACTCTTACAAAGCTTGTTATATCAATATTAACATAAAATAATTTTTAGTTTTATGAAATTAAAATTTTGTTCCCCTAATAAATATATAAAAAATTAATTATTCTAAATCTTGTACTTACCAAACATGCAATTTTTGTAAAGCTGACGACTTGAATAATTAAAGATAAAAGAGTATTCAACTTAACAAAGATAAAAAATAAGACATTAAATATGAATGAAACTAAGAGTCAAAGGAAAAGATGAAAAGTCTGAAATTTCTTTCCTTACGCAACTTTCAATTGATATAAAATTGCCATTATTTGAAAAGAATCATTCAAATAATTAAGAATCATCTTTTAATTCAGTGTCAGTTATAGAATAAGTTACTATGATCAAAATAAAACTAATTATTTAATTGAAAGTCTTATAGTAAATAAATAATTAAATGAACAATGATGACAGATATGTAATAAAACCAACAGTTAAAAGAAAAACCTTAGAAGCTGCCATTTTTGCTGACCTGTTTTAAAAAAATATATGTAGTGTATTTCTCACTGGATCGTAAATAATTCACATTATTGAAGTTGACGTTGTATCGACTATTTCAATTTCAAAGATGTCGTTTTAGGCGGTAGGTATTACTAGATTAAATACTTTATTCAACCTTATTTTCCTTCCTTGTTTTGAAAGAGTTGATTTTGACATCAACTTTCCAATTAAAAGATAGTCTTACCAATCTTTAGTCTTAATTTTAGATCAACCAAAAAAATAAAAAAGCTACAGATATAATTAGTACTTCTTAATTACTCCTTTATATAAATCACAATTATCTTTGTGTTATGGGTAGAAAGAAGGTAAACTGAATTAATATAAAAAGGCTAGGTTCCAAATCATACACATATAAGCTAGCTGCTTCCATCAATGAAAGGGGAAATGTGAATATTTTTTCAGCTTGATAGTAATTAATTAATGATGATCCTATTCCTAGTACTAGTACTAGTGGTGTGCATAACTAATTAAACCACTTGAGTGGCACCGGTTGAAGTCTTATTATGTATAGTATCATCGGATTCTACTCCATGTCTAGTTGCGTCATATTTTTCTCCATCACCCCACAATGCGTAGGCCTCCTCACCATGAACCGCGTCGTCCCCGATCAACAGTTGCTCCTCCGACATGCGCAACGGGATAACACAATTTATGGCCACACATATGAGAGAGGTGACAACAAGGTTCCATCCGATGATGAACGCTCCACCAACGAGTTGTTTGAGGATTTGGACTCCGCCGGAACCGCCATAGACGCCCCCTCTAGAGTTGGTAACAGGTAGAAAGAGAGCACATAACTCTGGCTCTGCAAAAAGCCCGGTTAATACTCCGCCTAGAAGACCAGCTACTGCATGGGTATGAAAGACGGCAAGGGTATCATCTATATTATGAAGAAGACTCCACTTTTTGTGTACAACCATCATCGTGAACCATGGCACACTCCCTGACAGAATTCCCATCACTATCGCTGCCCACCCTTGAACAAGCCCTGTATATGTAATGTATATGGAGTCAGAATATCACATATATATATATATATATATATATACTTCATAAACAATATCACAATTAAATAAAAATATATTTGCATCTTAACCACAGCACCGTACACACAAGACAAGAACAAGGGAGAATTAATGGAGGTGGATGAAGAAATATGATGGTATGGTGAAAACTGAAATAGATTGTTACCAGCGCCCGGAGTAATGCAAACAAGGCCAGTGATCATGCCCTGAACAGCCCCAATAACAGAAGGTTTTTTGAAGAATATGACATCAAGCCATGTCCAAACCAGTAGGCTCGTGGCTGCACACATGTTGGTGTTGAGGACTGCTATGGAAGAGTCAATGTTTGCTGAGTATGGATCGCCACCGTTAAATCCAGCCCATCCCATCCATAATAATCCTGCCCCAGCTAGCATCAATAGTACATTGTTGGGTGGAAATCTCTCCCTGTCTCTTGTTAACCTTGGGCCCACCTGCATTATATGTATCTATCACTTACTTGCCGTCTACGACCGGGAAACACAATATTGTACAAGGTTAAGTCCAATAATAGAGGACATGCTACATATGAAAGCCGAAGATGATGATGTATGTATATGTTGGAAAGGGTTCTGATAAGTTAGTTTGTGATTAGGCAGTCAAAGCAACTGAGGTATTGCTGAGAGTAAATGGAGAAGAACTAAAACTCACCCAGAAGGCAGCGGTCACGCCGGCAATTCCAGAAGAAAGATGAATGACATAACCACCAGAATAGTCCATAACACCCCAGTGAAATAAGAAACCACCACCCCACAAGCTGAAAGCACCAACCGTGTAGGAGAAAGTGAGCCAAAGAGGTACAAAAGCCATCCAAGCCTTGATGTTCATCCTTCCAAGCACAGAACCGGCAAGAATAATAAGGGTAATGCAAGCAAATACACACTGGAACCAGACCATAGAGGCCATAGGATAGAAAGGAGCGATCATTTGCGTCTCAAGGGTGCCGTCATGGTGAAACTGAGTCGTCTCGGGGAGTTGAGCTTGTTTGATCAGAAACTTCTGACCCAAAGCAGGTCCGGCCTTTCCCCAAAAGGGAAGAAGCTTGTCGCCGAAGGACATCTTGTATGCCCACACAACCCAGCAAATAACCACCGCTGCAAAAGCATACAACGCCATAAAAGCCGAATTTACAGCCCATTTCTTCTTCACGATGCTTCCGTACAGTATAACAAGTCCAGGCACGCTTTGCAGCCCAACCAAAGTGGCTGCTATCATCTGCCATGAGTTATCTCCTTTGTTTAACCAATCTGGAACTGCTGCCGATGTCTCTCCTTGGTATGCTATTGGGACCGGATTAGGAGAAGGAGCTGCCATATCTAGACTATACGGGCGCTTTAACTATTCCTCACTTACTAGTACTGTATATATTGAGGATGAGCTGCCATATCAATACGGGCGCTTTAACTATTCCTCACTCACTACTTCTAGTACTATATATATATATATATGTATATACTTATGTAATTATGTACACCAACGATGATGACGGAAGGTCCAAGTGTTCGCTGCTATACTCTCTCCCTCTCTCTAAACTACACGTTTAACTAACCCTTGGGACTGGAGCTTCCAAGTTATTATATAATCCAAAGGAGCGAAGACTTTAATTAGTAGTATGACCAGCTAGCGCAACCAATTGAACAGCCAGGACCTGCGAATAGCTAGCGCAGATGGAGGAAATGGTCGGCTCACAAATTCTAAAGCCAAGATGATTCAATTTAGGTATGTTAGAGACAACTGGTGGTGAACTGGCGTGGAATCTGAATCTCGTGAATCTTAATTTTCATCGGCCCCCAGAACGGGAGGGTTGAATTTTCCACTAGTTGTGACTGGACATTGTCGTAGGTATAATAAGTGAACAGTTTTATTTTATAGGGTTGAACGGAACCAACGCGTCTAATAAAATAACCTGTACTGTACTGTACACCAAAGATTCGCAGGTCGTTTTCGTATCAGCATTTAACCAATTAGCTAGATATTGTATTCATGCATATACATTATAATATCCGCGAGCGAGCTTAGTCACACTCCAACATCTTATGTTACACCAGGCCATTGAGTGCAGTGGTTTACTTATACAGGAAATTAATAAACTTTCTCAATTGGAAACTTGGTAAAGTTACAAATGTGTGTATATTGATGATACTCTTACTTGGTCAAAATGACAGAATTTTGAATAGGTTCAAATACAGATCTAGGAGTATGTATAATTAATAAGTTAAATAAATTCATAGCTTAGTATAATATTAATTATATTAGTCTTAACTTCTCCCTAAACAAGGAAGTTCTCCATTGTCAAATATTTTTATTAAGTCCAAATATGTTATTAAAACTAATAAATTCTACATGTTTTTCTAATAACGAAAAATCAAAGCCTTTTTACTTTCTTTAATTAATTCACTCGTCTTCATTTTTTCCCCATATATTGAATTGTCTTTTATATGTGTTGAAGAAAGTAAAATGTGTTGAAAAATTATCTAAGCAAAACAAAAAAGAAAAAGGCAAGTCTTGTGAAAATAGAAAATGCGAAGTCCCTCAAGCTTATAAATAAGCGTAAAGATATAGACATTCTCTATAGTTTTAAAACTTTAGAAATTTTTTGAAATTAATTTTCGGAGAAACTTCTTCAATTAAACTTAGTTAAGAAATAATAATAAAACACGCGTGATGTGATATGAATATAATAACTGACTAATAAAATGTTATAACTCAACTTGACTAGTACAGTAAACCCGGCGTAATTCAATAAAATTGGACTTAAATTAATAGTTTAAGATGATTATAATAAATTATTAATTTTGATCATATTTAATTAATTTATTTCAAATGTAAAAATGAAAATAATTCTTATGATATGTAAACAGAGTTGCTTACCTATTACAATAATGACAGGACAGCTGCAAGTTTAAGGTGAATATATGAAAGGCTAGATTACTATAAAAATGATTATGCATATTAATTACATTTCAATCATCTTAAAACATTTATCTTAAATGTTTAATGTTCGAAGAAAAAAAGGATAATCATTGTTGTTATCTTTTAGCATAAAATTACAAAAACCCATCTTCAAAACTAACGCATAACGTACCGATTCTTAATAGATTTAATGTGTTCCTTATCATATATATATGATTTTTAATCATCTGTTCTGTATAACTCATCTAAATGATCATAAATATTAAAAAAATTAAAGACATCAGCCCCACTTTAAGGCGTATAATGAATTTGTCAAATTCATTATATATTACATTTTAATAAAACTTTCGTTCTTATATGTTGAATTTAAGTAAGTTTAAGGAAATACAAAACATGACTATCCTGACTGATTCAAACAAAATTAATTTTTTTTATATCTTGTTAGTTTATGAATTATTATTATTACTAAACTCTCCCCCCTTATAAAAAAAAGCTACCTTTTTTTAGGTGATATATAGAAAAAAAATGATTTTTAGCCATGTGTGTAAATATATTGGAAAATAATTCATTAACCATTTGTATTTATATATAGAAGGTGGAATGAATTAGAAGAAGATGCATTATCCGAAAACGAATGTCTACTTAAACTGGGGGTGTCTAAAGGAATAGGATATTGAATTGCAGATAAGGTTCTTAGCTTAGTTCTTTATGTGATATATGTTAGTTAGATGAATATTTATGTGAATTTAAAAAATATTATTATAAATTAACTAGATCTGAGCAAGAAATGTATATTCATATATTTATCCAAAAATTACCGTATCCTATGTGGATGGGTCGGCTGTCTTCAGCCCAGATCCATTCACATAGGCCGATCGACCAGCCCAGGTCCAATCCGATAGGCCGATCGACTAGCCTCACCCATGGGCTTAA
>JAOQMR010000212.1:33373904-33402476 GCA_027563865.1 Erythroxylum pelleterianum | reverse complement strand
AGTTATTTCTACTTTGGTGAACCGTGTACTTTTAAAAAGGGGAATAACCCCTATTGTATAGGGTTAATGAAAGCAGTCTCTCCACAAAACATTCTTCGTAGTTTATTGACAATAATCATCAATTAAAGAAACAAACCATCTTGCCCGAAAAGGATTATAAAGAGTAGATGGACCCTAAACATCACTATAAATAAGATAGAAAGGAATAGAGCTCCTTTAATTGCTAATTAGAAAAGGAACACGCTTGTGTTTAACAAGCTCATGTACCTCACAATGAAATGTTTTAACATCAAGATTTGTAAATAAAGAGGGAAACATAATCTTAATAATTTGAAATGATGGATTTCGTAACTGATAATGGTGAAGGAAATTTTTTTCTTTATTGGATGTAGCAGAATTTGATATGGAAGAGTGGGATAATCTGCCCTTAGTTATGTTCAACTGACTTGGTACTTCAAGATAATAGGGGCCACTCGTTCTCTAATGAGTCCAATCATCCTCCCCAAACATGATGAGTTATGTAAAAAATCATGACAACATAAATATCGGGTGAGTTTTTGAATGTAAACAAGGTCGGATGATAGTTTAGGAACATGAAGAACATTTCTTAGAGTTATTGATTGACTTATTTTGACATTTGCTACACCTGCGACAGTTGTTAAAGATCCATCGACTGTGGCTATTTTTCTACTACTTTGACATGGAGTATAGGTGGAGAATCATTTGGATAAATGGGTCATATGGTTTGTAGCTCTTGAGTTCATAACTCAAGAGTTGGTAAAGTTTGTGTTTGAGACATTTAATCCAAAGGAAAATGGAGACTAACCTACATATGCCAAATATCAAGTACTTGGAGGCTTTTTGTGGCTGTTTATGAGAGATCTCACTCTTTGAATCTCTTCTTGGTTAAGACTACTTGGCTTTTGTGATGCTAATTCCCCTAACTGCTGGAATTGAGCAACTTCTTCCGACTCTGTAGTAATGATATTGCTTGCTTCTTCAATTTTTGACATTTTCCTCTCTTTACAAAGACGCCAATCCTTAGACACTTACAACAATAAAGGCTGGAAGAAAGGCTCTGTTTTAGAGCACAATTATCAGCAATGAAGGCTAAGATGACAGAGATAAAGCAGGGAGGAGACAACAATGAAGGCTGAAATGGAGGGAAAAAAATAGGGTGCAGCAATGAAGGTTGAATCAAAAGAGTAAAGCAGAAATATGTTTGCAACAATATAGGCTAGAAACAACTTGATTCAAAGAGCCTAACTTGGCTTTGATACCATTTCAAAATTTGAATAGAGACTGTATTTTTTGCATATCTCTAATGTTTATACAAAGTATAACTTATATACAAAATTCTAGTTCCTGTAAATGGAAACTAATAATTCTAATATAATATCTAATCTCACAATTTGTGAGGAACTCTCTAATTCCATGATTTATGGGATATTCTAATATAATAGGAAACTTAATCAAATACTATCAGTCAATTAATCAATATACATGATTTGTCCACAATTTCTCGTAAGAATATATAAATAAGGGTATTGCCAGAGAAATATAGGAAATCGTCGCATTCTAATTTTTGTATTGTAGGAGGTGTTATTGTACCCTAATTGTTCCAGCCGAAATCAATCGTATTTTAGTTCCTAATTTGTTGAAACTTGTTGCTCTAACCCCCCATCATCAAACATAGTGACGATTGTATGTTTATGTCTGCTTATGTGTGTGTACATCTGGAGACTCTTGATTTCAAAACAAGTACATGCATTGTACAATCGTTTGCAAGCACGTTATTTGTTATGTTTGGATGTGTGGTCTCTAATTTTATGTGTATGCATTATGAAAGTTCACCTGATTCAAAAGATTTTTTTTCTTTAGGATCCTTCAATGTCTCAAATGCTTGAAAGTTTTTCAAATCCTTCGCACAAAGATCAGATTGAGGAAAGGATGACACAATTGAGAGAAGATCCTTCTTTAAAGCCTATTCTAGAAGAGATAGAGACTGGTGGTCTGCCTGCAATGATGAGGTTGGTAATAAGAATACTTCAAGTACATTGGGCAAGAAATTTCTACTTATTGATATGGCAAGTCCTACTTTTAGGTCATGAAAATTTGTGTTTTGGCTTTTTTAGTGTTCTAATAATTGATGGAACTATTTTTCATTTAGGTACTGGAATGATAAAGATGTTCTGCAGAAATTGGGTGATGCAATGGGTCATGCAATTTCTGGAGAAGCAGCCACTTCTGCAGATAATTTTGGACAAGATGAAACAGATGAAGGAGGGAATGAAGATGGGTCAGTTGTTCATCACTGTGCTAGTGTTGGTGATGTTGAGGTATAATACAACTGTTTGTGTCTTTCTCCCTTTTTAGCTAGGCCCTAAATAGGAAAATGAATTGGTTATCTTTAATGGAAACAAGCTAATTAAACTAATTAAGTAGTTCTTAAACCAAATTTCTTCTACTATAGTAAGCAATAATAACTACATCAGAATTAGTGAAAGAAAAGATTAAGAGTGAAAACTGAGAGCAAGGGGCATTAGACAAGCTTTACAAGAAAACTAGGGAAACACATCATGCTTTCATCAAATAAACATTAAGAATTCCAAAAGAGAATCCCTAACAGAAATGTTGTGAATAAGAGTTGTTTTGCGCTATATTATATTTCTTAGAGAATGTAGTACATATATACATGAATAGGAATATCGAATAGGATAGAGGATCTATACAAATACAGGAGATAATCCTAAGATAATGTTTATCCCTAAGATAATGCTATCTAATCTATATAATACCATATCTTGACCGCACTCCCCCCCTGAAGTTGGATCATAGATATCAATCATGTCTAACTTGCTGATACATTCTTCAAACGCTTGTCTTTGAAGTCCTTTGGTAAATACATCTGTTGTCTGCTTCTTTGTTGGTACATAAGTTAGGCATATTGCCCCATCTTCTATCTTTTCCTTGATAAAATGTCGATCAACTTCAACATGCTTTGTTCTCTCATGGTGGACTGGATTGTGTGCCATGCTTAGGGTTGCCTTGTTATCACAATAATCGATTTCAGCTGTTTAATTATTTTTAGTAGTGTTCTATAACCTCTCATCTTCTGTTTGGTCAATAATTAGGAGTTGAGAATTGCACTAGCTTCTGGTGCTGACAAAGATGAAGAGGATTCTGAAGGAAGAACAGCATTGCATTTTGCTTGTGGGTATGGAGAGGTATGACCAGTTAAAACCTGCTTGCTTCTTTGCACGGAATATGAGAGAAGACAGACTGTGGGAGGGTTGTTGCGGGATGAGATTGATGTGATTTCTTTTCATTTAGGTGTAGTTGGGTTGCTTAGTGGCTGTCAAAAGTCGGTTTTGTGGGAACATTAATGAACTGAGAAGCAAGGTGATTCTACCAAATCAAGCACCCTGACTTTACACAAAAGTAATATTTCATAGTTCATTACTTAATTGTTGAAATTAAAAATTTAAACAACATTCAATTAGACTCCAGTTATGGTCTTTTAGATGACTATGCTATAATGAAAATTTTCTTCCTTTTGTTTAATATAAATTGTTCAATGCAGTGGATTAATCTGTTCTTCTGAGAGAAAGCACTCCAGAGGAGTTTTTTGTTTAGTATACGTTTTAGAGGCTTTTTAACACTGTTGGAGTACATCCTAACATTCTTTTAGAGTTTCAACTGTTGGTTCATTTCATCCGATGACTTACAAACAGTTGGTTGCGTGTTATTACCTTTTGCTAGATCTTGGTACTTTTCACTAGTGACTTTCTTGCATGATGTGTTGGCAATTATGTCTTTTTGCATTTTATAGAATTTTCTTGGATGAGGCACAATCAGAGGAATTGTATGAAGTAAAATTGATGTCGGACAAATAGAAGAATTATTAACTAGTAGCTAAAAGCACAAAATTAGGAAGTATGGCTGATTAGTGGCTGCTGGAATATTAGGTTTCAAGCTTGAATTTTGGCTAGGAAGGTAGACATTTCAGATTTTGTAAAGTTGGGAATTTAAGGTTGGATTGCTAGAAATTTAGGCTTGGAAGTTTAGGACTTAATATGGTTGGAATATAGGTTTGAGATGGCTAGAATGTAGGTTTAAGAGGCCTGGAATTTAGGTTAGGGTTGATGGAATTTAGAATAGAAACACAAAGAATGAAAGGTAGGGAACTAGGAATCACTCAAAGCGTCTAAGAATCACTCTTAGAAGAAAGCGTCACACCTTCTAGTTAAAAAAACTCGAGTTTGTAGAAAATTTCAGATTTCTTGTTATTAATGAAAGGCTAAGTACATATATATAGTGTTCTTAGACAAGGATTTCTAACTTAAATCCTATTATAATAGAAATTCTATAAATCCAATACAATTAGGATAGCATATCTTAATAAGAACAACATAATACTTCTACTTCCTATCTAATAAGGAATCCTAATACAATCTGGATTTTAGCCTTTATCTTTGATGTTAACTCAATTCTGACACAACGGAAGTAGTTAAGAAGAGATTTTAGGTTAATCTCTGAACCAAATCGAAGCATAAAACTTAGGATTTAATCAACAAGAGAAAGACAGTTTCAAGTCTCTCTCGAACCTCTTCTTGCACAGTCTTCACTTGTTTGGCCATATTTTCAGCTGCTATGCTTAAGTTTGGTAACGTTGGAAGTTTTATCAAATCAACAGTACTCTTTGGAACTTTCAAGTATACCAAGGAAAATGGTGATCTACCGATGGAACTATCTGCTACGCTTAAGTTTGGTAAGTTTGGAAGTTTTATCAGATCAACAATACTCTTTGGAACTTTCAAGTATACCAAGGAAAATGGTGATCTACCAATAGCACTATCGATAACACTATTGTAGGCAAACTCAGCTTGAGCTAGAGCTAAATCTCATTGCTTAGGCTTGTCTCCACAAATACTCCTCAATAAATTTCCAAGAGTCCTATTAATTGGCTCAGTTTGACCATCTGTTTGTGGATGAGTAGTGCTACTAAAGTTTAAAGAAGTATCAAACATCCTCCACAAAGTTCTCCAAAAGTGACTAAGAAATTTCGAATCTCGGTCAGATGTAATGGATTTAGGAATTCCGTGCAATCTTACCACTTCTTTAAAGAACAATCTAGCCACATTAGATGCATCAACAGTCTTTTTACAGGCAATGAAATGCACCATCTTGGAAAATCTATCAACTACCACAAAAATAGAATCAACTCCCCTTTGTGTTCTAGGTAATCCAAGGACAAAGTCCATAGACAAGTCCTCCCAAATATCTTCTAGGATAGGGAGTGGCATATACAAACTAGTATTCTGGGGTCTTCCTCTAGCATTCTGGCAAACATAGCACCTTTTCACAAAGTTTCCAACATCTTTCTTCAACTAAGGCTAATAGAACTTGTCTTTAAGACTAGTAATGGTCTTGTCCCTTCCTAAGTGACCGGCTAATCCTCCATTATGCACATCACGAATCAACTTTTCTCTATGAGAAGTATGAGTAACACAAAGTTGGTTACCATGGAAAAGAAAACTATCAGTGATATGGAACTCACCAGCAGGTTGCTTCTTAATACACTTTAACCACATGTCCTTGTCATAAAGCTCCTTTAAAACTTTAAATCCAACTACCTCTTGGGATACAGTAGAAAGCAATATTGTCCTCCTACTAAGTGCATCAGCCACCTTGTTAGTCACACTAGACTTATGTTTAATAACAAAAGAAAACTTCTGTAAGAAAGTAGTCCATCTAGCACGCATATTCCTCAAGTGCTTTTGACGGTTCAGAAACTTTAAAGCTTGATGATCAGTGTAAAGAATGACCTCTCTTTGAATCAGATAATGTTCCCAATGCTTTAATGTTCTCACAATCGCATAAAATTCCTGATCATAGGTACTCCATCTTTTCTTTGTGTCATTAAACTTCTCACTAAAGAAAGCTACAGGTCAGCCTGCTTGAGATAGAACAGCTGTAATACCTACTCCACATGCATCAAACTCAACCTCGAAAAGCTTGTCAAGGTCCGGTAAGGCTATGATAGGAGCAGTGCTGAGTTTTTCCTTAATCAAAGAAAAATTTTTCTCAGCTTCATCATTCCAACCAAACTTTCCCTTCTTCATGCATTCTGTGATAGGGGCTATAATTGAACTGAAGTCTCTAATGAACATCCCGTAGAAAGTAGCTAGCCCATGGAAAGATCGAACCTCACTAACATTCTTAGGGGCAGGCAATTCGTGAATTGCCTTCACCTTTTCTTCATCCACATGAATTCCTTCAAAACTATCCACATACCCCAAGAACAGTAGCTTGCTAGTCAAGAAACTGCATTTCTTCAAGTTCAGGTAAAGCTCATTATGTTGTAAAATAGACAAGAGTCTCCTCAAATGTTCTAGATGCTCTTCAACTGTTTTGTTATAAACAAGGATATCATCAAAATAAACAACCACGAACTTTCCATTAAAAGGTCTAAGCACTTGGTTCATGAGTCTCATAAATGTGCTAGGGGCATTGGACAACCCAAAGGGCATGACTAGCCACCCATACACCCCATCCTTCATTTTAAATGCGATCTTTCACTCATCCCCAGGTTTGATCCGTTTGGTGATAACCACTTTTCAAGTCAAGTTTAGAGAACACCTGAGAACCACAAAGTTGATCAAGCATTTTATTCAATCTGGGAATAGGAAATCGATATCTCAAGGAAATTTTGTTAATGGCTCTACTGCAACACACATTCTCCATGATTCATCCTTCTTGGGTGTCAAAAGTGCAGGAACAACACAAGGACTCCTGCTTTCTCGGATCAAGCACTTTTTCATCAATTCTTCCACTTGTTATCTTAGAATATCAGCTTCTTTAGGGTTTATTCTATAATGGGGCAAATTAGGAAGCTTAGCTCCAAGTACTAGATCCATGTGATGTTGAATATCTCTCATAGGAGGCAATTCATTAGGTAATTCAGAACTAGATTAGATCTGAAAACTTCTCCAAAAAACGGCTGGATCATATTTGAATTAGCTCCATTCTCCTCTTTCTCCTCTAATAATTGGTTCTTTACCACCAAGACATGAACCTCTCGAGTCTCCTTAACTTCCCTCTCAAAATCTTGCCCACTAAGGATCAGCAACGTCTTTCCCTCCACTCTAAAAGTCTTTGGCCTATCAAAGGCTGCATTTGTGGGTAGCATGGTCACCCATTGAAATGAGACTGTGTTATCTCTTCCCTTATAAGTAATATCAACGTCAAATTGCCATGGCCTTCCTAGGAGTATGTGACTTGCATTCATGTCCACCACATCACAATAAATAGTAGCCTTGGAAGATTTTCCTATAGAAATAGAAACTTGACACATTTCAGTTACTCTTAAAGCTGGCTCATCAGTAAGCCAACCAATGGTGTAGGGATGAGGACGTTTCTCAGTAGGAAGCTTCATGTGATCCACCAACTTTCTTGCCACTAAACTCTCTGTTGGTGGGATACTATGATTAATATTCCTCTCAAGATACTATACAGCTGTAACTAGATTATATTGAGATATAGATAGGCTATATATAGTTAATATAGAATAAGTTCGAAATCCCTTAATCTAAGGGATTAGATTATATTGGATTAGATAGATCTGGATAACTTTCCAGATTTAAACTTCTACTTGTAATAGCCTATCTATGGCTGTATACTTTCTATTCAAGACAACTGATTCATGGGACTCTAAACAACAATGGGGTTCTTGAATCCTCAGTTATGGCTGCCAAGGGAACTACTGGACCAGAATCAAAGAAAAAATCAAGTAAGCTTTGTTGTGAACACTGTCAAAAAAATGGGCATACCAGAGATACTTGCTGGAAGATCCACGGCAAGCTGCCCAATCTAAAAAACAGAACCAGAACAGAGAGCAAAAGCTATGCAGTTGCTGGAAATGACAAGGCAGAAGGTGAAAATGTAATGGTGAGCAAGGAGGAGGTTGAGCTACTTAGAAAAATTCTGAGCAAGTATGATCTAAAAGCTGAAAAGGTTGTATCTACGAGTCATATGGTGAATACAGGTAACACATGCATTGCCTTGGGTGTTAAAACCGCAAATCGTGGTATTTGATTGTTGATTCAGGAGAAAATGACCATATGACCTGTGATAAATCTTTATTTGTTGATATTCTGTCTTGTCAAGATCATAGAACTTGTCAAGGTAGGAAATGGACATGTTCTTAAGGTTGAAGGAATAAGAACTGTTATAATAGCTGATAAAATTGTTGTTGAATGTGTTGAATGTTAAGATAATTTGTATTCTCTATCTTTTTGTACATAGGAGCAAGGTTTATATACAAAATTCCTAGGACTATTTAGGAAGTAATTTAGCTATTAACTATAGGAAATCTCTTAATTATAGGAGAGATTATAGGAGTAATTATAACAATATCAATACAAGATCAATGCTAATAATCCCTGGTCAACACTCCCCCTCAAATTGGTGCATAAATATCGCGCACATGCCCAGATATCGCGCACATGCCCAACTTGCAAACGAGGTTATGAAACTGTTGGTTGTAGAGTCCTTTGGTGAAGACATCTGTCAGTTGTTCATTTGACCCCACATGGAATAATCGCAGAGAGCCATTCATCAGCTTCTTTACCCACAATAGTTTGCACACACCTTGAGCCATAGCTTTATGTTCGGCGTCTGCAAGGGATCTAACAATGAGAGATCTCTAGGTGAATGTTGGTCTTCCATCTTGCTGGAAGATTATTTTATTTTTCAGGTGAAATGTGCTCAAATCCTGCTTGAGGCTGGAGCGACCGTTGATGCACTGGATAAAAATAAGAATACTGCGCTTCACTATGCAGCAGGATATGGAAGAAAGGATTGTGTTGCCCTTCTTCTTGAAAATGGCACCGCCGTGTAAGTCAGTAGTTTGAAAAGGTGATATTTTCTTCCGGCTTCACATTAACCAATTTGTATTTGGGACATTATGGTGCAGTACGCTTCAGAACATGGATGGTAAGACTCCAATTGATGTTGCAAAGTTGAACAACCAGCATGAAGTTCTGAAATTGCTTGAAAAGGATGCCTTCCTTTAATAACTTGGGTTACGGAATGCTATTTGTTTGTGATTGTTGTATTTTCTGTACTTGCTGTTGTAGTACTGTTTACATATTCTGGGTTTTATGGTAACATAATCAGTAAAATTTCCCTACATGTGGGAATGATAGGCATCTCACTTTATTTGCCAACTAAAGCCATGAATACCATACTGTCATGGGAATGTTCCAGTACTAGTTATTCTTTGTTTTACCATTTCCAAAATGTAAACTTATTGTGTTAATAATGTTCCCCTTCGGCTCCAGATATAAGACGCTGGCAGATGCCTGCCTCTTGATCAAACCTGAAAAGATAAAATGTGATGCACAGCTATGGTCTGGTACTTAGAACGAACACGTGTGAGAGGTACTCAGAATATTAGAATTATAGTCCCTGACACAAAAGTTTTCATTGCCAAAAACATCTCTCGATCGGCTACTTGGATTAGGTCTGGACTGTAGAGATGACAAAAGTGATTCGAGTCCGGTCCAGTCTGAATCGACAAGCAAAAGCCTGAAAATAAAATAGTGATAAATACGCCTAAGCGAAAATAGACGCTGTGGCTGTGGTGGATGTTACTGTTATGGGAAGACACTACTAGACTACTAGACTAGACAGACAAGCATTGCGTGGCATGTTAGGAAGGGAATACAAGGAAATGGATTATGGATCATGAGACAGATGAAATAGAGAATTGAATTGAGGTTAGAGTTAACGATACATATGGATATGATGATTAGAATGTTGCACTTTCCTTCTCATTCTTCTTCTAGTCGTCGTCGGCGGCGGCTTGCTTTCTGCCACTCTACCAACAGTAACCTATCATCTTCAGTTTCATACAAATGGAACGCAGTTTCCTTCCCATCATCGCTCTTTTTTCCTATGGATAATATGATTCTCGGTCCAACTACTACTAATATACCACTTGCCTTGCCCCACGAAAGAAATCAGGAGATTGAGGAACAGCTTGAAGGTTCAGATGATGGAGGTTTTAGTAGTGGTGTTAATGGCGGCAAGTGGGGAAGTATCGTACCATCGTGCTTCGTAGGCGTGCTCACGGGCGTTTCAGTGGTACTCTTCAATAATGGAGTCAATCAGATACGCGACTTCTTCTGGGATGGAATTCCCTATGGAATTGAAGGGGCGTCCACTTCGTTAAGGGACGGAACCCTCGGCCTCGGCTCTAGTTGGACCACTCGAGTCATCTTGGTGCCCGCCTGTGGTGGCTTCATTGTTAGCCTTTTGAAAGCAATTCAAAATGCTCTTGCTCAGTCCGACTACAACAAGCCTCCGTCTCTTCTTCAACCTTTGATAAAAGCAATGGCTGCTTGTTTCACCCTGGGCACTGGGAATTCTCTGGGCCCTGAAGGTCCTAGCGTCGAGATTGGTTCATCCATTGCCAAGGCAGTGTCTTCCCTCTCTCTATTTCGTCCTCCGAATTCCCAGTCTAAGCTTTCTCTTTTGGCTGCTGGCTCCGCTGCTGGCCTCTCTTCTGGTTTTTTCATCTTTCGTTTTTTTTTTCCCTACCATTATCAACAATGCTACTCATCTGCTTACTTATTACGTTGTGTATATCTATGCTATGCTTCTCACCCCTTTCTCATCTCTCAGGATTCAATGCTGCTGTTGCCGGTTGTTTCTTCGCTGTAGAGTCAGTTCTGTGGCCATCTCCATCAGATTTTTCCATGTCAATTACTAACACCACTTCTATGGTTATAATAAGCGCTGTGACTGCTTCTATTGTATCAGAAGTTGGACTTGGTTCTGAACCTGCCTTTACGGTCCCAGACTATGATTTTCGCTCTCTTGGGGGTAAAACTCTCACGTCTTTTGTTCTTTTCCATCTTTCTGTTACCTGGCCTTCATCTTCACTGGTCCTTGTTCACTTTTTCAAAGTTATGCCCTGTGGTCCTGATCTGAAATGTGTTCTTATGCAATTCAACGATTCTCTCTTCTATCATTTCTGATCACGTTCTCTTCCATCTAAACTGAGCAACTCCCTTTACGTTGTGATTTAAAAACGTTCTCTGTACCTACGCATAGGCCACTATATGCCATTCTGCCTTCCCACAAAATTTTGCGAAGGTGGTAGCTTTCAGTCAAATTTTCCCCACTGGCAACTATGGTTGAGATTATTGCTGCACTCATTTGTAGCATTCCCATGGAGAGCATTTTTGTTGGTTCAAAATGTCAACTTTCCATGATGAAGGTCAATGCTGTTCCAAATATCAACTGTGCATGGAAATGTTGATTAGATGTGCTATTTGGAACTGAATAATTTATTTGGGACAAACAGTGGCTAGCCAACTTTATGTTTAGAGATTCCAAATACCCATGTCCTAAATATGAAGATTTGATTTGATTTTACCGTTAAAGATGTTCCTTTTCAATTTCAGAGCTCCCATTGTATCTACTGCTGGGCATCATATGTGGCTTGGTTTCGCTGACCCTGTCTAAATGCACATCGCTTATGCTTTCACTAGTTAACAATATTCACGAGTCTGTTGACGCACCAAAGGCCATGTTCCCTGTGCTGGGTGGCTTAGCTACTGGGATAATAGCTTTGGCGTATCCTGAAATCCTTTACTGGGGTTTTGAGAATGTTGATATTCTGTTGGAGTCCCGGCCACTTGTGAAAGGCCTCTCAGCTGAGTTGTTGCTTCAGCTGGTAGGAATCAAGATAGTAGCAACTTCTTTATGCCGGGCATCCGGATTGGTAGGAGGATATTATGCGCCATCCCTCTTTATTGGTGCCGCAACTGGTATGGCATATGGGAAACTAATTAGTTTTGTAGTCAGTCAGTCTCAGGCAACATTTCAATTTTCTGTCTTCGAATTGGCATCGCCTCAAGCATACGGCCTGGTATGGTTCTTCACAAAATTGTGTATGTGGTCTAGAAGTACTGGATCATTTAATAGCATGTTTATGTCTTCCTTTGTTGGCGAACTGCAACATCAATTGCATGTTTAAGTTTGCTGTCATTAGAACTTTCTATTACTCTGTGCTGACTGCAATTCTGCTGTGCCTTTTACACTTTTGATGAATAGTTTGGAAGTTGCACTGGGAAATTAAGTACGTTTGAATCAGCTATCATCTTATCCAATTGCAGGTTGGAATGGCTGCAACTCTTGCCGGGGTGTGTCAGGTACCCCTTACTGCTGTGTTACTTCTATTTGAGCTAACACAAGATTATCGTATAGTTCTACCGCTGTTAGGAGCTGTAGGATTGTCTTCATGGATTACATCTGGGCAAACAACAAGAGTAGATACCAGTAAACTCATTCAAGGAAATATTGTTCCAAGTAAAAAATCGGAAGACATTTTCCCTGATTCAATTGAGCAGTCTTCTGATTATGTACTTCCTGACAAGTCAACTTCTGCAAATTACATCTGCGAAATTGAGAGTTCTCTTTGTGTAGATGATTCGTCTGTTGAAATTGAAGTATTCTTAAAGACTATCCTTGTCTCAGATGCCATGATAACAAGATTTGTAACTGTTCTTATGAGCACTTCACTAAGTGAAGCGGTGACTCTTATGCTTGCGGAGAAGCAGTCTTGTGCAATGATTGTCGATAATGATAATAAGTTGATTGGTTTATTTACACTCAAACACATAGAAGACTTCAGCAAAACAGCAAAACTAAAAGACAAGAGAACCAAGGTAGAAAGATTCTTCTCATCAAAAAGTTTCTAAAACTGTTTTGTAAACCTCTCCCTGTCTTGAACAGTATTATTTCTCTTAAAATTAAATGCAAAAATGAGTTCATAATCTTTTTGTAGTTTTTGCAACAAATGTGAGGAAGGTAAGGAAAATGGGAATTGTTTTTTATCTATTCTGTTACAAGGGATTTAAGGTTCCCTTGGCAAAATTCTTTTGCTACTTTAATGATTCAGCTTTAAGTTGATGCTGACTATGTGTAAACTATCTCTTTCTCTCTCTACATTTAACCGAATAAATCTCAATAAGTTTCAAGTATAGAGATTTTAGTCTTCCTTTTCTGGAGTGCCAGAGTGCCTGTTGAGTAAGCAAATTGAATTCTCCCAACATTCTTTGGAATTAATATTGATGAAGGCTGCTTTTGTTTCAGGACTTTGTAGTATCTGAAATGTGTTCATTGGATGGCCAAAAATGTCAAGTAACATGGACTGCCAGGCCAAGTATGGATCTTCTATCCGTCCAAATGATCATGGACATGCGAGGTATAAAATGTGTTCCAGTTGTTTCAGAGCATGTCAAAGGCCAGAAAGGGCATCCTGTTGGCTTCTTGGATCGAGATTGTATCAGTCTAGCTTACAGGTGTGTTGATATTCTTTCGATGCTGTCTTAATTGGAAACTTTTAGCTACTGGAAGACACTCATGTTACACGCTGCATCTCTATCTTTGTTAATTTCAGCTGTAGTTATGCACTGTCTGCTTCAACAAGTCTATATCTTAATTTCCAATTAAGATAATGTGTTTGTGTTCCTCTTGACTTGACTATTTACTTGTGAAAGTAGTTTTTATCGTTATACAAAACTATGTTTGTAACATTCAAGTCGAACTCCTTTGATGGCTGGTGTAGATGTTATCTTTCCTTTAAAACTTTTTTCTAGTAGGAAGCCAATATATTGGGGTCTAAAACTTAGGTTTATCTTGTTCAATGTTTACATACGGAGAAGAACATTGCATTCTGCATCGGGAAAATTGTGTTTGAACCATCATCCGATGTATTACTATTTTCTCATCTTTTTGGTGGATTGGTGCAGGGTTGTGGCAGCCCGTGAAGCCTTAGATGGTGCCAAGTCCTGAAAGGCAAAGGCATGAACGATGACGTAGAGTAACTCCCTAGCTATCCTCGTGGAACAGTACCTACCTATCCCAGTTAAAGACCTTCAATGCTCTGTTCTGCAGTGTCTTTAATAGGAGGTATGGTGCGACGTGAAATACAGCAAACTGGTAACTACATTCTTTGTTCTTACACGATCATTTGTTTAGCTGTAATGAAAAAAGGTTTATTATGTAGATAAAGTAGCTAATTGCCTTTGAATTCGCAGGCTGATTCAAAACTTACTTTGGCTATTGCTGAAACTCCACATTATATCATAGCAGACTGACTAGACTTGATGGAACATTGAGCTTTGAATTTCTTCTATTACCATCTCAATCAATCACATTTTGTCAATTGTTACCTATATATCTGGACGGGAATCTGAACATACGGCCAACGAAGTTCTCACTGGCGTGGCAACTGCTGTCTACCACAAAAGGTAAGCATCATACCCACCAGTCCTACTCAGGATTAAGGTATAAGTTGGGGACAGAGCTCCAATATGGCAAAATAATCATTTAGAATTCCAGCTGCATACCTTCTAGTATTAAGGCATGGCTTTGCTGTATGAAACTTCACTCGATTGAGCCTACCTTTAAGATTGCAAGGGCGCAGTTAATAAGCCCTTCTCTCAACTGCTTGCTTAGACGGATCCATGCCTATGTTGATTTAATGGTAGTAATAATTTTAATTTAATTACTAAATTCATAACCCTTATCTTTCAATTAAAACTCTATATCCAAGTTAAAAGTTATATAACAACATTTTTAAAATATGTATAAGAAAAAAATACATCTAAATATTTGTTTCTAATACTGCACAAATTTAGCGAACAAAATCCGACGACATATCACTAACTTGTAGTTCATACAACTTTTTGACATTATGGCTTGGAATAGGTCTCGACATGTCCTGTTCAACTTTCAGACTTAGTTTCATCTATTTTCACTGATCTCAAATCTAATGCTTGCAAATGACACTATTAGTAAAACCTATTCGTCAGAAAGCATCTTTTTACAGCCTGGAGATGAATATATACTCGCGTCGTTCTTAACTTATACTATTACCTTTCCACCTGCATACCTGCATTCTCTTCTGTCACAAGGTGTAATCTTCCTGAAGCTCGGGAAACTTTAGTCGGTGAAACCTTACCTCCAGAGAATCTAGAATCTATGATTAATTTAGCTAGCAACCTACATTATGAGGATATATACGTATAACCCTCGATTGTGTAAACCAACACATGCATGGTAATTTGTTTATGCTCTCGTATGCTCAATTCTATAAACAAGTACCGACCATCCAACAATTACTCCCAATCAACTATCCACCACCAGAAGGACGTGAAAGCACAAAATTAAGATTGTCCAAAAGTTTCGTTTTTTTGAAACGGAACTACATAGCTTGTTAACTCCACTAAACATCATGATAAATTAGCAATAAAGCAGATATAAGGTTCAATTCACTATTATCAGAATTATCTACAATATTACCATGTCGGTCTGAGAAACCTCAAACTTGTAGGGTTACTGTTTTCCATAAAATATGAATGCTAGTAAAAAAAATATTAAAGCAAAAAGAAATCTTGTCATCAATTAAAAGAAGAAAGCCCACTGAAGTAGTTTATTTATGAGTCCGTAAGACTTGTTCAAGTGTCACTGAAGAAGTAGAACTCCTTTACTAGTCAAAAAGGATATCGCAATAATGATTTCATGATGAACCAGTAAGGCAGCCAAAACCTTTGCCGCTGCTTCTTTTTCTTATTCTTCGGAGTAGAGTAATATCTGAGATCCTGAAGGAAGGCGGCGGGAAAATTTTGGGTTTTTCAGTCGCAAAGCGAATATATATGGATACGATATGCGTCTGAAAATTAAGAGTTTCAAAAACAGATAAAGGATTAGTGACGCCAAATCACGGAATTCTTGGTATATGGATATGGGTTGGTCACTTTGGTTCATCAGTCGGATCGGATCAAACAAAATTCATAATATTTCATTCATTCCATCGTCACTGCTTTCTGGCATTGGCAAAGTCTTGCATATGATCTCAGAAGTAGCTCGTTTTTGACCGCAGAATTGAGAGTACAAATCGTTATATGATTGAAGTTTTAGAATGAGAGGCTTATTCATATTCTGTTATACCTATATACATTCTTGAGGGGGGGAGGACGGCATGTAATGATGTAAATAACCAGAAAAATGGAGATGTTATCCCCCATGATTTGAAACAAACCACCTTTGCTTCATAAGAGTAGAAAACTAATTCCACACAAGACTAATTACATAGAAACATATCTTCTAAATGCTGTCTTTTACGCTAATCTTAATGTTTTGCACTTTGACCGACAACTGTAGCTTATGATTCTCAATGTCTTTTAAAACTGAAAGCAAATTAGCCCGATAAACATCACACTTCCTATTTGCAAATTCCAGCTCACTGGTAAGTTGTTGGATTCTATTGTCCATATCTTCCTGCAAAAGAGAAAAATGATGAAATGTAGGAGATTCTGACATTTTAAATACAAGTTTTGGTACAATTTTGTGTCTAAATGATAACGGATAGGCCCTTTTAAGCAAAATTATTGAATGAAGACTTGCACACAAACATGGACAAGCATGGACACCCTTTCTCACACATGATAACTCTCCCTGTGTCTTGTATTGCAATGAGAATGCAGTATGATTGTTATAATGCGTTTCCAACAATGCAAACATCCCCCAAAGTATTATCAAAAATCATAATCCACATAAATTAGATGGTCTTCAGCTAACCTACAGATATTTGAGTAGCAAATGAAGACAATAACAAGAAAAGGGAAGCAAGTAAAATAACAATTTTCGTGTGTCCTAATAACAAAATTTATAAAGCCAAATGAGGAAAAAGACATCTAACCTCAGACAAATGCTGGCCAGAGCTCTGCAAATGATTAGCATTGATATAACTCACCCTATTTCCATTACTTCCCAAATCCCCCCTATTACGGCTATTTATCAGCCCACTTTTCCCTTCATTTTTTGTTGCAATGTCAACTTTTCTCAGAGCGTCTTGTAGAGCAACCATCGCAACATTGTAAATTTCAAGGGATTTGGAACCTTCATCAACAAATTTGAGGGCCTCATGTCGAAGGGTATTGTACCGGACAGTATGAGATTCCAGATAATTCATATATACATCAGTATAACGTTCTTCCAGTATGACACTACTCTTGGCATTCCTTGTCCACCTTTTAAGAATGTAATGGGATGGAAGTGTAAGCACATTGGTTACTCTGAAGACTGCCAATACGTGCCTGCAAAGAAGACCTGAGAACTCAAACATCTGGCAGCTACAAGTAGCCTTCATCTCCATAACGTTGAATTTGACATAATAAGATCTATGATCTTCCCCAAACTTTGCAACTTGATAGATAATGCTCTCTCCATCATCTTCTGCTTTAGTTGCCATGAAAGTTAGTGTCCCAACCAACTCCTCTTGAAATCTCATAAACAATTTCCTAGTGTATAGCTCAGATGCCTGCTTCTCCATTGGAGATGGGGTCTTCAAAAATGGGGAAGTGTTCATTGTATCGTAATCTGCTTTTACTTCTTTCTCATTCCGACTCTCCAGAGCTTTCTCATAAAGTTTAAAGAATTGACCCAAATTGGTTGATGCATTGATGTAACCGTCGAAGTATGAGTTCATACTATCACTTCGCTGGGTAATAGACATCTCTGCAAAAAAAGTGTCTCGCAAGTATACTGGGACCCACTGTCTACGATCTCCATATAATGTCTGAAGCCACTCATGATCCCGGAGTTCGTATCTATCTACAAGTGCCAACCAGCAGGATTCAAATTCCTCAATTGACTCAGTCAAGTTAACAGATTTATGAAAATCTGCCTCAAAACTTGGGTATTTGAAGAACATATGTGATAACTTTTCCTGACATTTCTTGAAAATGTGCCATTTGCAAAAGCGAAGGCGGGTATCGGGAAAAACTTGCATGACGGCTGAGCTTATGACAGCATCATGATCAGTGGTCATCGAAACTGGATGGCGACCAGACATAGCCATAAGCCACGTCCTAAACAACCAAACAAATGATGCTTCTGTTTCATTTATTAGGAAAGCACAACCAAACAAAACAGGCTGTCCATGATGGTTAACCCCAGTGAAGGGTGCAAAGGGCAAGCGATATCTATTAGACCGATAGGTGGTGTCAAATGTAACAGTGTCACCAAAATAAGTATAGTTTGCTCTAGCTTTTGGATCTGCCCAGAACACATTGCCGGTACACTGGTCCTCGTCCCCCTGCACAGCGTAAAAGAAGTTTGAGTTCTCATTATGCATTTGCCTCAAGTAATCCAAAAGTAGTTGGATGTCTCCTTCTAAGCTCCTCTGACGGTTATTCCTCATGTAATTCCTGCAATCAACCTCTGTAAAACCAACTTTACTAATTCCACCATACTCCTTTATTAAGGCAGACATTATTCTACGAGGACCCATTCCAGCAGCTTGCAATGTATCAATTAAGGTCTTAGCAGGACCAGAGATTTGCCTGTGGGAACGAAGGCAATGAACCTGATCAGGCGGGACAAGCTCATGATTATGCTCTCTAACAAATCCAGATACAACCCATTTGCCAGAATCCTGCATCTTAACAGACAAAGATGCTTTGCATCCAACTCTAGTAATGGTGCGGGGGCGCTTGATCTCTCTATCTTTAGTTCGCTTTTCATTTAAATTTCTGAACCCTTCTTTAGCACAGACAAATTGTCTCTGTATGATGGCCCCATCACGACGTGAACGGCGGGAAGAGCTGACACGGGTGCTAAATCCAACTCGCCTAGCATAAGAGTTGTAGAAGGCCTTGGCCGCCTCTTCAGACTCAAATTCCATGCCCTCATAAGGCTCGAGATCCTGAAGGTCACCCTCGGGAAGGTAAATGAGAGGAGTGGAAGCACCAGGAAGAGGAGATGGTGGTGGAAAGCTGTCAGCCATATTGTCATCATCATCAAGGGGGTGCTCAATATTCAGACCACCACTCTCGTTGTCGTCGTCGTCATCATCATCATCGTCATCTGCGTCATGATGACTACTGGCAACACCTAAACCTATATCGAATTCAAGTACCTCGCTTTCCATTGACGAAAAAAATTCAAACCCCGTTCACTAATTCATGAGAGAAGTGCAGTTATTTCAGAAAGCATTATTGCAATATAAAATATAGCACAGGACTTATTTAGCTAAGAAGATGAAAGAACTGACCTGTCCAGTATGTAAGAAGTTAAGTCTTTTTAGCTTTGTTGATTTGACTTGAAAACGTTAGTTGACTTGAAGACGAAGATGTTGATGATGATTGAGTGCTGTCGTTGTTGTCGCAATGCTAGGGTTCGGAGAAAAATACCTAAAGAATAATATAAAAAGTTGCAAGCAAACTAAAATCAAACTGTTTGGGGGGAGACGATGGATGGAATACGGTTGCTCCGGCCACCGGATAACCGCAGACGACACGCTAGAGGCAGCCTACGCCTAGAGGAGAAGAGAAGAGGAAAAGAGAAGAGAGAGCGTGGAGGTGCGGAAACTCAAAAGAGCTGCTCTCCTTTGGGCCCTTCCGAACGAAAAATGTCTCCATCTCGTCTGCACCGTTGGATCGGATGGTTAGTTATCGTTGATTGTGTAATACTAACTTTACCTTTTGGCCCTTAACATCTCTCACTTTTCCCTCTTTGGCTCACGCATGCAAAATACCATAATCAGAATCACTGATCAAGAAACGCTCTTTCTTTCCTTCTCTCTCCCCTTTAAAATTTCAAACCCAAATTCTTATTATTACGGTTTTTGTTTAAATAAACAGCAGAAGAAAAGAGAAGAGGAAGAAGAAGAATAAAGCAAAGACATAGAAATTTGTCAAGTATGAACCTTTTTTTTAGTTTTTTTTAAGGGAGGGTGGACGGATGGGGGCCAGTGCTTGTGGTTGCTCGGGGCGACGGTTGGCACAACAAAGTTGGTAGAAAAATAGAAAGAAGAGGTAATGCTATTCCATTCCTTCCAACTTTGCATTCCGTGCGATAGAATCAAAACCAGATTGTTTCTCTTCCTTGAATTTAAGTTTCGTAATTTTGTCCATGTTTTCAACAAGATTTTCACCTGTTTCCTTCCCACATTCACACTCTCGGCCGTGCACATAAATTCCCTTTTTTTAATTCTGTACGATTGGTTAATTGTTGAATTTGTTTTCTTTCTTTCTGGTTAATGAATTGCAGTAGTAACTCATCATCGTCACCATGAGTAGCAGTAAGAGTAGTATTGGTAGTGAGATGATTGGTGACAATGAAGAAGCGGGAAAAGATACTCTCCGTATTCAAAAACAACCAGACGATTTTAATAATTATGATGTTGAACCAAATTCCCCAACTTTAGATCCTACTCCTGTCATACTTTGAATCCTACTCTTACCACTATTATGCCTCCTAACCTTTGATGAGGCTAGAGAAGATAACCCATTACAAAATCTGGATGAAAATCTTGGTCACATGCCTGATCCCAAAGCTCTTGAAACGTATCCCAAAGCTCTTAAAACTTATCCTCCTCCTGTTGATCTTACTATTAATCCCAACGCCACTCAACATACTCAAATCCAGCCTAGTCCAAATCTGACTCATGATGAAATTAATGCTTCCCAATTCAACTCTGTTCACAATGGTGAAACAGCTACCATAAAATCACCCCTTCTTCAAACTCCAACAACCTAACTCTTAACTGCAAGAATGAATTGAACCAAAAACCTGAAGTTGAGCAGAAGGGAGAGCAACTGACAGATACTTGTTCATTTAATGACAAATTTCTTGACACCAAAGTTGATAATGAGGACAGGGCGGGACCTAAGGATCTTCTTCCCAACTTTGACAAACCCTTGGGACTGAGGCCAAAGATCATGAAAAAGAGCTGGAGTCCAAAGAGCTTCTCTTCAATGACAAGCCCTCAATAGCCAAAGCAGAAGATGATGACACAAGAGAATAGCTAAAAGAAGATTTGACCAAGATGGACTTCTTTTCGCTTTCAGAAATTAAACAGGAATCGGCAAAATCTACAGTGGATGATAGACAGAAAGTAACTACGAAGATGCCAAATAACTCATTTCCCTTTGAACCATCTTCATCTGATGGCTATGAGTCAGGAACAGAACAGGAGCAGGCAGCATTATGAAGGAGGTTGAAACATTTTATAAATAGAATCACCTAGAATTCAGAGCCCCCAACTTTTGCGAAAAAGAGCTGAATTTGCTAATGTAAGTTAAGCACTTCCATTAAGTGGCAAAATCCTATTTAATCTAGTCTATGAATCTGCTGGAAAGTATTCAAACTATCTCCTAATTATGTTGCAAGTCAAAGTTTTTCTATTGGCTTAGGTTATGGAGAGGAGTGATCGAATTGGGGGGCTATGAACAGGTTTTTCCCGGGTCCTCTATCCCTGAAATCTATCTTATCACTCTTTCCTTGCCACCGCATATTTTCAAATTTAGTTGCGTTATTTACTTATCCAATTTGTAAATTTCAGAAAAGAACTTTTAGTTGCATGCTTCAATTATTATTTTGGTGGCACTTTGAGTACATGCTTTCACATGTGTGATTAAAAGGTTGTTAAAGTGCCGCAATGTCAATGTCAATTTAAAATCCACCCACCCACTCCACCCTCTTTATGGGCAACAACATGTGCAAGCTTGCATGGAAAATACTGAGATATATACTTCATAATTTCCACCCTTCACCAATGGAAGAAATGTGCAGTTCTTTACCTTATTTGTTAAAACAAGGTAAGTTTATAGGTTTGGGTCATTTATTACAATCAAACCGGTATGTCCCCATCATTTAACATTTGCCTAAGCTAGAAATTATATACAATTTGAGATTCTAATTATATATAAAAAAAATTAACATTCTAATGAGATTTTTGTACTATATACGTTTATTATAAGCCTTCTATATTATATAAGAATTTTAATCTTTAGGCTTCTCTTGATTTCTTGCACCGGAGGTATTGTTTTCTTGCTTTTTTATATTGAAGAAAACATTCATTATTTCTTTTTTGTATGTAGGTTACTTTATGTAAGTTATGGCGGCAAGTGGGAGCATCATTTAGACCCCTAAAGTAAGGATGGTAATGCTTAATATGTGAGTGATCTTGATGAGTGGTTTCACTCATTGAAGGTTTTAAGGAGTATTTGTTTTGTTAAAGATCATTATTACTTAATTGGCATTACACTTCGACATACTTGATCATGTTTGAATGTGAATGTTATTATCAATTTCCTTCCTCTTTAGAGTATGAAAACCACAAAATGCATAATGTTGAACTCTTTGTTTCTAATGGCTTGGCAGAGCCTATTATTAGAGTTGAAAATCAGGTACTTCATTTAGCTAACCTGGTGATTTAAGTGTGCATTAATATATTCTTCCTCGGTTTTAGATGAGAGTCAACTATGGATGCCTTATTGTCAAATGTTAAATATCATCAATTGAGAAAAAGTATTATACACAACAAAAGAGTGAACTAGTTGATCAAATTGATGGGCTTTTTAGTGTACTTGGCACAAATTAATTGTTGTGTATAACTAATGTTCGTTTTCTAGTCATGTTCTATAGTGTGAAATGTTTAGAGATCTAATTAAAATGAATTGGAAGTCTAAGATTTTTGGTGGTTATGGTTTTCAGGAGGTGCAATGCATTGTGCAATTTAGAATATAGAGATCACTTAAGATAATTTTACTGAATTGTCATTATTGTCTAGTTTAAAGACTAAATGACTTTCTTATAGGTTCATTTGGTGCTTCAACTTTGTCTGTGAGTGCTTTCTTCATTGATTAGTGGATTCAAGAAGGATTTGGCGTTGTATTATGATATGCACTTGAAGAATGCATAAGTGATCCTCTTATTGTGGTAGATTAATTGTCCCCAGAATGTTGTTTAAGTTTTAAGAAGAAAAGTACTTATTCTTCCATATTCTTTCACAACAAATAGCAAAATAGTAGAAATTTAATTGTAGTGGGGTCATAGATATTACCCATTCCATGTTATTGATATATTTGTGCCATTAAGCTCTTTGAGTTTGTATTTTTCAGGTATGATGAAAAATAGGTACATATATTTATAATCGATATTAGTTACTGTTGGTTAGGAAAATTGGTATCAAGTAGATAATGATCCCCATAAAATAGGAAAATCTTGTCCTAGATTAAGGATAAGACAAATCAGCACCTAAGTAGTTAGGATGTTGTAGATTAGTAGAGATATGGGTAAATATGGTAGAAAAGAGAAATAGTGTATGGATAAATATGGCAGATAGTGATTCAATGCAATTGTATTGGACGATGTATTATTAAACATGACATCAATATTGTACTGTGGTGATATATTTTCGAAAGGGATACAGATACGAATGGGTTGCTATGGATTGTTTGAGAAATATAAGGATATAAGTATACATGATGAGATTAGAGTGTAAAAGTAGAGTGCAATGAAAACATAACCTTGTTATGATATTAAGACGAGGAAATTGGAACCAAAGTGGTTGTTCGATTAATACGACAAGAGTTATGATCCGCAGTAAGAAGGTATTAGTGGAATTGAGAACAACATTTTTATAATGATTATGCCTCTATAATTTTGAATTGATTGTGGACATACATGAGGAAGATGAAATAAATGATAACAGGAAAATGAGATAGAAGTGAGGAAATAGAGAAAGGGAAATGAAATAGACATAAATGACTTTACATGAGATGAATGAAATGATATGTAGTGTGAGGAAATTAAAAGTGCGTATAAGATGTTATCTTATGCATGAATGAGATTAAGAAAAGGATGAAAAATCAAATGAGACGAGTAGATGCACTCAATATAGTAATTGACTTATTATGAAATGATATAGCATCAGAAAAGGTGAATTCTGGAAAAACTGGAATAAAATTGGTGTTAGTATTTGATAAAGAGAGAAATGTTGTCTAAGACCAATGAGGATCAAAGTATGAATTGTGTAACATATAAATTGGTGATTTTCAAGAGTAAATCTGTGGACAGAATGGCATGACTTTGCTGATGCCCATCCAAACATATGTGACAACAAGTATGTTCATTACTCCATTGAGTTTTGAATGACTTGAACATTATGATCTAATGAGGACGAGAGAAATCGGTCTTCTTGAGTTACTAAAAATAGTTGATGATGTGATTATGATAGCAGGTGATTGATAAAGATTTGTATGAACAGTATAGATGATAGTAGCAAGAAACTCTCTTTTGAAGAAGAATTTTACTGAGTTAGATTAAGCAGACCAGATAGTTTATATTAAGAACGATCAATGAAAGAACTAATCAGAAAGGAATATGTAATGATTCGAAAGTAAATATTGGAGTCATATTTCTAGCGGAGACTCAAGCAAAAGAATATACTACTGAGAATGTATGTATTTTTGTTTGATGTAAAGGATCCAACTATGTGTGTGGATTTTTGAATTTGAAGAGACTTTGATTGCTAATATGAGGAGTATATAGGTTAATGTTATATTCTGTGTAAGTATGTTCTGGAGATACAAATTTGCCTTGATGAATGTATTACAATCACAATAAGTTAAGTCTGCAAGTAAATTGCAATGTGTGGAGAAGTTTGTACGAATAAACAACATGAGAATAAGTCCAAGTGAGGTTTGAGGAAATTCAAGGAATGGAGAAAATCATTCGAGAAGGGAAGTCAATTTGAAAATTGAAAAGAAAGTGAGATAATGTACCTCATTAAGGAATTACGACGACTAATTAAGGGGCGCATGGATTTTGATAAAAATTGTTTGAGTTAACAATTGCCCTGACAGGACTATGGTATTGGAGATTAAAGTGATAAAAAAAATTCATGATGTATAAAAGGTATTCGAAAAATTGAGAAAATAGTTTGAATACGTGAAGAAAAACGTGTAAAGCGTATAAGTAATGAAAGTGAAGAGAATTTTGAAGAATTATACTGATTTATATCATATGGATTTTGAGAATTTATAGTATGCGCTGATGTTGTATAAGGGATTTGGATAAAATCAAATGCAGCATAACAAAGTGATTTCATAGGTATGGAGACAACTAAAGCCCTATGAGTTGATTATTTGATACATGATTTAGAGCTGCTGCACTAATGATTGTTTTGAAGTTTAAAGACAGTCTATGTAAAGGAACATCTTGGATGTATATAACAAGTACTAATCATAAAAGTTTGAGGAAATCATTGAATTGAGAGAATTGAATATGAGCCTAAGAAGATTGATATATTACTGAAAGACTATGATCGTATAAGAGAGGAATTTCAAGTACGGCTAAGTGTTATATCAGATACATTAAGCAAAAATTTGATATTGAGGTTATCAGAACTAGAGCAAAAAGAAGCATAGCATGTAGGACTTGGTATATCCCAAATTGAGGATCCAAAGATTGTGAATCTTATTGAGAGATTGAAAACAGATCTAATTTTGAGTTTGAATAGGAAGAATGTTACATGGTGATTGAAATAAGAAGTATGTGAAATCAATAAAGATGATTGAGCAAAGAAATTTCTAGAAAAGTATAAATGGTAACGTAAGTCATGCATCCTAGTAGAATTGCGCCGAAAGATCTTTTAGCGACTAAGAATGTCAAATCAAGTCAGTGAATGTTTAAGTTGACGGTCTTAACTATCAAGAATATGCTTAAGGCATATAGTTTGAAGTTCATGGGATTATGAGATCCAAGTATAGTTCTATTCGACTTCAAGCATTGCAATCACTGTCCTAGTGATTTCATTTGAATACTGTATGAGGAGTTAGATGATAGAAAGAGTCATCGCTTCTGTATTATGATGAGTAAGGCCTACTAGTCATTGAAGGCTAGAATTGGAGATGTTATGGACAGGTGAAATTGATCAATGTTAGGAATTAAGTGATTCAAGAAAGATGGATGAATTAGGTGGATCCACGCCAAAGGCATGAAATACAAATACAGTAAGATAAACATAAGAGTTCTAAGAGATGTGAATTATGAAGCAAAAGATATAATGTTTCTAAGAGTATCATCTTCCCAAGGCATGCTTACAATGAGTACAAGGTGTGCTCAAGTTAGGAAAAAGGATTCGCTAAGCCTGATATGATATTGGTGTTATCGACACAAGAAGCGAAATTTGCGAGTGACTTGAAGATAATGAGGAACGAGTTAAGAAAGTGAATGACCAAATAAGGGATAGAAAGACTTGGTAAGTCTATCGACTATGAGCAATTAAAAGAAATTATTCGAGTGATGAAGTTAAATGAGAATCGGAGGAACATCATGTACTCCTGATCAATCAGATAAGAATTTTGATGACGAAATTCTTTTTAAGAAGGGGAGAGTTGTTGGCTCCCGAAATTTTTCTTGATGAATTAAGCATAATTTAAATAAATTATGAGATTTGATAGATTAATTTTTGGAGCTAATTATTTATGTCAAGGTTAGTAGGATTTGTATGACATAGGCTAATTGAAGTTAAGTGTTAATGTTGTAAGAATGTATCAAGGGCAAAATGGGCAAGACACTTAAGGTTATAAGACATAAGGCATTAAATGAAGGGTATAATGGACTTTTTATACCCATTAAGTGTATGAATTGAAATAAAAAGAGGGGTTTTGCTTCTAAGAAGAAGATGGCATCGTGAGTGAGGGAGAGAAGAAGAGAAATATAAAAATGGAAGAAGAAAACATAGGGTTTTGTTCTTGAAAGAAAAGAAGGAAGATCTAAGGTGATTTTGAGGTTTATCAAGAAGAGAAAGGAAGAAAAGAAGAGAAAAAGAATAGAAGAGCTAGGGTTTGGAGATCTTTGAAGAGTTAGAAGAATTTGAAGCTTCAACAAGTAAGTATGAGCTTTAACCCTTCTTGATTGTTGGATGAACCATGTTTAATGATAATTAGAAGTGAAAATGAAGTTGAATGTGTGTAGGAGTTGTTGATGAATGGTGTATGAAAATGGTTTAATCTTTTAGGGTTAATGATTATGTTGTGTTTGTGAATGATTTTGGGTTGTAATAAGCTTAGAAATGAAGTAAGAATGATGTTTTAGGGTTAAGATGGGTTATATTTTGAAGATGGGAAGTGTATAGGTGAAAAATACCAAGAAAACAGGTTTTCGGGAGGATTTTGGCCTCGCACGTCGCGACTTGCTCATGCGCACGTCGCGACGTGCTCCAGCTTCCTCGCCGCGGCGAGCTCCAACTTTCCTGCACAGACATAGTTTGGTATTTTGGGCATAACTTTTGCTGTAGATGTCCAAATGAGGTGATTTTTGATTCGTTGTAAACTAGACACATAGGGCTACAAGTTTTATGAAGAAATGAAGTTGTAATTCAGTTTCTAAGAATTTCAATTTTTGGATGAAAATTGAGCATAGGATGTTGTTTCAGTATAAGAATAGTCCGAAAATATTTTGGCTATAACTTTTAGAGTACTGAACCAAATTGAATGATTTTGGAGTCATTAGAAACTTAAGACAATGGGGAACATTTTTCTAGAAGAGAATATTATCAGATTTCGTCATTTACTTGATCATGGTGATCATGGAAAATTGACTCGAATGGTTGGACTTTTGGAAGAGTTTGAGTTTTAATAATTTATCTTAGTGATTATGCAATATATGGCTCCTCAAATTGTATTCCTATTGAATGGAAATTTTGTATTTGATAAAGGGAATCAAGGAAGGAAAAAGGATCAAGAGGAGAGGCATCTTTTTAGGCATGTATCCAGGCAAAGAATTCAGGTAGGTTTTATGTTTATAATTGAGTAAATAAGCCATTAAATGATATTTTTGAATCAAGAAAGTTTAATGATTTCAATTGCATCTTATGGGTTGCATTTATTGCTTCTTGAATGAGTTGAAAATTTTTATATGCTTGCTACATGAATTGTTGATGATTGATGATAAGACTTTGAAAAGGTTTTCTTTTTAAAAGGATACGTGTTTATGAAATTATGTTTTCAGAAATGATTTTTACAATGATATCAAGTTATGAAAAGCAAGTTTACAAGAAAGTGTCATTTTGGGCAACAAGTTTACAAGTCATGAAATACATGTTATGTGGGTTTGGTTTGGTCCATTCTGTTGTCAAGTGCACTTTGACTAAAGACTTCTCCCGCCTGCTCGCTAGTGGCATGGAGCTCCTTCATGAACTCCCTCATGTTTACGACTACACAAGACCCTTTTTGTGGGATTATGTTAGCTCGTTCTGTTCACGACTACACAAAACCCTTTTTGAGAAGTGTGCTAGCTCGTTCTGTTTATGGACCTTCCAAACCATTCTGATGTGCTTATGTGTTCATGATATATTTGACAAGATTGATGCATACATGATTTGTACTATTGTGAATTGTCTGACAAATTGAGAATTTTGATAAATAAGTGTTTGATGATATGTACATATGGAATTACTACGGTTTCGAAAATGTTCGATGACAATGAATTTTATAAATGGGCTTTGCTTGGTTCTCAATTATAAATCTGTTACTCACGAGCTTTAAGCTCACCGCTCTCCTCCATTTCCGTCCAATCTTCAGGTAATGAGGAAGAGATCGAGAGATCAAGAGTATTACGTCATTACTTCAAAATTTGCATATTTTGGAGTTTAAGTTATTTTTGTAAATTACATGGCTTAGTCACATTTCAAGGATT
>JAOQMR010000212.1:33343580-33359810 GCA_027563865.1 Erythroxylum pelleterianum | reverse complement strand
CCGCTATCCGCTATTCCGCTATAGCGTTTTCGGGGTCGGCCGCTCCGCGCCGCTATCCGCTATTAACTACTATGGTCTGGGAGTCAATATGGGAGTTGTAGTGAGACACCTGTAGGAGCAAATAGGAAAAGGGTAATGGCTATATTAGCCAACGATACCAACTTGTAACAAACTTTTGGCAGCTAATTCACAGTCTCATTTCTCTCTCTATTTCTTGTTTCTTCTTCTTGCTAATTCTTGCATTATAAAAACTGAACAAATTCCCTAAAAAGACTAAATACCAATTGAACTCTAATATTGTTGCATCAAATTGGTATCAGAACTATTGATTTTCGGTATGACTTTGCAATTGGAAGAAATGGCAGCAGGACCGATTCTCATGATGTGCAAAGATTGGAAGAAAATCTACGAAACAAAATTCAGGAATTAGATGCTAAGTACAAGAAGATGATTGAGGAATTGAAGGAGATGATTTTTCAGTTACATGTGGAAAGGGATCATAATTGAAGAACGATGGAAAATGACAGGAGGGTATCAAAGACACATAATAATGAGTTTCAGAGGCATGGTGGTTATACCATTCCCACTCGATTTAGTAACGTTTACAACCTTTGATGTGGAAGGTTTGTGAAGTTCGATCTTCAAAAGTGAGCAATTCTTTATGTTGGATTGAACATTGGCTAAGTTGAATGTGGGGATTGCAACGATGCACTTGGTAGGAGAAGCTTTATCTTGGCTTCAATTGTATCTATGGAATAGGCTTAATGCAAGACCACTTATTTAGGGGGAATAACTGATAAGCTAGAGCAGAGATTTAGAGATTCTTTGTTTGATTATGAGTGGGAGAGTTAAAGGAATTTTTGCAGACTACGATAGAGAAAGATTCTTATGCCAAGTTTGCTTTTTTGTCACATATATTGGTAATGCTAGAGATGTATTTGGTGTGCTTGTTCTTGAAGGATCTGAAGCCAGAAAGAGAGTAACCTATGAAGTTGATCAATCCAAGACTCCAACAGACATATGAAGCAACCAAGAAACAGGAGATGGTGTTTCAACATTGTGTGTTAGCTTATCGAGGAAACTAAAGAAGTCATCAGCTAGGGGTGCAAGGAATAACTTCACCTCCAGGGGCTCAACAATAAAACTAATATAAAAGTGACAAAGGCAATTAGGAGAAAAGAGATTGATAATCGTAGAGCTAGGGAGTTATGTTTTTGGTGTGATGAAAAGTTTATACAAGACATAAGTGCAAAAAGAAGCAATTTCATATATATGTAGTGCACTAAAAGGTAGATGGAGATGTAAAAGAGGAGGAAGAGGAAACAATGTCAGATCATTCACACACCATAGCGATGGAAGCGATGACAAGTATTGCTACGACTTAATATGAGCAAATGAAAGTAAAAGGTATTTTAATGGGAGAGTCATCCATATACTAATTGATGAGGGTAGCACTCATAATTTCATTCATAAAGTTGTGGCGAAGAAAGCGGAAGGGTTATTAGAGGATATAGAACCTATGATGATTACTGTAGGAGGAATGAAAATCTATAGTAATAAGAGGTATAGGAATGTGAGGTAAATGGTCATTCATCTCATTCTGATGCATTGGCTGTAAAAATTGGGCGAAACGATAACATATTAGGGGTTTAATGGTTAGTATATATGAATGATGTAGTTTTTAATTTCAAAAATCCATGATGTTTGATTGGCAAAGAGAAAGAGTAAAATTGCACAATGGACAAGAGAAAAAAGCTAAACAAGTACAGTTTGAAAAAATTATGAAAAATGATGTTGTGTGCAGTTTTACCAAGCAGACCAAATGATCAAAAACTTATTAAAAAATCATTAGAGTAATATAAGGATATTTTTGTTGCACCCGTGGGTTTACCGCCCAAAAGGAAGCATGATCATCGAATTATGTTGGAAAATGGTACAGAGTACATTAATAAAAGGCCATATAGGTATGCGAGATTACAAAAAAGGGCAATAGAGTTGATTAGCGATATGTTGAAGCAAGGTATGATTTAAGAAAGTGTTAACTCTTTCTCATCACTGGTGATTTTGGTTAAAAAGAAAGATAATTCATGGAAAATCTATGAGGATTATAGGGCTTTGAATAGATGCATAGCGAAGGACAAGTTTTCAATTCCCTTGATTAAAGAGCTTATGGATGAACTGGGAGGAGCTGGCTTCTTTTCTAAGAGCAAGCTATCATCAAATACAAATGTTTGAAGAGGACATTGAAAAAACTCTTTTTTGGAACTTATGAGGGGTATTGTGAATTTTTGGTTATGCCTTTTGGCTTAACCAATGCACATGCAACTTTCCAAAGCCTTATGAATTCCATCTTCAATCCATACTTGAGGAAGTTTGTGTTGGTGTTTTTTTATGACATTTTGGTTTATTTCATATTTGAATTAGCGTTTGGATCATCTTTAACAAGTGTTACAAGTGTTAAGGGATCAGCAGTAACTTTTTGATTAAAAAAACCAAGTGTCCAATTGGAGCAAGAAGGGTAGAATATCTTGACCACTTTATATCAATGCAAGGGCTAGCTACAAATCCAAGGAAGATTGCAGCAATTCAACAATGGCCAATTCCTACGACCTTGCAACAACATAGAGGATTCCTAGGTTTAACAGGCTATTATAGGAGATTCATTAAAGGGTATGGCCAATTGAGTAAACCATTGATAAAATTGTAGTGCATTCAAATGGCATATGGAGGTTGACTATGCCTTTAATACACTTAAATCTACTTTAGTATTTGCTCATGTACTAGCTTTGCCTAACTTTGATAAGGTGTCTGTGGTAGAAGCAGATGCTTGTGATAGGGGGTTGGGAGCTGGTTTGATGCAAGAGGGACACCCTCTAGCATATGCAAGTAAGGCTTTGTTTGAGAAATATAGACATTTATAAACATATGAGAAGGAGTTGGCAATGGTGGTTGCAATCAAGCATGGTCTCATTATTTGACTAGAAGATAGTTTATGGTGCAAACTTATAATAAGAGCCTTAAGTAATTGCTTGAGTAGAAGATTACCACTCCATTTCAACGAATATGGCTACCTAAATTACTTTGATTTGGTTTTAAAATCAAATACAACATAGGAGTGGATAATACTACAGCTAATGGTTTGTCTACGATGGGAAGTGGAGAATAGTACACCATTTTGGTTTCCCAGATCCATAACTCTCTATATAGGAGATTAAAAGGAGTTGGGAAACTGATAGCTACTACATGCATTGATTCAGAGGGGCTACCCAAATGATGTTTATACAATCACTTTTACAATAATTGATAGGTTTACAAAGTATGCACATTTCATGCCTTTAGCACATCCATATTCAACAGCTAAAGTGGCTTCCATGTAGCCCAATTACATTTATAAGTTGCATTGTACGCCTATCAATATTGTTAGTAATAAGGATTCAATAATCCTTCGCAGCATTTTGCGGGGTTCTTTAAGGTTCAAAGTGTTTCTCCAGCTTTGTCCTCTGCTTACCATCCTTAGACTGATGGTCAAACATAAGTACTTAATCGAACGTACAGAGTCATATTTACGGTGTACGACAAGTGAATGTCCTCAACAATGGAGCAAGTGGCTTTCTTGGTAAAATGGTGGTATAATACCACATTCCATACCACCTCATACTCCTTATTTAGCAAGAGGTTTAATGGTATTAACGGTGGATTACTCATTGAAGGATTGTGAGGTTGCTTTACAATTAATAAAATTCGCAGTAAGAGGGCTCAAAATCGTATGAACCAATCAGCAGATAAAGAACGCTCTGATTGTGTTTTTAAAGTAGATGATTGGGTGTATATTAAGCCACAACCCTATTGACATGTAAGTGTTCAACAGAGAGGGAATAAGATGCTATTCTCGATAGGTGAATGGTTTGTAGAAGAAATAAACATGCAGTTCAAGCTTTGGTGCAATGGTTTGTTGATGATGCTTTGAACGTTTCATGGGAATTTTTGAATGATTTACAACAACATATACTGATATTAACTGTCGACAAAGTTGTTGAGAAGGGGAGCACTGATATAACTCAATGTTGAGCTAAAGAAGATATATGCAGACGACAACAAAGTGAGCTACGGACGATGGAGTTAAATGATGTCAAATTGTACAATTGTTAATAATAAGTAAACAACTTTGTATGGGAGTGAATATGAGAGCTGTAATGAGACATGTGTAAGAAGCAAATAGGGAAAGGGTAATGGCTATATTAGTCGTTGATACCACCTTGTGACAAACTTTTGGAAGCTAATTCACAATCTTGTCTCTCTCTACTTCTTGTTTCTTCTTCTTGGTAATTCTTACATTACAAAAATGAAGCAAATTCGCTAAAAAGACAAAAACCTAATTGAACACACATATTGTTGTATCAGAATCCTTATAAAATATGATCACGTTCTTATTTGGAAGTTAGAGGGGTTTCTTATTCCATTAAGATTAGAATTGCAACAATTTTTCTATATATGTAATCAACCTTTCGATTAAAGAAAGCTTAAAATTTTCTTACAAATTTTGAGTTTTCAATTAGAAGATCTGATATTTTCTTCTGAGAGTGATTCCTAGTTTCATATCCTAGGAGTGATTCCTAAACTACCAATTGTTTGTCTACTTCACCAAAATTCCATCAATTTTTCAACTTAAGTTGAAGTTTCAACAACTGTTACTAAAATTTCAGAATTGAATTCCGAATTTCTAGCAGCCTAACAACACCCAACAACCCAGGTTTCTAATTTCTGTACATTTTCCTACTAGTTTGATATCTCTTCTATTCGTCCTAGAACAATATGATTACAGCTAAAGTTGAAATCAAACACCATGGCACTATTGTATTCATGTTCTAGATCGAAACACAATTTTATTGAAAACAACAGCAATTCAAGTTAACCAAAGCAGCTAAGTCTTAAACAAGACTGAAGTTCAATGTTTTTCACTGAAAAGTGAGAGTTAAAAGTGACCAACTCTCATTGGCAAATGATAACTCTTTGGAGTTTTATGAATTATTTACACCACCAAATCAACGTCTCTTTTTCTGTCAATTATGCTCAAGGAGATTTGAAGCTTCCTTAACAGTATGCTAGCACATTCATGCAAGTGAAGTCCAACATTGTTCTGGAGTAAATGAGTTAATTTCATTTTTGAGTGAGAACAGCCCATAACAATGTTAGACGTCAAAATCATAAAACTGTTATGCATTCTGTTTCTCAGGATTTTACTGTATCAAGTTGTCAACTGAAACATCAAAAAACTAAACAGCACTCTGTTTCTCATCATTACAAGCACTTCAAAGCATTGATTAGGATGCAAGAGAGTATGTAAAAGCTAAACCAATTGGAAGAAAGAAAAACAGAACTAGCTTTCTTGAGTTGGTCAAGAGGAACTGAATGTCAAGCCATCATATTAAGAAATTGTTCATATAAAAGATGCAAAAAACGTTAATATCATCTAACCATTAAATTTTTTGAACTTATAGGATGACAATTATGATTTTTAATCAATATATAATTGAGAAGGTTATACCTTTCATATATATTTGGCGAATCCACATCACAGTCGTAGTTCACAAACACATCAATTATGATCTGTGGATCCTGAGCAATCTTCTCCAAAAGATTTAGAACGGTCATTTTTTGCAAGAAACTAGGCTGGTTAACATTCTCGAGAACACGGAGAACAAGCATGGGAATGAAAATTCCGATTTCTGCCTTCAAACCAGATCTGAATTTTGATAACAAGATCATGAAAATAGAACACTGAAGCTGGAAAATTGACATAACTGACAATGCACTATTCTTTAACAACGACAGGCAGAGATATTGCCTGACAGCATGAAGAAACCTGCACAAAGTTGTACAATGTATTGGATACTTCATTCTTTCAATAAAAAGATGCAGGGGGTGTTTGGGGGAGGGGAGGTTTGGACAGGCGGATTGGGCGTTGAAAGAGAATGGGAAGGGATATTGAAGAGAAACATAAAAGAAAAATAGACAAATAAGTCAATTGCTTGTTAATAATAACTTATAACAGCAAAAAATGCACTCAAAGTTATAAGCATTTAAATCATTTAGAATATATATATAAAAAAACATTGGCATTTCCATTTTGTGGTTTTTTACTTCCATTTTTATGGGTTAGCACTATAAACACAACTGCTTGAAACAAATAAGTTTTTCAACTCTTCAGCACAAAACAAACCTCATCTAAGAAAAAAAGAATATAGAACTGGAACTCTATAACTTCATGAAAGAAGCACAAAAATTGCAAACGTTGTGAGGCTTTATGGCCTAAGAAAATGTTTTAGACAGGATTCTAACAGAGCCAGGATATCTCTTTTAGTCATGCAAAACAGTAGCATATTAGTTCAAAAAATACCAGCAATTTATTCATTTGCACCAAAGGTTCCCCGTGCACCCAACAACCCCAAGAGTATAAGTTGTGTCAGCTGTGAAATTAGTCGTACAAATAGCACTGCACATAGAATCAAACTGTTTTGTCCTCGCATGTCTCCACCTATGACCCCATAGAGAAGTCACTGAAAAATTAATAGTTCCCAAGAATCAATGAAAACTTCACCTCGATATTAATTGTACCAAAGTTACTTCGTTTTAACTAAATCCTCCTCATTATCTCATTTGATTTGCTTTATGTTCTCTACAACCAAAAAGGAAACAAAATTGACAGCGGAATTAACACAAATAGAATAAAACATCAGAAAAGAAAGCCGTAGTAGTTCAAAAAAATTTCTAAGCGCATATACAAAAACGAGGCATGCCTGTCATTGGTGCGCCAAACAAGACCCCCATTGTGGACGATCACTTTAAGCAGCTCAAGGGACAATATCTTGCCTCTCAATAGAATTTGATCATCTGGGTTCTCCTGAGAAGAAAACTTCATAGACAATTTGCAGAGATTTCTAAAAATAAGAAATCCGTCCTCCCTAATCTTACTTTCCCCAGTAGCAGCAGCGGTGACGCCATCGGACTCAGCTGCACCTTTGGCTTCTCCACCAGGAAAATCATAAGCTTTGGATTCATTATCGTCGTAACCAGCATTATTGGTAGGGGTATCCTTACTACCATTTAGTAAACTGGGAGTATTAGGAGGAGGAGAGCGTAACATTAGCCTGGGATCAGGCGTGCCTTCACAAGCAGCCATGACCTCGTTGACGAAATTCTGAGAAAAATGAATTGAGCTGCCTTCATTCAAATTCTTATCAGTAAATTCCAACAAGTCACTGACAGAAACGGTTTTAATTTGAACGTCGAGGGAATCCTGCTCGACTCTGGTGAAAACAATGAGCATGATCTGGGCCAGAACGGATTTGGCGCAGATCTGATTGGTACCATTTACGCCACCTAGATAGACATTGTAACAAGTACGGATAATATGCAGCATGCACTCACCACGGATTAAGACGCATGGTGAGCGAACGGAAGCAAGAAGAACACGAAGAACAGTGAGCTCGATGGATTCATCACCAATGCCACAGACCTTGCAGATGCTGTCAATGAGTTTAAATACGATGAGGTTAGAGGAGGAGTCAGGATCGATCTCGCAGCCGATGAGGCCAAGAGAGAACAATTTGAAGGCGCAGTCGAGAGCAGGCTCGGCAACCTTGGCGTAGGCAGAGTCGAGAGCGAGGATCAGGGGGTTGAGAAGGAAATCGGCGTCGGAAGGGGAGAGACCATAGAGAGTAGACGTAGGATGGGAATTAGAATCGGAGAGGGATTCCAGTCGGTCAAGTACAGATTTGCAGGCGGCGACAAGGTGGGAATGCTTGCGCCAAGCCGCGTTTTTCACAATTTTGTCCAGCGACGGTCCCAGGGCTCGCCCACACCGGGAAGGCCCGCCTAGGGTTAGTGAAGCTGACATTGCTATCCTTTTTTACAAAGAATGCATGTATAAAAGATTGGTAATGCTTGCAAACTCTGCATTCTCACACATAGATAGATAAATATGAACCGGCGGCTGCGGCGGAGGAGGAGAATTGAATGTGTTTATGCATGCAAGACACGGCAGAGACACAGGAAAAAGAAAGAGAAGCTCCTCTCCATTTCTGTTCCAAAAGAACCGAGGGGGAAGGGGGGGAGGAACTGAAGCTTATATAGATTCTGTTTTGTTGCACATTTGGCTTTAATTAATTAATTAATACTAATATTTTATTGTTTTAAATTGGAGATCGTGAATTATGTTCATTTATAATTTTGGATTGAGCCGGTCGAAGCCCGAACCGAAATAGACCGCAACCATGACAAATTACAAGCACGTGATCATTTGGTGTATTCAATTGTCAGACGCGAATTAAGGATGATAATGAATTGGACGGGTCTCGAATTCGGGCCGACCCGAGGCTCAACTGCCAAGCTTACCGCGAATCTGTGCCGTAATCAATTCACAAAAAGGTAAAAATATCCATCAGTTTCTCTCCTCCAAGTAAATCTCCCGCCAATCCATATCTGCTCTTTGTGTTCATCTCAACCCAACCCAGCTTCCTCGAATCATCTGTACCGTGTTAGATCTTTCTTTTTCTTCTGTTTCTCCAGTTAGTTTCTGCAATAGATTTTTTAAAAATGATTAAACATAATCTTCCAATCCATCATCTCCATTGCCCTACCCATTTCCCTCTAGTATCCGAAATGGTGAGTTGCAGAGAAACTACGATAAGAAGTGTAGTAAACATGCAATTTGCAGTGGTGAACAAAGGCGGCAATAACAGGAGGCCATTGACCAAAGGAAGAAACCTTAGCAACGAAGCTATGCACACCATACAGGCCTTGAAACGAGCTAACCTTAATACCAACAACATCAATAGCAAGAACAGCATTTCTTATTCTGTTACCCTAAGACATGTTCTTGATTCCAAATTCAGCCGCTTATTGAAGTTCGATATGATGGCCGTTCTTCGCGAGCTCCTCCGCCAGAACCATTGCCTTTTGGCCCTCAAGGTACCTACAGATACACTCTCGGGTTGCTATTTCTACTTTATACTGCATTTGGATATTTGGTATGCTTGATTGTTTATAATCTGCTTAATTACTTCCATTTTCGGCGCCTTCCATGTGTTCGGTACTTTGTTCGAGTCAATTTTCTTTGCTTCATTGCGTTATAATGTCGTTTTCTTTTCTGATTCTTCCCTGGTTTCAAAACCAGCCATGTTAGATACTCTTTTTCGGGATTTCTGAGGGCTTTTTTATTGATCTGAAGCTAGGTTTTTGAAGAAATTCGAAACGAGCAATGGTATAAACCCCAGGTTTCATTGTATGTTGATATGCTAACAGTACTAGCTAGGAACGGGTTGTTGGAGCAGGTTGAACTTCTTCACATGTATTTACAAGCAGAACGTAACTTAGAGCCCGAAACGGAGGGATTTAATGCTCTTCTGAGGACACTGATGAGCCTCAAGCTCACTAATCTTGTTATTGACTGCTACAACTTGGCTAAAACTTTAGGATGTGAACCTGACAGGCCAACATTTAGGATACTCATAAACGGCTTAGAAGAAGCAATTGGCAATTCAGGTGCTTTAGCTGTTATGAAACAGGATGCTCAAAGGTATTACGGGGACTCGTTGGATTTCTTGGAGGAGGAGGAGGAGGAGGGTATTGGATCGAAAACCGAGCTTTGAGTTTACTCATCTGTAACTCCTTGGAAAACTTCAGGAATTGTGTACCGCTAAAGGGGTCTGGGAATGTTTTATAGCAGGATCGTCTTGGGGTTGAAGGTCCAAATTAGATTATTCAATTGGCTTTTAATGTACACCCTTTTGCATCTGAAGAAAGGAAGACATCTACATCTTCATATCTGCCTACAACCTGAAACTTTTGCAGGTTATTCTGTCTAATAAGATGTCCCGCATACGTTATGTAAAGGAACCAGATGAAACAGGGGGTTTGATATGCATTGAAATGAAAGTCGATTGAAAATGAAACTTTCAGGATTGGATAATTTGTTTGTGTGTAAAATTTGCTGGTGTTACGAGAAGAAGTGGTTGAGTCATGACGATATTGCCTTGCGGATTCGGCAACATTGTAACTCTTGAATTCATCCCGAATGAAGTTTAGCAACGGCTGTATAATATTCCGAGAAGAAGTAGCCGAGTCATAACGAAATCATTTCGGGTCACCTACTTCTTGTAACAGCTGAGTATTGTTGAATTGCAAATTCATCTTTCAGAAGCATTCCAAGTAAATCATTTGCAGAGACAACCTGACCTTCCAAAGAAATTAAGGTATAGACTGGTAAGGGCAGTTCTCTAACTCTTAAGGTTGACATTGGATTGCCAGTTTTGTTCCCACTTTCTTGGCACAGGTAATCTATTACCAGCCATAGCAATCGCTTTCCCATCCAATCCTGCATTTTAAAAGAATTTGAATTTCAGACTTTGGTGGTCTAACTCAACCCAAAATCATTTTTAAAATAGGAAAAAAGTTTGAGTTCCAATTGAATTTGAGTTTATCAGTTTACGGTTGGACTTTTTATCGGACTCGTAATGATATACTGCCAATGCTACATTCAAAGCTTTAACGGGCCTAAAGAATAAGCAGTAAGAAGTCCATTTTTTCTTGCCTGGACTTGAATAAATGGACAACACCAATTTTCTTTTTAATCTTTTTGCATTTTGTGGTACTTAGAATTAAGGATGGTAATTGTACCCGAATCTGATAGGTACCAGATAAAATTATCCGAACGGGGGTAGATATGGGGAGCAAATTTTTACCCTTGTGACGGGTATGGGGGGTTAACAAAAATACCCGTCGGGTATCGGGGCGTTTATGGGGATACCACCTCCCATACCCGTTTACCCGTTATATAGTAATTTGTTGTCTTTTTTTTAATTCACTTTTTGATTTGTACTAACTATTAATTTATAATCTCTGTTTACTCGTTTCTTTTATGTTAAATTTAGTATGTATGTATGAATGTAGCATGAAAATTTAAAAGAAAAACAAATAGTCCATTCATATTAAATAAGCTTATCTTAAAAAAAATAGGCGAGTAAACGGGTACTCGATGGAGGTCAAACCCCCAACAGGTACAGGTATGGGGGTGCTAAAAAAATTCCCGACTGAAATGGAGGCGGGTATGGGGTGAGGACAGGTTCATGGGGCAGGTACGGGATGACATACCCACCTCATACTCGCCCCGTTGTCATCCCTACTTAGAATATATAATTTATAAGACATACACAGTGCGCGAATCTTTGGAGGGTTGGTTTATGCAAGCTATTGCTGACTGATAAGAGTAGAAACATAAAACCTAGCTATTACTGACCGATAAGAGTATAAACATAAAACCTAAGTAGCAGTCAATACTAGTTAGTCGAAGAAGAAGAAGTTATGGAGAGTAGGAGTTGGTCATCAGCTATATGCACTTGTCTTTACCTTAGTTTATTGCTTGTATCAGTAAATCCTCAACCACAAGAAGACTCGATCTTATCCAGATTCCAACACTACCTCCAAATCAACACTGCCCAACCAACCCCTCTTTACCAAGAAGCTACTGATTTCCTTATTTCACAAGCCAATTCCATCGGTCTCCATTCCCAGTCAATCGAGTTCGTCAAGGGAAAGCCTGTGGTTCTTCTCAAGTGGACTGGTTCCCATTCCAATCTCCCATCTATTCTCCTTAACTCTCACACTGATGTGGTTCCAGTGGAGCAGCACAAGTGGGATCACCCACCCTTCGACGCCCACCTTGATTCCCTTGGCAACATCTATGCCAGGGGTTCTCAGGACATGAAGTGTGTGGGTATGCAGTACTTGGAGGCCATTCGCCGTTTGAAGTCTTCTGGGTTCCAACCACTTCGATCCATTTACCTTTCTTTCGTTCCCGATGAAGAAATCGGAGGCCACGACGGCGCCGAGAAGTTTGCTCATTCTGATTTTTTCAAGGAGATGAACGTTGGCATCGTCCTCGATGAAGGTAACTTCTTCTTATCAGTGGGAAAAGGAAAATAAGAGAAATTCTTCAAGGAATTGACACTACTTTCATGTCTCAAAACAGGGTTGGCTTCACCCACCGACAACTACAGGGCTTTTTATGCAGAGAGGAGCCCTTGGTGGCTAGTGATCAAGGCCACTGGTGCCCCTGGTCATGGAGCTAAGCTATATGACAATAGTGCCATGGAGAATCTTTTGAAAAGCATCGAGAGCGTGAGGAGGTTTCGTGCTTCTCAGTTTGATTTGGTGAAGGCTGGTTTCAAAGCTGAAGGAGAGGTTGTTTCTGTAAACATGGTCTTTCTTAAAGCTGGCACTCCTTCTCCTACTGTAAGCTTTTTCTTTTTTTTCTCAATCACTAATCTTCCCCCCTTCTCTCCATATAACACTTTCAATTACTAACTTCACACCTTTTCCTTCCGCTTCTCCAGGGTTTTGTCATGAATTTACAGCCATCTGAAGCAGAAGCTGGTTTTGATATTCGAGTCCCACCAACTGCTGATCCCGAATCTCTTGAGAGACGAATTGCTGAAGAGTGGGCTCCCGCTTCACGCAATATGTCATTCCACGTACTAAGCTTACCGCTTTCTATCAAATTTTAATTCTAAAACATCAAATAGGCACAGCTCTTTGGCCCATTATGGCAGAAATTGGTAAACTTTTTACGAAGAGCATGTCTTAGTGCACAACTGTGCATCATCAATGTTAAAAGTGTCTTACCTTGTCATCTTCACTGAGATTCAGGCCATTCAAAGGCTGAGAATTGGTCCCCTGAACTTAAGTAAGAGGGATCATTAAGGGATGGTATTCATTTTTCATTGTGCTAGAAAGTCAAAAGGTATTAATGCCTTCCCTAGTTGGATAGGACCTGAGTTAGAGACTAGACCAGACGTGTTTTCAAGCTTGGATGGCAAGAAATTAAGCCTTCTGTGGATATTTTCCTTACCTGTTGCTATATATATTTAATCAAACTGCAAAAGGAGAAATTTTGATGATGCAAGGCTGCGAACCTCATTAATAATTTTATCATATACTACCACTTAGCTGTGAGTCATGCTGTTGAAAGAAACAAAAATGTCCAAGGTCATCTGTCTGCCTTCTCTAAGGGTATTTGTATTAAAGTAATGCTATTTTCTTATCTATATTGTAACTGTAGTAAATGTGACCAATAACAAATTGGTTAAATGCTTCTTACGTGTATTTAGTTGGGCTGATTTGTTTTCAGCTTGGACAGTTTAAGCAGAAAGGTCCTGTCTATGACAAGCATGGGAGGCCAATCATTACAAAGACTGACAGTTCCAATCCATGGTGGAATCTACTAGAAGAAGCTGTTAGGAAAGCCAATGGCAAGCTTGGCAAACCAGAGATCTTTCCTGCTTCTACTGATGCTCGTTATTTTCGGGATCTAGGACTGCCAGCCATTGGCTTCTCTCCTATGGCAAACACACCCATACTTTTGCATAATCATAATGAGGTAGTTGCCCGATTTAGTAGTTCTCTTGCATATGCTGTTCCCCAACCTCTCTTTCTCTTCTCGCCTTCGACTTCCAACAAGGGTAAAGATGAAAGTAATTAGAACTGCAGAATTTTTAATGAGATAATCCGCCATCTTGTATTTTTTTTCTTGCTGCTTGAAGTATTTTTGGTTGAACAACCATTTCATCTTTCTGCAAAATGTTATACCATAATTGCCATAACCTGACCAGTTTCCCTGAAGTTGCTAATCAGTACTGCATTCTCTTTTTGGGGTTTTAACCTTCAATACATTCTTTCTTGTCTCAGTTCCTGAACCAAGATGAGTACCTGAAGGGCATTGATATTTACGAGTCAATAATTAGAGATTATGCATCTTATGTTGATCAAACAACTGATGAGGCTCCCAAAGACGAGTTATGAAGCAGCAAGTCGATCTTCTCTCTTCTTGGAACAATGGTTTGTGCAAATTCATGTCTTATACGTATGATGGGATTGTACAAGTTAAAAGCACAATAAGGGACCTTGATCATGACGGATGCCCTTTTACCTCGTAGATAGATATGTGGTAAATGAACCTAGTTTTTGCCTTCTCAGTATGTCAGCTATTCTCCACAGTATGTATAAAAAAGATAGTAATTAATAATTCTACCTGAGAGTATTTTGCATAAATATTTGAAAGGCGTATGTAGGTTAAGCATTTCAAAGATCTGGCCATAGCCATATGATCTTCTTTAGCAGAAGTCGCGTCTAGTTCACATCCCATTTCAGCTGCTCCGTCGAGCTGGATTAAGTGGCAAACGTATCACGGACCGAGGCAAAGAAATGTTGCTATGCTTAGCTTTAAGGTAAAATACAATAACCTGAAGAAGAAACCATCCTTCCTACAGTTTACTTACTCCTAAAGAAATGATTATTTTGGTAGTTAATGTCTTGATTTGTGAATTTGATTGGCATTTAGTGAAACTCCAAATGTTCATTTTCTTCCTGTTTTTGTCCAAGATTGCTGTTTCACTTAACATGAACTTCACAAGCAAAACGAAAAGTAGTGAATTCAGGAAGTAATGAAGTCGTGTAATGTCCAACATTTTATCTGTATCTTGAATAACCCCAACTGGATCCCCAAGTAGGGATTAATTAAACTTTATAATTCATTTATTTCTTGATTCCAAAATAATAGAGCTATTAATATCACTAAAAGTAAATTCACTAATAGCAATATTTGTTATCATTAAAACCATAGTTAAGATCTTATTTAGTCAATTGGATAATCAGTCCTTTAAATGCATAAATAAAGAATAATATACAAAAACTTAATAATTCATGAAGTACCTAACAATGTTTATAAACCCTCTAAAAATACTTATAATTTAAAACAAATTATCAAAGCTTAGTATGATTAAGTGCATTTCTCATAAAATAATTTTATTAAAGGTAAGGTTGATGTAACACTTTTTGTTAAAAAGCATAAGCATGGCTTATGTATCTCTCTCTCACTCATATATATATATATATACTTTTTGCTACCCAAATCTCGAGTTAAAAGTAAGGCGGAATTAAATTACTTAAGTCCACCACGTATCATCTAGTTAGCGACGTCTCCCGGCGTCATTTCTGAGTGCATGGGAGAACCTATGGCCAAATTCATTTTTAGAATTCGAACTCACGACGTGGGGCAAGACTTAGGCTCATACCTGAGCTCTAACACCACTTTGCTACCCAAAACTCGAGTTAAAGGTAAGGCGGAATCAAATTACTTAAGTATAAATAGATATAGAAATATATATTAGTCTTTTACTTTATTTTTATGCTTAAATTACCTTAATTTTACTAATTTTATGTGATGCTTTTAATAATTGTGAAAGGGTTACTTTGAGAAGGGTGAACAATAATCATTAATGAATAATAATGAAAAAATTCGATCATATTCATAAAGATAGGAGACATAATTCACATGGATATAGTAAGTCTCGCTTGGGCTGCTTTAATGGTAGTCTTTACATTTTCCCTTTCATTCGTACTATGGGAAAGAAGTAGGCTTTAGAAAGACTACTAAATGAGTTGAGAAATCAAACTGTATCAGTTTTTTTATAAATCTTTCAGCAAAGACTTTTGAATTTATTGTCTTTTACTTTATTTTTATGCTTAAATTACCTTAGTTTTACTCATGTTTTGTGATGCTTTTAATAATTGTGAAAGTGTTACCTTGAGAAGAGTTTTATCAAGAATCAGAGAAGATTTCAAGCAAAAAATAAAAAGAAAACACAATTAACATTAGTTAGGAATAACTAAGCACATGAATGTGTGTCAACTTGTATCCTTCATTTACCACTTAAAAATGAAGGCACGGTCATATAAACAGCCTAGATGCAGACTATATGATGGATAGAATTTTTAAAGTGCATTATTATCTAAGACATAATTGTGTCTTAACTCATGCCCATATCCTCAAGAGCTACAAAAATGTATTTGGCTTAGGATAGGGGCATGTTGGAGCCCTTGTTCCCCTGTAGAGAGTATTGAGAAGATACATAACTTGGAATATAATTGTTTACCAGATCATGTCTCAAGCAGTTTTAATTTAAAAAATATTTTGTCATTCTTTTATATTCTAAACCTATGGTGTTGGATCCCGTTTCCGGAACCCAACTCTTAACCAAACTTAACTCGAATCCGAAATCGCGTTGGAAACTTTAGACTAATCTGAAAATCCCGATACAATTTTTTTTTCATCTTATTCATCTTACAAATCCATTTTCATACTAATATATTGTCAGAAAACTAATGCCTCGAAAA
>JAOQMR010000212.1:33294457-33305192 GCA_027563865.1 Erythroxylum pelleterianum | reverse complement strand
ACAATGGTCTAAACCATTTGGGCCATTCCATTCCTTGCCTTTCCACCCATCTACCCACATCCAAACATACTCTTAGGTCTTTTATTACCGGTGAAAAAGTAGGATACAAACAAATTTTAATGCACCCAAATTGGTACAACGTATTCATGGATGAAAATCAATTCTCCAGATATCGCCGCATGTCCAACGGTCCATCATATAAAAAGTCCTGCAGGCAAATTCACTGAAATAATATGGACTCAAGTCTCATGCTTTCATGCTCTTATAGCATCTAATTTGTAGTTCACTAGATTGTGATCCAATTAGAGAATCATGGGCACTGAATGAGGCAATATCTATATAATATCCATCTTTTGGATAACTAAAGAAGAAGCCAAACCCACCAAGCTGTCGAACAGATATTTAGTTCAACAAAATGAATATCTGATAGTATAACAGGATGACTAAGGTCAGAGTCAACTACCTTCCATTCCCGGAAAATACCAAATTGACCTGCAATTCGTTCAAAGTCTGGCTGGTCTTTGTATTGAATTCGAACATCTCCTCCCGTATTGTAAGCCTTGAGAACAGCATCTTTACCGTGGATTGGTTTAGCCATTTTCACCATTTCAGCAAAATGCCCAGGGTATTCATCCTAAAATAAACACCAACTTATTGACCAAGTCAAGAAACACAGCACCTTCAACAGACTTGCAGTTTTTATTACCTTTGTCAAGTAACTCAAGTTCATTGATTTCCAGTCAACCTTTAAGAACAAAAGGCACAAGCAGAATAAAAAATTCAATAACATTAAGAGAGCTCAATTTAAAGAGAATAATATAGAATAGGATCTGGTATTACCTGAATGTCATTCAGCTTAATAGGCTCAAGGTATTGTTTGAAGAACTGCCCCAAACTAGAACCCTGTAATTAAATTCCAGTCATCACAGTGGGAGAAAGTAATCTTATTAATGTTACATATAAAGCCACTTTTTGCAGGAACCCTCAGTTTAGAGTAATAATTCGGTTTAGTTGTTAGTTCTATTTCAGGGAATAAAGAACTAGTGCAAAAGCTAATATGCCTAGAAGTGGGATCCGATCATTTGTAGTTCTTGTCATTTCCAATCAATGGCTTAGGTATATAAGCATGCAATAATGTTAGGGAACAACGTCTCTGATTAACCCACAAAAAAATGGAAAAAGAAAAGCAACACAAAAGTCGAGAGTGAAGAAAAACATACATGCTCACCAAAATTATATGTTCTGCACACTTCTGGGCGAATAAACTGACGACCTTTGTGATTTTCTTTTAACCTCAACCAGTCATCCCAGTAAGTGATGATTTTGTAAAGGAAATTATTGAGAGCATAGCATGAAATCAATCTGACAAATCTAGCATACAGAACTGTACACATCAAACCAAAAAGGATATGCTTTGGGCCACTTAGGGGATAGCTCATCCCATATAGATTTAGTCAGCATCCACCCAAGTCCAGGGAAAAAATCTGACCGATAAAGTGCATCTGCAGCAGAGGACATAAGTCAGTGAATAACAGGGCGGAAGGAACTCAGTTGTCTGTTTGAAATTATCTTCAAAATCTTGTCACTATTTGCTGCCCAAGTTCCTTGCAACTTAAAATACATTATAACATCAAGTGCAGGAAGGTGGAGAAAGAGAAACTAAAAAAAACATATCTGGAAGAATAGTCTAAGTGAAATGAAGATGAACTGAAATAGAACTGTAGCATGACTAAAATCCTAAAAATGCCAAAATATCAAGCATAAGAGCTTTATTATAATGGTTACAAAAAAATCATTCATAAATTGTCTGCAAGCAAAAAAAAAAAATTCCTTTTACAACATGACCGTCATGTACAGATGCAGAGATACACAAAAGAAGTGACCAGAACTTTGGAAATAATAACGAATGGAAATCAACTCGGTGGAACTTACAAGGATCATGCACAAATTGCTTTTGTCCATTGTCATTCCAGGATGAAACAGCCATAATGGAGCTACAAAAATGAAAGCAAATTGGTTCCAAATTTCAGAATTAACATAAACAAAATTTATCAATGAGCCAAGTTGAAAATGCATTGAGCTTCGTGCAAAATACGTACTTATCCCTGTCAAGTAGAGCTGCTGCAGCCTCAAAGTAATCAAAAAAATCAGGGGCGATCTCCATATCATCTGCATTAGAAGCAGGACATCAGAAATAGCATATTGAATAGTGAATGGGATATTCACTACAAGAAAATCCACCTTCAAGTATGATTATACGGTCGAAATTGTGCTTGTAGAACAATTTATCCAATGCCCATTTGTAATGCCCTACATAATGCAGTCACTTTAAGATGATCAACTTTGTAACAAGCATTGAAGAAGGAGAAAATATTCCCTACGTGCAATCTTGTAGTATGCAATCAACTCCCCCGGTCTCTCTGTTTGTACGGGTTCAGAATCCAAGTGCTGCAATTACAAGACAAATCCAGTGAATGCAAATTCTCAATTCAACCGTAAGTCGCTTTTATTCTTATCCCAAAAAATGATGGAATAAGATCCTCAGGAACAGCACCATTGAACTGAACAATGCGTGTAAAGTACAAAGTGACGAACCAAGAAAACTTGAACAAATAAAGTCCACAAGTCTACAGAGGAACTACCTGAATGTACATTAGCTGGTCATAGCTCATTGCCTTGCTTTTAACACCTGGGTGTGATCCATCCTGAAAGTAAAAATGGAAAAATCCATTAAGTTGCGGGGAAAACGAACCTAAATCCTAAATTTATTGCAATTATGATATGACTTTGGGGGAAAAGATGTGCATAGTTTCTTAGAGAACTGAGGTAGAAAGGAAAGGACATGCCTGAGAAACAAAAAGGGGGAATTTTGAAGCAACAGAGCTTTGATACCTGTAAATCAATTAATCTGAATTGCTAAATACGTAAATCTGAGTTAAATACAGTAAGAACTAACACAAAACTCTGAAATATACTTTAAAATCGAGTTGATGGTCCTTTCTAAGTAATCAGCACGATTGCATGCCATGATCACAACTGCTGCCACTGGGGTCTGTAAGATGGATCACAAATATGACAAAAATAGCAGAAAGCTATAGTTGCCGATAGAGAAACAAAGCTAAGAAGACCCCCCCAGAATAACTAACTATACCTGTACATTTTCAACCAACTTCTGAATGGCCTTTCCTGAAAAATTGTGAAAGAGAGAATTGCTAAGCCTATAGAGATATATGTGGAAAGCAATACGAGAACCAAAAAAAAGGAAGATAGCTCACTTGAAATTAAGAGAAAAAGAACATTATACGAATGAAAGCCTCATCTCCCTCAAATTACCAAAAATTATAATCACAATCATAATCACACGAAACAAAAATTAGTGAGGAGTGAAAACAAAAAGAAAAAGAAAAGATACATACTTTCAAGACGTTGAAGACGAGACCTGAGTTGGGAGCACTCTTCATTTCGAAGTTTCGTCTCCTCTAAAACTCAACAACATAGGGTAAAGTTTAGTTTAATGCTCTGCTGAACGAGAGAAAGTAAGAAATAAAGGGTGGGTGTGACCCAGACCTTCGAGGGCGAGGATACGTCCCTGCTGGGCACTGATTTGATCGATGAGCAATCGGAGTTGACTTGAGCAATGGTTCTCAGATTCAACCTGCCCAAAACAAGCAATAGAGAAGACTGAAGAGATCATTATTCAAGTTGAAGAATTAAGAAAAAAAGAAGAGTTGACTGGACAGGACATACAGCAGAAGCAAGACGATCGGCGTACTGAGATTGAGTAGCGAAAAGCCGCATCTGAAATTCAAAGCACAGAGAAAGAAACATACATCGATACATACTTTACTTAGCATAAGAAATCATGGAGCAGACTGTGAATTTGAGAGGAAAGAAGAAGGAAATAAAGAAAGAAACCTGGATGTAGATGAAAACAAGTGCCGCAGGTAGAAGAAGGAATCTGAAATCGCAACCCAATTTCATCCCCATTCTTTCTTCTTCTTCTTCCTCTACTCTGAGAAGTTAACGATGCTCTTATGTTTCTTACAGAAAAAGCGACGTCGTTTCCTTATACGTGAGGATCACGCTGCGTCGTCTCTTTATCCGACGTAAGGAAACATGCGGTGTCGTTTCACTTTGAAAAATAACTAATTTGTCTCCACTTTTTGTAAAAAATTAATATCCTGCTAAGGCGTCGTCGTCTTCTTCTTCTTCGATGAAGCTCCTCCTGAAAGTTTCAGAAGAAGAAGAAGAAAATGGGATTTGAATCCAAAGCGATAAAACAATCACAGTCTTCGTCCTCTAAGGAACTTCCACCTCCACCATCGCCACCACTAAGGGATGACACGGACACGCACACGAACACGAACACAGAAACGGAAACTCCTCTTTTGGGAAATTCTTCACCGAATCCCCTCTCCTCCCAATCCAAGACCTTCGCCAACTTCTTCATTGCCATTGTTGGCGCCGGCGTCCTCGGTCTCCCTTACTCGTTCAAGCGCACCGGATGGTTCATGGGCCTGCTCATTCTCTTCTCCGTCTCCTTCTTGTCTCTCTACTCTATGATGCTCTTGGTCTACACCCGTCGCAAGCTCCACCTCCGCTCCTTTAAAACCATTCATTCCTTCGGCGATCTCGGCTTCGCCGTTTGTGGCTCTTTCGGTAGATTCCTCGTCGACCTCTTGGTTGTCTTGTCTCAAGCTGGTTTTTGCGTGGGCTATCTCATTTTCATCGCCGATACTCTCGCCGACATTTTCAATCATTCTTCTTCTTCATCTTTCTCCCTTTTCTCTCCTAAAACCTTCTACATTTCGGGTTGCTTTCCCTTTCAGCTGGGCTTGAATTCTATTCGCTCCTTGACCCAATTGGCTCCTCTGAGCATATTCGCTGACGTCGTCGATCTTGCTGCTATGGCTGTTGTGCTTGTTGATGACGTCTCGTTAATCTTCAAGAACAGGCCCCAAGTCAGGGCCTTTGGCAGCTTATCCACCTTCTTCTACGGAATGGGTGTGGCCGTTTATGCGTTTGAAGGTATCGGTATGGTTTTGCCCATCGAGTCTGAGATGAAGGACAAGCATAAGTTTGCGGGAACCTTAGCTTCCACCATGCTCTTCATAACTTTCATGTATGGAGGCTTCGGAGCATTGGGTTACTTGGCATTTGGGGAACAAACTCGAGATATCATCACTGCTAATCTGGGTCCAGGACTAGTCACCACTTTGGTTCAGCTAGCTCTTTGTGCCAATCTCTTCTTCACATTCCCATTGATGATGAACCCAGTTTACGAGATTGTGGAGAGAAGGTTCTGGGGTGGCAGCTATTGTGTGTGGCTAAGATGGTTATCGGTTTTGGTAGTGAGTTTGGTGGGTTTGTTGGTCCCAAATTTTGCAGATTTCTTAGCTCTGGTGGGAAGTAGTGTGTGTTGTGGACTGGGGTTTGTTCTGCCAGCTTTTTTCCACATTCTCACCTTCAAGGAAGAGATGGGTTGGATGCTCTGGTCTTCTGATGTTGGTATTGTAGCTTTAGGTCTTGTTCTTGCTGTTTCAGGAACTTGGAATGCACTCCTGGAGATTTTCTCAGTGGAGGTATAGTTTGTTCCCAGGTCGAACACACCAATTTCGAATATCTGTTGTTTCTTTTGTACCGTTTGATTTCTTCATTCTTTCTTTTTCATTGATTGGCGGGTGATTACCTGCCCTGTAACTGACATTGTATCATTGAAGAAATTTTCAATGACATATCAAACAGAATTCTCACTTACATTTTATGCTCTGTACTGTTCTACTTTTTACATCAAGCAAAGAGTAACTCCCAATACAGCAGTAAACGCAAACGCAAGACAGCGGTAAACGCAAGACGTATAGGCATAGGTGGATCGAATTATCAAATTCCTTAGGATTCACACCAGGAAAAGCAACCTGTCGTGACCTTCCGATTGCCACTATTGAGACAAGTTGTCCAAATATTCTTCTTTTTTCTGGTATATCTACGTATATGAGATGTATACAATATCAGATACAGAGTCATGTTTTATATTTCATGGAAGAAACGGAGCTTCTACCGGGGGAAAATAAAAAGGCAAAATCAACAGACCAGAAGGCAGAATCCATGTCGATCGTTGGGAAGATTTCTTGATCAGAACAGGAAGTGGGGTCAAGGACCGTACGGAACAGCAGAGGGTGGTCGGTATATAGGACAGGTCATGAAGGATAAGGAAGGCAGGAGCTTTACAAAGTAAGCTTTAATTGTATGGGAAGAGAGGCAGTAAATTCTTGGTGCAGTGGATATGGAGTCCTGTTCTCAAGTCCTGCGCTGGTCCTAATACCATGGACTGAAAGAAGTGATCAAAAATATTAGATATTGGGACTGCTAAGTCAGATTCTATGCTCTTGAATCTTTATTTTCTTTCAGTAATATGGTGGAAAATACTTTAGATATATAAAGCAGATAGTGGAGAATGTTGTGTGGATTCATTCTACGATATAAAAAGAAACAATATTCTTTATTGACTGCATTCCAGGATGCTTGAAACACGAAAACACGAAAATCTTCACACTTCATCTCTCGTGTTAAAGATGAGTGAGATTGAGAAAAACCAAACTTTATCATCTTCATCTGTTCAGGACTTCATTATAGAACAAGAGGGCACTTATTCTAACAGAGGTGACTGGCTCAATACAGTTTCTCCGCTGCACTTCATGTTCTCTGCTTGGAATGTCACTGAAGTATCTTTCCACTGTTCCTCTACAAGATACTTTTGATAAAACACGACCTCTCCATTCAACTTCACCGACAGAACAGAAGTACTTGTGGTTCCATACCTCCCCTACAGTATCGAATACATTTGTAAGATGTTAACATCAGCCAAAGGGAAGAACTTGAAGAATGCACAGAGAAGATAGGACTGTACAAGGGGGGTATCTGTATCAACGAAGATGGAACTTGCTGGGATTTCCCTCTCAACAGGATAAATATGAGGTAGCAAGTTCTCTTCGTCTTTCACTGTATTTGTCATGAGGGTTTCAACCATCTCTTTTAGGGGAAGTTCCGCTTCACCATGTTCATCCAATTGACATTTGAAACTATAGCCTAATCGTTCACTCTGGAGAAAAAAGAATCCAATCTTACTTATTCACGATATTCATTTGCCAACTTATAAACAATTACTGGTTACCTTCGGCCATGGAGAGTCTAGGCTAGCATTTGATAGAACATGCATCCCAGGAGAGACTTCCTTGACAAGAGGGCAGTTTGAGTTTGGCCTATTCGTTATGTAAACCATGGATCTGGAGCATATGTCAACCAATACGAGGTTAAATCCGTTGTATTGATTCACGTCTTTCACAAGATCTTCTGCGAATTCCTTGGGACTCTTGTTGCTCTGCAAGCATATGCTTGCATTATGTCAAAGTGTTCCAAACTAAAAAGGACTTTTCTGAAAGAAGATTTGGGCGAAATAGATGATATCCCGATCAGAAGAGAGCACGGGGAAGTTCTGTATCGTTATTGTTTATCTACTATGTTTACAGCAAACATACCAGAAATCTTGGGATATATTCAGAAGTTTAAGATCAATGACACTTCTTCCTGTACTGACAAGTCAAAAAAGCAGCATGTTCAACTGGTTTACGGCTATCTACAGGCACATCTAGAACCGTTAAAAAGTCATCCCAAGTTCTGCATCGCCTTTCTGGAATTAGCTAGCTCATTTTACGCTTTTTACAACATCTTGTTCGATTGGTGGGTTTGTTAATTTGGCCTAACAGGTTCTTCCTAAAGAATTATGATGATAGGAACTGAGATCGGTCATTACCTGCAAGAATCGAACAGGAAGGTCTCCTCTGGTCTTAGCAAGAGGGATCTTGTTGACTTCTCGGAAATTGGTGATGAAAGCAATCTTACCGCTTCTGTCACAAGCCAACCAAGTGCCGCCTGCATCCTCATCTTTCCCACCCAGAATCTGCCCATCTTCTCCCCACCAAGCGAGAGGCTTTGTTGGCCTTCAAAGAATCACCCAAACATGAAGAACCAATCAATCAATCGCTATTATAGAACTTACTGCTACTACTACAACTACTAGTAGATGACACGCTACTTAATGAACAAACAGATGGTACCGGCTATGGAATTCGTCCCTGTTGAGGAATAAGAGGAAAGAGTAAAGAGGGTGAGCTTGCCATAGAAACACTCCAATGCACATGATCTTCTCTTCTTTCAGTCAAATTATTATTGTTAGCATTATCATCCAATTTGCTTTTGAAGTTTGAATCAGGGAAAATAAGTGTATAAGCCCGAGTTCGACACAAGCCCGATCAAGCTTGGGATGAGCTTGAATTTTTTAATTTTTTAAATTTAAATAATTATTTAATTTTAAAATCATTTCATTTAATTTAAAACTAATTTAATTTAAAGATTGTGGGATTTATCCGAGTCAAACCTAAAAACTTGAGCTCGAGATCAATTCAAAGCTAAAAATTGAAAAAAATCTTTAGTTTAGCTCAAAACTCCAACAAATTCAAATTTGTTGATTTTGAGTAAAATCAAGTCAAGTTAAATTAAATCTCAGGTTTGAATGTCACGTCCAAATGTGAGCAAGAAAGATAAGGTAGTTTAAGCTTAGTTGAGCTAATCTTAATTACTCAAATAAAATTTATTTTGATAGAAATTTGAGTTGCGTTCAATTTTTTTAAAAAATAATATTTAAATTGAAATCAAATTTTACGATTCAACTTAATCCGAAAATGAATTTAATTGATTAATTAAAGCAACATTATTTATACTAAGATTAACAAAAAGTTTGACTCTAATCGATTTTTTTTTTGAGGGAACTCTAATCGATTAATCAAAAGAATGTTATGTTTTGTTAAGTTTAACAAAATGGCTTTTACTCGATAGATGAAACACACTGAATTTGAACTTTACTAAATTAACTAACTTCAATAATTAAAACAATATCATTTTACTAAGTATAACAAAATAACATAAATAAAAAGAATTTACAGCTCGAGAATCATCTGTCAGTCTTAAAAAAAACAAATGTTAACGTTCCCGATGCATAGGGCTTCTTGATTTGCGAGTGTCTGAAAAAGATTATAATGTACGCACCATTTTATGGTTACAAAGAAAAAATTTAATCGAATGCTCCAAAGCTCACCCTCAAACTAGGTAAAACAATTTTACCGAATGCTCCAAAGCTCACCCTCAAATTAACTTACCTAGTGTATAAAGCTTCCTGCTTTGTAAGAGTCCTGAGAAGTTTATCGATATATCATATATGCAACCTTTTTTTTATATGTTGTACAAAAAAAATTATTTTCCTAATTCAGACCTGAAATCTTTGAGCCACAAAAAAAAAAAAACCATTTTTGCCGGTTGCTCCAAAGCTCTCATTCAATCTTTAAAAAACAAAACTTGAATCATAAGAAGGTTTTCGAATTGCAAATTTGAGACTTTATAAATAAAAGTTAATATTAATCCGACTCAATTGTTTGTTTATTTGTCAGTTATTTGCAATAGTTGTGTTGATTCAACACAAATTAAGTAAATATAGCTCTAAAAATTTAATAATCAAAACTACATTATTTTGATACGACTCTGCTTAACTCCTACCAACCCTAATTTTATTTAAGGATATCAATTTTAGCCCGACTCGTCTCAATCTAATTTTGGCCCGAGTTTATATAACCATAGGTTAAAATCGTGTTGAGCTCAACTGTTAATTAAAAAATAAAATCGTTTTTTAGATTTAAAAAAATATATAAGATAGGTTAAGTTGCGGGTCACAGACTGAGCTACGATCTGACCTATTCTTTGAATTATTAGTTTGACAAATTTTATATTCAAAATGCATATTTATGAATTAGTCTGTACACTCAATAATTTATTAGAAGTATTTAAAATTAATGAATGCAATTCCATATAAATATATACGTAACCACTATATTATACGCACCTAAGGATCAAATTCAATGGGTTCAATATGACTTGACCAAATTTCTGAGTTATATTTAGGCTTTGTTTAAAATTTTGAGTTTCAAATCGAGATCAAACTCAAATTGTTGAATTTGAGGCTCGGATATATTAAATATAAATGATATTATTTTAAATAAAATTATGCTATTATAGCTCTAAAAATTGAATAACCAAAACTACATTATTTTGATATGGCTTTGTTTAGCTCCTACCAACCCTAATTTTATTTAGGGTTATCAATTTTAATTCGACTCGTCTCAATCTAACTTTGGCCCGAGTTGATATAGCCACAGGTTAAAATCGGGTTGAGCTCAACTATTATTTAAAAAATGAAGTCTTTTTTTAGATTAAAAAAAAGATAGGTTGGGTTGCGAGCTACGATCTAACCTATTTTTTGAGTTATTAGTTTGACAAATTTTATATTCAAAATGCATATTTATGAATTAATATGTACACTCGATAATACATTAGAAGTAGTTAAAATTAATGAATGCAATTCACCCATATAAATATGGATTCATAATTTTTTTTAGCGGTGACAAAATATTTAAAGTACTCTTATATTATTGAATTTTTTTGAGTGAGGACAAAATATTTAAAGCATTCTTATATTACCAAATTAAATTAATGGGGTAAAATATTTTTTATAATATTAAAATTTAAAATAATAATATTTTTATATGAGAATTTTTACTTTCTGAAAATTCTCTAGTTTTCTAGAAATTTTTTTTCATAAAATAGAAAATAATTAGAAAACATGTTTATT
>JAOQMR010000212.1:33275867-33286473 GCA_027563865.1 Erythroxylum pelleterianum | reverse complement strand
TTAGAGAGAAATGTTGGAACCTTGACAATCAGATGCCGAAGCTGAAGAGGATCCGATCGGGTAGCACCAGAGAAGTACGAATAACGATGGGCACCCCGTAAGGCAAGAAGACCGCTATTTTCAGAAAGAAGATTGAGAACAATAAAGGACTGCGATTAAGACGCACCTCTGTACCCCGTGATTTGAATATGTGAAACCCGTTTCAGCTTAACATGGAAAGAAAAGAAGGGAAAGTGTAGTGATCAGAAGGGAAAGTGTAGTGATCAGAAGCTCCGAATGGATACGGAGATTTGACGTTCCAAAGGGAAAGTGTAGTGATCAATATAGCATCAGCTGTAAATGGTCATGGAGGGAAATGGAGAAGCACGAGTTTCCGGAAGTATTAAAGGAGCTATTTAAATTTTAGAAATAATATTATTATTTTAGCTGTAAATCATGACTTCCATTACGAAGAGAAGCATTAAATGCTCAGGGAAATGGAAATAAAAAAATGGTCAACGTAAACCATCATTAAATGCTCACGTGAAATGTGTATGTGAGTATCATTTTTTTTTGCCTAAAAGGAACAAAAGTGAAAATGTTTGATAAAGTATAGATATATTTTGGAGGGAAATGAAAGATTGGGGATTGAGTTTTAAGTAAGTAAGTAGATTAGCACTTCTTGGTCTCACACCATGCTTCTACTTTTAATCAGCTATCCAAGTTGCAACTCTTTCTATCAATTGTCTGGGCACAGGTAATAGTTCGTAAATTAGGTATCTTAAAGTAATTTAATTAGTTAACGATTTGTAATTAAGTAATGAATTCGATTTATATTCTCCGTCGTCGTTACTCTATTCTATAATTTTTTGAGTCGGGAGCAGAGTTGATACAATAGATTAAGTACGAGTTGATTGAGTTTTGAATTAAGCTCGATTCGTCCTGATCTAAATATTTTAAATTTTTCATTAAAATGACATCATTTTAATATAATCATGTAAAACAACATCATTTTAGATAATTAGGTTCAGTTCGTAGATAATGAATATCGAGCCGGGTCAAGTTCGGACTGCTACCATTTCTAGTTGGCAGATTTAAAGGACTGAATTCATGAGTTGGACCACTAGGTTTAGATTATTGTCAAAGGCCTTTTGGGCCAGAAAAGCCTTTCTTCTATTCTAATCTGGATCCAATTTTGATCTTTAGAATGGAAGAGGAAATGTGGATTTTTGAAGCAAAGGAAAAAAGAGATATGAAACGGAAGAACTAGATGTTGATCCGTCGAGTGGAGGTGGAGCCAGTTGTTGTGATTCACAATGGAAACTGGAGATTCAGAGTTCACGAGTTTCTTCCATTCTCTCCTACTCCTCTGCATCTCAATCGTACTCGCCTCTCCAATCACTTCTTTTCTTCTCCTATTACTCGATCATCATTTCATTTCTCTCTTTTTTTTTTTTAATGTTTTCGCAGCTTACCTTCAATCTTCCTATGCTGTCTGGTGATTTTGTAATGTAAATTTTCGATCTTTTGCTCATTCTCTTTTGATCAATTTATGTGTACCTCACTGCGTATGTGCTATCTGTCTGTTGATTCTTGTAGAGCTAGAGACCTCAATTCTAACTGCCATGGATGCAATATTATCAAGGTGCTTCCTCCTCCTTTTTCCCATTTTTTCCTTCGAAAATTTCGTTGAATATGGAGATCCAATGAACGTCTTACTATTCTTCTGTTTTGCTACCAAAAATCAATAAAAATTAAGGAATATTTCTATATTTCTGGTTGAATGCATGAAATCACTTGGATGAGGATCTGTGAATTGAAGGTAGTGAGTAGGCATGTGGTTGGGTGACCTTGATGCTTTTCCGGTTGCATAGGATATTGACATAATTGGAACATATACCGACACTTCTGGTGCTGTTCGAGTCAGTAGGGTGAAAATGAAGGACCTCTCTGCTTCCTGGGTATTGGACATTCCTTCACATAAACTCCATGATCAGCCAAAGGCTTCCCAAGTAATCCCCTCTTGTCATAGTTTGCTGTTGAGTTTTTTAGTTTCTTCCAAAATGATTTCTTTCTTCTTATGGCTAGATGAGGAATTGTTTGATCTAAATTTTCCTCTTTTTTCTTTTCTCAGACTAGAAAGGGCATTTCCTTGACTACTTTCTTGCTTTCAGGAACTGGAAAACTCATTTGTTGATGAAACTGAGCTTCAAGATAATGCTGAACATTCCGTGGGTGATCACCAAGCTGGAGAAGGTGGAATCTTGAGTCCTTTGAAATCACAGATGAACCCAGTGAAGCTCAAGCGCCAGGTTAACTGTCAGTAGCAGTAGCTTTTGTTTTCGTTCACTGAAGGTTTTTGCTTTTACTTCAACAACTTATTATTATTACATTGTTCTTCAGATGATTCGAAAGAAAAGGAGGGAGTCACGAACTGCAGAGCTGATTGCACTGGATAAAGAAGCAGATTACCAGATGCAAGCTGCTGCAGTTAACCGGTCTAAAACCTTGGACACCACAGTCAAGGGAAAATACAGTATTTGGCGGAGAGACTACGAGAGTCCACATTCTGATTCTATGTTGAAACTGATGCGCGACCAGATCATTATGGCCAAGGCATATGCAAATATTGCCAAATCAAATAACGAAACTGGTCTTTACAACTCACTTGTGAAACACTTTAGAGAAAGTCAACATGCTATTGGAGAAGCAAATTCCGACACTGAGCTTTCACCTAGGTATGACGTCTACTATTTTCCTCTTCCTTTCCTGGGCATGCATTTCAAGTCACAATTTTCATGAAGAGACATTTTTTCCTTCTCTCCAGTGCATTAGTTCGAGCAAAAGCAATTGGGCACATTCTTTCATTGGCAAAGGATCGATTATACGAATGCCCTACAATGTCAAGGAAGTTACGGGCAATGATTCAGTCAACTGAAGATAATGTAAATTCTCTGAAGAAAAAAAGTGCATTCTTGATTCAGTTGGCTGCAAAAACAGTCCCAAGATCATTGCATTGCCTTCCTCTTCAACTTGCATCTGACTATTTCACACAGGGTTATCAAAGTAAGGCATATTTTAACAGAGCGAAGGTTGAGGATCCTTCACTTTATCACTATGCCATCTTCTCTGACAATGTTCTGGCAACATCTGTGGTTGTCAACTCTACTGCACTCAATGCAAAACATCCTGAGAGACACGTGTTCCATATAGTCACTGATAAATTGAACTTTGCTGCTATGAAAATGTGGTTTATTCTTAACCCTCCACAAAATGCTACAGTTGAAGTTCAGAACATTGATGATTTTAAGTGGTTGAATGCCTCTTACTGTTCAGTTTTGCGTCAACTTGAATCTGCCAGGATAAAAGAATACTATTTCAAGGCAAATCATCCTTCGTCCCTATCTGCTGGGTCAGACAATCTTAAATACAGGAATCCCAAATATCTGTCTATGCTGAACCATCTTAGATTCTATCTTCCAGAAGTTTATCCAAAGCTAGAAAAGATCCTTTTTTTAGATGATGATATTGTAGTTCAGAAGGATTTGACACCACTGTGGTCGATTGACCTGAAAGGGATGGTTAATGGTGCAGTGGAGACTTGCAAAGAGAGCTTCCATAGGTTCGACAAGTACCTTAACTTCTCTAATCCAAATATCTATGAGAATTTCGATCCGAATGCTTGTGGTTGGGCATTTGGAATGAACATGTTTGACTTGAAGGAGTGGAGAAAGCGAAATATCACTGGAATATATCATCGATGGCAAGATTTGGTAATCATTAATTTCCGCTTTCTTACAAGTTTCATTTAGTAGGCATATAGAAATCTTTATCATGACATTTGTCATCTCCTGCATTTGGATTAAAACCATAATATTAGCTACTTCCCATTTTCTTTAAAGATAAACCAGCTTTCTGGTAGCGATTAACTGAAGCTTGAGGATGCTCTGAGATGGCAGCAGATGATAATTATGTGGCTAGATTTACTGACTTTTGTCATGTTTGCGGATGAATTGGATGGGATGCATATCTGCAAAACTACAGCTCTATTTTTTTGTTTCATGCAGAATAATTGCAAATCTAAATATTGATGTTGGTGCTTGCAACAAGATCTTAAAACTTTAACTGCGATTACTTTTATAATATTTTCATGATGGTTGAGTTAGCTGTAGATTTCACTTTCTCTAATACCGATTTCTTTCCATTATAAACTAGCCTTCACCGAGTCAAAATCCTTGATTTCAGCTAATTGAGATGAACTGCTTTGCAGAATGAAGACCGAACTCTCTGGAAATTGGGCACATTGCCACCTGGATTGATCACTTTCTATAACCTGACCTTTCCATTGGATCGTACCTGGCATGTCCTGGGACTTGGTTATGACCCAGCCCTCAACAAAACGGAGATAAAGAATGCAGCTGTGGTTCATTACAACGGAAATTACAAGCCATGGTTGGATTTGGCTGTTTCCAAGTACAAGTCTTACTGGTCTAGATATGTCCGGTATGATAACCCTTATCTGCAAAGATGCGATATTGTTGAATAGTTTTGTTGCGCACACAATCTCTCTCTCCTCGCATGGCAATTCTTTCATGGGAAGATCAAATTAGAAAGTCCATTGTAGAATAGAAAGTTAAAAGTTGTCTTAACAATCTAACAAGTATAGGAGTCTTATCTTGTTCCATTATTGTGTAACTACTAATAAAAAGTACCCAACTAAATGTAGCTCCATTGATGCAATTCCTACTGCAACAAAAGATGATCAACTTTTACAGTTTTCTTCCTCCTTCTCCACCCATGGAATGAAATCATATCCTAGTAGTTTCTTTAATGGGGGTCTCTTGATAATTCGGTTTAACGCGTAGTTAGAGTTTTCAGAAGAAGATGTTATTCATTTAAAGAGATAAAATAGAATGTTGAGAAATCGAGTGACAGAAGATGAAACACCTATGTTCAAAATAACAGAAAGAAAAGCAACAACTAGAGTGGCGGAGTCAGAGTCAAAGGGTGTTTCTTCACTTCTTTATCTTGTTTGATGAGGAAAATGGCAGGAAGTAACATCTTGCTACAAAGGAGGTGAAAAATGGAGGTTGCTGGAACTAATGACATTCCTTTTGGTTTTAGCAAATGCAATCCTTCCGTATGTTTGCTTGATCGAGCAAGGATTAGAAAGAAATTCAATCCCAAAAGGGTCTAAATGGTGAAGTTAGCTTCTTTATGAAATTTTCAATTGAAAAAGTTGAAAAATGGTGAAGTTTGCTTCTTTGTGATTTTTTTCAAATAAGATAGTTGAAATTCATGAGAGAAATATATGTTGATAGGATTTATAAAGTATTAATTGGATCAAATTTGTTAATTGAATCGTTTCTTTTTCCGAATTTAATCCTAACTTAAGGTTTCATTAAGTTCGGACTAGGCGACTCAAGCCGATATAAATAAGGTTTGATTTAAGCAATTTTGAAGCAAAGTAACTTTTTAAATTTCGAGATTAACCTAAAATTTGATAATTTGAACATTTATTCATTGATTGGATTGGGCTGGGCTGAACTGGAAATTGGGATCGAAATTCTGAATCATTCGTTCACGGATCGTTATTGATCGGCTCGAAGTTTACTTAATGCCCATATAAAACATTAACGACTTTTGAGCGTTAATCATGGAGGAATGGAGTGTAATTCCAAGGACCTGAAATGAACGATTGCACGAGGAAGAGGAAGGAAGATGGATTCTGTTTGTTTCCTGGAATTCTTCTGAGCATTTAGAAGGTTTTGGACTCACGAAGACAGACAGACAGACAGACCGACGACACAAGAACCAAAACCTCCGACTAGGACTGGCGAAAATTCGATGGACCCAACAACAAAGCTCACCAGAACTCTCCTCAAGAACGTCCACGACCCTAAACTAGCATGGAACCTTTTCAAGCGCATCCTCTCCTTACCTGCCTCCTACAACACCAATTCTTCCCACTCTGTTCCCATCATTACTCGCATCCTCATTCGCGCCAAAATGTTCAACGAACTCGACCTCCTCCACCAACTCCTCCTCTCTTCACACTCCCCTCAATCCAATCTTTCCTCCCTCGTACGCGTCTTGGCTCAATCGGGTCTCTTCGATAAGGCCTTCTCTTGCTTTAAATCCTTGCGCTCTCGCTTCCCAGAATCTCCGCCTTCTATTTATTTGTACAATGTCCTCGTCAAGTCTTGTGCCAAAGAAGGTCGCCTGGATCATGTATCTTGGCTGTATGAAGATATTGCGGTCGCTGGAGTAACTCCCCAGACTTATACTTTTAATCTGTTGATTGGTTTGTTGTGTGATATGTGGCGTTTGGAGGACGCCCGTGATTTGTTTGACAAAATGCCGGAGAAAGGGTGTAAACCGAATGAGTTCAGTTTTGGCATTTTGGTTCGTGGGTATTGTAGAGCTGGACTTACTGACAAAGGGTTGGAGCTTTTGTCTGAAATGAAAAGCTCAGGCTTTTCTCCAAATAGGATAGTGTATGATACTCTCATTTCCAGCTTCTGCAAGTTAGGTAAGACTGATGATGCTGAAAAACTGTTGGAGCAAATGAGGGGGGATGGTTTGGTCCCGGATGTGGTGACCTTCAACGCTAGGATATCTGCTCTTTGTAGCGAAGGGAATGTTTTGGAAGCTTCCAGAATTTTTAGAGATATGCAACTTGATCAAGAGTTGGGGTTGCCTTGCCCTAATGCCATAACATACAATTTAATGCTTGAGGGGTTCTGTAAGGAAGGAATGCTAGATGAAGCTAAGACATTGGTCGAGTCCCTGAAAAAAAGTGGCAATTTAATGACTTTGCAAAGTTATAATATATGGCTCTTGGGTCTTGTCAGGAATGGGAAGCTTTTTGAGGCTCAAATGGTTCTTAAAGAGATGGTGGATTCAGGCATTGAGCCTAGTATATACTTGTATAACATTGTTATGGATGGATTATGCAAGAATGAAATGTTCGTTGAAGCAAGAACGCTGAAGGAGGCCATGATATCCACTGGTATTTCACCAGATGCAGTAACTTATGGCACTTTGCTGCATGGATATTGCAGTAAGGGAAAGGTAGATGAAGCTAACAAAGTTCTCGAGGAGATGATGAGAAACGGTTGTTCCCCTAACACCTACATTTGCAACATTTTGTTACATAGTCTGTGGAAGGAGGGAAAGGCATCCGAAGCAGAGGAATTGCTGCAAAAGATGAATGAGAGAGGTTATGGTATGGATATTGTGACCTGCAATATTGTGATTAATGGTCTGTGTAATAGTGGACAGATAGACAAAGCAATAGAAATCGTAAGTGGAATGTGGATGCATGGAAATGCTGCACTTGGTAATTTGGGGAATTCATTTATTGGTTTGGTGGATGGTAGTTATAGTAGAAAAAAATGCTTGCCTGATTTGATTACATATTCAACTATTGTTAGCGCTTTATGCAAGGCTGGGAGGCTGGATGAAGCCAAAAAGAAGTTCATTGAGATGATGGGGAAGAACTTACAGCCTGATTCTGCCGTTTATAATTCTTTTATTCATAGCTTCTGCAAAGAAGGAAAGATAACATCAGCATTTCGGGTGCTTAAGGACATGGAGAAGAAAGGTTGCAACAAAACCCTGCAAACTTATAATTCTTTAATACTAGGTTTAGGGAAGAAAGGCCAAAATTTTGAAATTTATGGACTTATGGATGAGATGAGAGAAAGAGGGGTTTCTCCTAATTTCTCCACATATAATAGTGTGCTCAAATCCATCTGCGAAGGAGGAAGAACTAAAGATGCACCTTCTGTTTTGGATGAGATGCTGCAGGTGGGGATTTCCCCCAAGATATCTTCCTTCAGAATCTTAATCAGAGCATTCTGTCAAGCTTGTGATTTTAAAACAGCACATGAGGTATTTGAGATTGCTCTAAGTATGTGTGGCCAGAAGGAAGCTCTTTATAGGCTGATGTTAGATGAGTTACTGGTTGGAGGGGAGGTCATTGAAGCAAAAAAACTGTTTGAAAGTGCGATAGATAGATTTTTTGATGTGAGGAAGTTCCCATATAAAGATCTCATTGACAGACTTTGCAAAGATAAAAGATTGGAGGATGCTAGTAATGTCCTACATAAGCTAATTGATAAACGATATAGGTTTGATCCTGCATCATTTATGCCTGTTATTGATGGCTTTAATCAAAGAGGAAACAAATATGAGGCTGATGAGCTTGCAGAAAGGATGATGGAAATAGCTTCAAAAGGTAATGTGGAGGACAAGGTGTCTCATAATGCAAGAGGTTATATTCATGGGAAAGAAAAGAAGGATGGCGAAAGTGACTGGCAAACCATACTGCACAGGTACTTGTTAAATGGTTATTAACGCATTTGGTGGCATTTTTCATTAAGTTATGAAGTCTGAGTTTATCCATAATTATAATTATTGTTACTGTTTTGATGATAAGGAGACGACTTGAACTTCAGACACCAGGGTTAGGGGATACACACCACTTGAGCCAGTGGTCATTGGCTCATAATTATTATTCAACCATGCCAATGATTCATGCAAATCCTTTGCACTAGGGCTGTGATTATTTATCATCTCTAGATGTTTGCAAACTACTTAACCTAAACTTGTGTGTATCTATATGATTATTGAGGATGTTGCTTCTCAATTCTTGATTTTGCATATTTTGTCTCTATGTGTCAGAGATGATGGCAGTGGGATTGCATTAAAAGCCCTCAAAGGAGTACAGAAAGGTTGGGGCCAAGGAACTATATCAAGTTTACAGGCCCACAAAACTGATTTCCCTGTCTGTTGAGAAGGTGATGATCAATTGGTTGTTACATTTATATTGGAGCTGATTACCTGTGAAGCCAAACTGAAGATCTGGATATTCTGTTTGGATAATTAAGGGCTAGTATTGAGGCTGTTGGATGGAAAGGGACATGCTTGGGGGTACGCTTGTTTTGATCACATTTACTCTACTTAATATTTCTCTTTAATATGAGGATCAATCAGTATGAAGATGAATCCAGATCCATGTTACACTGCATGTTACAGGCAAATAACTTGAAAACAACTTTGATGGAAGAAATTAGATGATTAGCATCAACCATTACACAAAGAATAAGTGGAAAACTAAAATCTATTGTATCTGATTTAATTATTAGCTAACCGATGTCCAACTGTTTTACAGGTCACAAATGAACAACAGTCACCAACTAAGAGCAAAGATGTAGAAAACGGATGGAGCCATCTTCAAAGGGCCAATCTCAAGTCCAGAGTTAGACAAGAAGAGGACGAGTCATCTTCAACCGGTGCAGGCAAATTGAGGTCCAACCCTCCACAACTGATTCCTTCATTAAGCCCTTGAAGCATGGATGACGATGAGGCCTCTTCTCCTTTTTCCCAGTGAGACCTCTTATGCCCTCCAAGTGCTTGTCCACTTGAAAACACCTTCAGGCATATGCTGCACTGGTGATGCCCTTGTCCTCCTGACAATACCATCACCATCTTGTTATTTCTACTTTCATCTTCCATAACATGATCCTCACAGCTACCACCATTACTCCTTGTTATTGCAAAACAGCCCTTCACATTCTTGTGGCTTGCCCTGTGGCCCCCTAATGCCTGATGTGACCCAAACACCTTCTTGCAACTTGAGCACTCGAAACGACTGTTTCCTTCTTCTTGAACCACTTCTTGATCATCCCCAATTGCCCTTCCATCAGCCAACAATAATAAATAGGTTGCTACTTCATGATCATCAGAACTCAATGCTATTTCAGTGCTTTTACTCAAGTCTTGAGTTGGCGAAACAGGTCGACGGTAGTTTGGTGGCGGATTTATGCCACGCCATGCCCGTTCAGGGTGGCAACGCATGTGACCAAACAGGGCCTTCCATGACCAAAACTTCTTCCCACACTCGGTGCAAGGCCTTGTGGTCTTGTGAGCGGAAGGGTCAGGTTTCTTTCCAGAGTACTTTGCTCTCTTTACGGCAGTTGTGGTAGGAGCAGCAATGCTGTTAGAGGGAACCGAATGATGTTCAATCTTGATCAGTTTTGTTCGCTTTTTCCGAGGATTCTGATGGTAATATGGTGTAGATAATGAGGAAGATTGCGGGAAGCAGAAACCAGGGTCGGAGTTTGTGTTGATATTGGTCATGACTGTGAGAGCTAGAGCTGCAAAGATTGAATCTTTGAGAGAGGAAAAAAAGTGTGATACTGGAGGAGAGGTTCCTTATGTTGGAGTGGCAGTTTGAGCGGTTATGTGTGTTGTGGGAGACAATGAGAGAGTGTCTTTGAATTGGGAAGTTTTTTTCAGTTGTGGGTCTAGTTTGTGGTTATCCGTACAGTTGAAGCCTATTTCTTTTGTTCTTACTCAATTCTGGTCTTTGTTTTTTTTTCCACTCCTAATATTAGGGATAGTACTTGGTATTGTGTCTAGGCTGAGTTTGGACTTACCTGTTTCTCGTCCAGTTCGAATTTGACCTAATCAGTTTTGAGTGATCTAAACTTCAATAAAGTTAAAGTTAAATTTAATTTTTGATTTAAACTTTAATTAATTCCATCTTAATTTATTAATTTTGAATTATATCGAGTTCTATTGGTCAATTCCACTTGAAATAATCTTTTTGTCAGGGTAA
>JAOQMR010000212.1:33253100-33275767 GCA_027563865.1 Erythroxylum pelleterianum | reverse complement strand
ATCTTAATTTATTAATTTTGAATTATATCGAGTTCTATTGGTCAATTCCACTTGAAATAATCTTTTTGTCAGGGTAATATTATTAATCTAAGATGTGATTATATTATTTTTTATGGATATGTTATTATTATTTGGTGGTAAGATGATTTTTTTTTTTGAAAGTATGGTGGTAAGATGAGTTTAAACAAACCCTAATAACAAGAACATGATGGAAGGATCATGAGACACAAGTGAATAAGACTATCTATTATTGTTAAAAAATAATAAATAATTAAAAATCTAATTTAATTTGCTAATTTAAGTATAAATAAAATATTAATTTATGGTAATTAAAAGGAAGAAATCAGTACTTAAAATTACAAAAGTGTTGCTTAAAAAAATTGATGATGATTATCTTTTTGAATGAGTGTCCGAGTAATAATAATATGGAGCTGTTCATTTCTGCTCATCATCAAAGTTTCCAACTTTGATGCTTTCGTTTGCTTTATAGACAACCAAACCAATGAGAGAGCTCTCAATCAGTTAATTGATTCTCATTTTCTTTGATTTCTCAAATATTTTCCCTTTACTGGATCATAATCTGCTGAAATTCAATTCTTTCTGTTTGGTTCCACAGAAAAGTAGCGATCTTTTAGAATTTTTTAGCAGACCCAACCACTGTAGCGCTCTAAAGATTGCATTTTGTTTGACTTGTTTCTGGTCAGTGACGGCTCAGGTATCACGAATTGATCCTCCAAAGCTGTTACTTTGTTCAATTATACTATTGGGCTTGATTTGTCATCCTGCAAATGTCTTTCTGGTTTCTATTGCTTTTCTGTTTCGTAATCGATTACCCCTTGTGGGTTTTTCTTCTTCTTTCTTGAATCTAATGGTTTCAATGGCTTCAACGGCTTCTTTCTTCGTAGAGCTTGTGGGTGGTTAGCGAGTGTGTTATTGAGCGGGAAGTTGGGTAATCCCAATTATGCTGGCTAGCTCTAGGCCAGTCTACAAGTGATCGTAGCCGATGAATTATCAGGATATCATTGCATCTCTATCGAGTTATTCCCCTCCTATATGGGCAACTTTGTTGGCTGGTGCCTTTGTGGTTATAACGCTGTGTTTGTCGTTCTACCTCTTGTTCGAGCACCTTTCTGCGTATAAGAACCCTGAGGAGCAAAAGTTCCTGATTGGAGTTATCCTAATGGTTCCATGTTATGCCATAGAGTCAGTAAGTGATATGAACAAACTTCCTATGGCAAAGTTGAACTTGTTCAATATATGTGAAAGCAATCTGTCTTCAGCTAAATTGGCAAATAAAGGGGAGGGATGATGTGAGAATGAGAACTGTTACTTAGCTAATCTCCTTGTCCTGATGAGAAAGTAAAGTTAAGATTCTTTGCATTTCAAGGACAATAATGAGTAGTCGATGCCGGGCTGGTTGTTTCTAAATAAATTTTCGAGCTTATATTTCTACCTAATATTTTCCATGTGCTTTTGAGCAGTTTATATCGTTGGTGCATCCGTCAATCAGTGTTGATATTGAAATACTGCGGGATTGCTATGAATCATTTGCCATGTATTGCTTTGGAAGATATTTGGTTGCCTGTTTAGGTATGTAATCTGTGGTAGGTTTTACCTTTGACGAGGGCTTTATCTCAAATTTTATGCAATTAATGCAATATTAAATGTCCAATATGGTGGCAGCCTTGTGCCGTTTACTCTTGCTAAAGATTTGTCATGTGTGATTTGCTCATAACTTGGTGTTTCCAGCTTTCTTGTACTTTACAATCTGTATTCATCGATAATTATCGAGGCTTTTTACATGTAGACCAGTAGATGTTGTTTTCTGCTACAGTCACATACATTTTTGCACTCAAAACATTGGCTTCCATGGTCCCAATCTGTTGCATGGATCAGAATTTGGGTGTTATGGAAGTAAAATAGTTAATGAACTTGAATTGATCTTAACCCCATATACCAGTTTAAATACATGATTATATTACTCATATTCAGTTTTTCTACTTGCAGGAGGAAGCTAGTTTTGTTCTTTTGTAGATTACTTGCTTTGTATAAAGTACTCTTTGGGAAGTATTAAATGAGATAATCTTATTCAAGGACATGTTGAGACCAATGCCATCTCACTATGTTCACTTGAAAATGCAGTGTTCATCTTTGATGCATAAATTGAAGGTCGTGCAAGGCCTATTGATATTCCTGTGATTCTTAGTTATTGTTGATTCATTTAGGTGGCCTTCTTGAGCTTTAAGGTTCATAATCTTGGCTGAAGTATTTCACATTTAATTCTCGTTCTGATGTGGTCATTCTTGGCTTCCCTTTTGCATTCTTCTGAAAGGTGGGGAAGAAAGAACCATTGAGTTTATGGAAAGGCAAGGACGTGCAACACCTCTTTTAGAACATGGTCATGAAAAGGGGATTGTCAAGCACCCTTTCCCCATGAATTATCTCTTAAAACCATGGAAGCTTGGTCAATGGTTTTACCAAGTTGTGAAGTTCGGTATTGTTCAATATGTATGTTCACATTTGACATATGCTTTCTTCTGCTTCTGCTTTTGGTTTTCCAATTCCTCCTTTCTTAGTTTTGAAGAATTTAATTGCACCTTCTTGTGGCAGATGATAATCAAAGCTTTTACGGCTGTTTTAGCAGTAATTCTGGAAGCCTTTGATGTATATTGTGAAGGAGACTTCAAATTGGGATGCGGGTATCTTCACTTAAATTCTTTTGTTTCCTTAATCTTTTAAAAATGTATTAATGAATCAAATTCCATAAAACAAATCTTGAAAATCTTAATCACTTAGGCACTTCTTATATGTATCCTAATTCCCCTTCACATCTTGCGACTTTGTAGGTATCCTTACATGGCGGTGGTTCTAAATTTCAGTCAGTCTTGGGCTTTGTACTGTCTAGTTCAGTTTTATAATGTCACCAAGGATGAACTGGCACATATGAAGCCATTATACAAGTTCCTTACATTCAAATCAATTGTTTTTTTGACTTGGTGGCAAGGAGTGGCAATTGCTCTTTTCTACTCTCTTGGTTTAGTTAAGAGTCCGATAGCTCAAGGCTTGCAATTTAAGTCGAGTGTACAGGATTTCATAATTTGTTTCGAGGTAGATGCCTTTCATTTTCAGTGAAGTCTTTTCTACCCAAAAGATCACACATTCTTCATTATTTTGATTCCATGAAGTGTAACAGCTGTTCATTGACACTTCTATTTCCATTTATCTTAATTTCTCTCTTTTTTTTGTTTGGTAATTGCTGACAACTGTTGTTCAATGGCTGAATATGGTCTTGAAAGTAAACTACTGCTACTTATGGACCAAAGGGCCAATAGGTGGAGAAAAGGTTTTGTCCAGAGCATACTGGCTTTATATACAACTAATATTGGATTTTTATAACTGATCTCCTTACCTCATATTAACTAATTGATTTAATGGTGTTATGGGTATTGATATTCAGTTATGTGATTAAATGCTTATTTTAATCTTTTAGTCTGCTGTATGGACGTGTGTGAAGTGCAGTTCTTAACTTACATTCATGCTCCATTTGTTTCTTCCATGGAGCTGCTAATGATTCACTTATCTACAATGAGTAAAATGTTTTGTGTACCTTGCCAGTTTGTATCTTTGGACATACGCAATACGCATTCCCAACGCTAGGAGTTCCTAGATTTTATGCACCAAGATGCCTATCACCTATATTTCTGTAATATATATGTTAACATATTCGTCATTCAAAATATTGAAGTTTAACAGAGCTCTATTTTCATCCAGAACAGATGGGCATCGCTTCTATCGTTCATCTGTATGTGTTCCCTTCTGAGCCTTACAAGTTAATGGGAGACCGTTTTACCGGTAATGTCTCAATACTTGGGGACTATGCCTCTGTTGATTGTCCTGTAGATCCTGATGAGATTCGAGAAAGTGAGCGACCCACGAAGTTACGGCTCCCTCAGCCTGACCATCCTGTTAGGAGTGGAATGACTATCAAAGAAAGTGTCCGTGATGTTGTGGTCGGTGCCGGTGAATATGTAAGTTCTTTTCTCGCTATTTCCTTAATTTTGATCTTCCATGCAAATTTCAGTTATCAATAAATTCAACTACTTCAGCTTATAAGACTGCTATGTTGTTATACTTAAACTGAAATTCTTTGATATCAATTATAATCATACTTCTCAGATGCTAAATCCACTGTTAGCCTCCCTTGCAGATTGTTAATGATCTGAAATTCACAGTAAATCAAGCGGTGGAACCCATGGAAAAAGGGATTAAAAAACTTCATAAGATATCACAAAACATAAAGAGACACGACAAGAAAAAAGCAAAGGATGACAGCTGCATATCCACGTCTTCCTCCACGTCGAGGATAATTAAAGGTATAGATGACCCTCTCTTAAATGGATGCATGAGTGACAGCGGTGTAGCAAGGGGTAAGAAGAATCGTCGAAAATCAGGATATACTAGTGGAGAAAGTGGTGGTGAAAGTGGCAGTGACCAAAACTTTGGAGGTTACCAGATCAGGGGCTACCGGTGGACAACAAAGGATTAGATTAAACCACTTTGTTTAAAGGAGAAGAGGATCAAGTGCCAAATAGTGCAGGTGGACACCCAAATCATGCCACCATTTGCAGTGATTCTGTAATTGGCTGGTCACTGATCTAATTTATTCATCAGGCAACATGAGTTTTGATTCATATATATCTTCTGCAAGCGCTATTAAGGTCATCTTCACTGGATGCTTGATCTGTCACATACGAGGCTTTCAAGGTGTTGCGTAGATTTTACATCAGACATTGGTTGCAAAGTGGTCGAGACAAACAACCAGTTTCGTTTATGGATGTTCATTAGGGATTGTGACACCTGTATTACAGAGTCATGATGTTACCTGTGGGAAATTACTGAATCATTTTCGGACATTGAAAGGTCAGTGAACATGTTCAAGGCTTTGCCCTTTGGTTGATAGATTTTGATGTGGTATAGTTGCAGGTGCCAATGCATGTTAGTTCTGAACATGTAAGATGTTCTATAACACATTACAGGATTTTTTTTCTGAGCAACATGAACCCACCATTTCTCAAATTTACATATTCTTCCCACCAGAATTCTAAGTTAATCGATATTTAAACTCAATAAGATCAGGGAGTTGGAAAATTTTATCTTCTATTTCCATTCTTGCTTGGCTACAGATGCACTGTCTTCTTATACCATCTGAGGGAGATTCTAAGAGTACATCAAGCTTGAAATGTCTCCATAACAATGTATGAATCTAGCCAACTTTTGTGTTGAAAGTTGAAACTCGAAATTACAAGGAAGTTGGAATAGTTGAACATAGAATACTAGGTCAATACTGTCTGGACACTTGGACAGTGTCGTAGAGAAGCTTCTCTCTTATAGCCATTAATTGAAACAAGCAGAATAAATCAGCAATGGTAGAAGTTCTTGAAGACTTATTGCATGTAGAAGTACAGAACTTGCATACAAATTGGCTTATTGAGAGCTTTAGATTATGTAACAAGTCTAAGTTCTCCAGTAAGCAGAGCAAACTTTCGGTGCTGTGACAAGATTGAATGGATCTTCACTGATTGAACTGTTGATACTAAATCATCAGAAATGGATCCTGATTGTTGATGAACTGCATTCAGAATTGTTTGCAAGATTTGCAAGGGATCGCCATGACTAACCACCAAGATTTCACATCTGCAGAGCGAGCAACAGATTGAACAAAGCAGCATTAATTAAAGCCAAGACATTATCAATTCTAACTTCATTGTACATCTGAGTAACCATAGTACATCAAGTTGTTGATTTGTCAAAGGAAAATCCAATATGGTTACCCTTTAAATTCCGTCTCTGTTGTTGCCAAAAATCTTGCAAGTCTAGTAGCAATATCTTCAGCACTTTCTCCTCCTTCTGGTCCCATGAATGTATCTTTCTCATCAAGTGCCCATATCTCTGGATACTGTTAAGAAATGAAGAAAGAAAAAGATGGTTTTGTCACCAATCAACTTATCATAGACGAGCAAGAAATTTTCACATTTTTGCTGGCTTTACCTTATCATGGGACTTGAGTTCAAATAAAGGACCAAAGTAACGCTCCCGAAGATCTTCCATAACCTATTAAGTAGCATTTACTTTGTGATTAATGCATGAAATATCAAAGAGACAGACGGAGAGGAGGGTGCCCTTTCCCTTTGAGCAGAAAGTACAGATCATACTAGTACCAAATATTTGAGGGCTTGAAAACAACTTACTTTACACTGGGGGCCTTCAAATGGAAGATTTAGGACTGAGGCAACAACTTTGGCTGTGTGACTTGTTCTTGCAAATGGAGAATAGCAGATGCGGACATTTTCAAGTGGAATGTTTCTTTCCTTCAATTCCTAGAGAAAATTATACAGAGCAGATTCTTTAATTTCCTTTTAAGCCAAATGAAATCCAGCATCTGCTAAACTTGATTGGCAGAAATTAAGCTAGGAACAATCAGAAAACGAACCAAGACACCGAAGAACAGCCAGAAAATTGCTGGTATACATAACTCGAAGAGTAAACAAAGAGTATGCAGAAATATTTTCCCATTAAACATGCAAATTTGGCAGAGAAACAAGTACCTTGAGGAATAATTCTCCAGCCAACTGAGCCTGGTCGATTCCTTCAGATGCTAACTGATATTCTGAACGGATCCCGTTTTCCTGTTAGCAGCATCCCACCAATTTGTTATTACCCAACACAAAAGAAACTGCCAACCTAATTCAGGCACTTCACATGAACTTAAATGGAAACCAAGGCGCTGTATTCCCCACCTCTTTGCATGTTCTTCTCGATTCAATTTATAGGATGAAAATTGAAACAGAGTCGAAAATTATAACACAAATAGTTGAAGAAAAACAGAAAAAGAGTTTAATAAAAAACCAAGTTCCGGTTCCATTCTCCGTAATACTCTGTAAACATATCCAATGAAATGAACACTGCTAGATATTTGCATTATCCATCAACGATCCAACAAACAGAGAACAGTTCACATTAAAATAATCAATTTTACACAAAAGTTAGAATCTTTATCATCAAAATTACATATGAATCGCTAAATTAAAGAGAGAGAAAGAATTATACAAAAGTGAACAAACCATAGAGGAAACGATAAGACCAATCTCATTTGGGATGCTTTTCCCGTGCCTAAGTACCCAATATCTGTTCTTGAGCAAGGACGTTCTGTTCTCCATTTGGGTTTCTTCTTCCTTCCCTTCTTCCACACTAAAGTTTGGGACTTTCTTTGTGTCCTGTAATTATTTATACATTTGTTCGTCAATAAAAGTGGGCTTACGAGAACACAGTGACGTGGAGGAGTCCTAGTGGCTAGCGTAGGGTAAGGCCTAAAGACAGTATAAAACTCACCGCACACGATCTGTACATTTCTCGCCCCAGTGTACCGGAAGAGGCAAAAGGAGAGGACTTCCATTGGAGAAGAAAAGAATAGGACTTGCCCAGATAGGGAGAACCGAAATTTGTCCGTTTATTACCATCTTTTTTGGAAGATCGAACCTCTATTATATCATTCATGGCTCTCAATCTCCGACAGAAACAAACAGGTAAAGATTCCTCCTTTTAGATCTCTTACTCGAGGCTTAACTTGTACTGTTACTTAATGAAGGGAAAACGCGATTTGGTGTCTCTTAACTTTCTTATTTGTTTCTGCTAAATCTTGGGAGTTTGTGTCTCATTGTGTTTGATATATGATTGCGAGGCACAGAATGTATCATTCGTATGCTGAATCTGAATCAGCCAGTTAATGCTTCTGGAACTGCCAATGAAGAGGTGTACAAGATCTTGATCTATGACAGATTTTGTCAAAATATCTTATCCCCTTTGATCCATGTCAAGGATCTACGCAAGCATGGGGTCACCCTTTATTTCTTGATTGATAAGGATCGAAAGCCTGTTCATGATGTTCCAGCTCTCTATTTTGTTCAACCTAGTCAATCCAACATCCAGAGGATCATTGCTGATGCTTCTTGCTCTCTCTACGATAGCTTTCATCTGAATTTCTCATCCTCCATCCCGCGTCCACTTCTCGAGGATCTTGCTTCTGGGACCCTGAATTCTGACTCCATAAGCAAGATCTCCAAGGTGCATGATCAGTACTTGGAATTTGTCACTTTGGAAGATAACTTGTTTTCACTGGCCCAGAAATCTACTTACGTTCAGTTGAATGACCCATCTGCAGGTGATAGAGAGATTGAAGAAATTATTGATGGGATTGTTAGTGGATTGTTCTGTGTTTTGGCAACGTTAGCAGTAGTGCCGGTTATTAGGTGCCCTCGCGGGGGACCAGCAGAGATGGTGGCATCGGCATTGGATCAGAGGTTGAGGGATCATTTACTGTCCAAGAACAACTTGTTTTCTGAAGGTGGGAGCTTTGTGAGCTCATTTCAGAGGCCAATTTTGTGTCTATTTGATCGCAATTTTGAACTGGCTGTTGGTATACAACATGATTTTAGGTATCATCCTCTCGTTCATGATGTGCTTGGCTTAAAGCTTAATAGGTTAAGCGTCCAAGGGGAAAAGGGTGGAATTCGGTCTTATGAATTGGATACTTCTGATCCCTTCTGGGCTGCAAATGGGTCTTTGGAGTTTCCTGAAGTTGCTGTGGAAATTGAGAACCAGTTGAGTAAGTATAAGAAGGATGTGGATGAGGTGAATAGGAGGACTGGAGGAACTGATGGGGCTCAGTTTGACGGGACAGACTTGATTGGGAACACAAAGCATTTGATGAATGCAGTGAACTCGCTGCCAGAGTTGACAGAGCGCAAGCAGGTCATTGACAAGCACACTAACATTGCAACTGTGTTGTTAGGTGAGATCAAGGAGAGGTCTCTTGATTCCTATGCAAAGAAAGAGAATGACATGATGGTCAGAGGAGGAATTGATCGAAATGAACTCTTGGCCGTTCTTAAAGGTAAAGGGACGAAGATTGATAAGCTAAGATTTGCAATCATTTATCTTATATCGTCTGAAACCATAAATCAGTCAGAAGTTGAATCCGTGGAAGCAGCTCTCAAGGAGTCTGAGGTTGATACTTGTGCATTCCAGTATGTGAAGAAGATCAAAGCTTTGAATGTTTCACTGGCATCAGCAAATCCAGCCAGTAGAAATAACATCGTTGATTGGGCTGAAAAATTATATGGGCAGTCGATCAGTGCTGTAACTGCTGGTGTGAAGAACTTACTATCCAATGATAGGCAGCTGGCTTTGTCAAGGACTGTGGAAGCATTGATGGAGGGGAAGCCAAATCCCGAAATTGATTCGTATCTTCTGTTTGATCCTCGTGCTCCTAAGTCAAGCTCAGGTGGAAGTCATATGAAAGGACCATTTAAAGAAGCTTTGGTTTTCATGGTAGGTGGTGGTAATTATGTAGAGTACGGCAGCTTGCAAGAACTTGCACAGCGTCAGCAGCCTGTCAAGCACATAATATATGGAACAACTGAAATTCTAACAGGAGCGGAGTTTGTTGATCAGCTTACCTTGTTGGGGCAGAAGATGGGATTGGGCATTACTGGTGCTCCTTCTGCTTCCACCCAGTAGTGGATATACATTTTTTGTACATGTTCTTTTGTGGTAACTGTCTGGAGGTTTTATAATGCGAGACTTGATACTTGTTTTGACAGCCTATATGGCCTTACGTGGTTAAACAACTATGTTGAGTAGAGCATGTTCAATAGTGTTCATTAAACTTGGTCAGTTTGTTTTAGAATATATATATGCTTTTTCCTCTGTTAATTCTCATAGTCCAGTCTCAGAGAATTTTCCATCAGATCATTTCTATCTGATGGAAGTGAAGGCTGTGCATATTCTGTGTTGGGTTAAAACTGTTACTTAGATTTCGGCACAAGTAGTAGCTTAGGAAAACCAATACCGTTTCTATGAAATGAGGTCTGCAGCACCAATTTCTTGAGGCCAGATACTTTGCCCGAGCTTGAAACTTATTGTCCAGTAACATCGGACGTTAGGCTGAAGCAGGACATCCAGTTGACTGAAAAACTATAGGTTATAAGTCGCAAACCTTCTACAAGTTTAGACGAAGCCTTTGGATATAGCTAGATTAGAAGTCTGATGCAAGTTACAAGCTTCTGTTTTCTGGAGATCCGAGCATTTGTTAAAGTGTTTGTTAAGGGTATAGAAAATGCTAACTTCTATTATGCATTGTCTACTGAAATTAAACAACTTATTGTTTTGAGTATATTAAACAACTTTACATTCTTCCACGATAGTTTCAGGCTCTACTTCGAAGAACTCTCTTAAAAACTTGTTTCAGCACAAAAGTTCATCAACTGACGTTGATAGAAAACTAATAATGCTATAATTATATAGAGATTATCTAAGTTGTGGTAATCTTTGTTCAGTCTTAAACCTACTTCTTACATTTCATTTCTGCATAAAGACCTGGTATAAGTAACGGTGTTAGAAACTAAGCAAACCCAGGAAGGAGGTGAAAGTATATCAAGTATTAAATATCGGCAGGACTACAAACCAGAAATCGATGGTGTAAGCTGTAAGGACTCCCATCTCCAATAATCATAGAGCCACCAAATAATGTGCCAAGAGTAGCAAATATTGGTTAGTTATGTGGCTTTCAATTAGCCCTTTTGGCCCTTGATCTAATCTTACCTCCTAAAAGACACTATCCTCATGGTTCGGCATTTCCATCATCCCAAAGCAGTAGAGTTGGCAATATTGTTCCAGCCCGACTCGGCACATCATTCCGACGAAGGAGATCAAATTTAGCATGTCTGCATAATATTTGAGTACACAAAGCAAAAGGACCACTAAGGAGAAGAAGTTAATTGCATTCTCAAAATTCATCTTTTAACAGGTTCCATTCCAATGCCATTACCCTCTCCACCATCATCAGCCATTAGCAACAGAAATGCATACTTAAAAGTAAAGAAATGGTCCTTAGAGACCTAAAACCAGCATTGTCTCACAGGAATGTCAGACCAGAGCAGAGAGCAGTAGCACAAGCACTCCCAGAAGGGCCAGAACAATAAAACTGAACCAGTTTCTTAAGAATGAATCAATCAAAATATGGAAACCAACATACATAAAACTAAAATTAGCAAATCGAACCCAAGATGGGAAGAAAAGAATGGAACTTTCACCAATAGTTTCTGTCCAGTTTTAGTGTTGAGCTTCCGAGGGTTATTAATGGAGGTCTCTCTCAAATCACTAACAAGAGGATACAGATTACTCCTTTGCTAGCTGCTTATAATTTCTCAGTACAAAATATATATCTGTTGCAGACTAATCAGTTCAGTAGCTGACTGTTAAGTCTCACTCACAAGGAACTAGGAGTTTTTCTCGGGTTGCTTTCGATTGTATGCAATGTCTCACCATCACCACCAGCTCTATTCGCTTCTTATTCCACCCCCGTGCTTATGCTCTTGGGGGTTGCATTTTCCACTCAAAAAGTACAAGAAATCATCTGCTTCAGAACAACACCCACCGCACAGGCCAATGCGCAATCTCTCCTCTCATAAAATCAAATATGTTTCCATGTTTAAGTGAATCAATCATTCCTGAAAGGTCTCCAGAAAATGAGAATCAAAGTACTGTCTGTCTCATTCTCTTCTGCCATAGCTCATCCTCACTGATCGTCGTTGAACTGAGAAACCCTGAAAGACAAGTTGAGTTTGAAACTGAGAACAAAAAAGCAAGAAATCGCAGAAGAAGAAAGAATTTCAAGAGATGCAAGTTTGGCAAACACAGGTAGGGGTTTCGATCACTCACTCAAACTCTCCCTTCATTCCATTCCTTTCCTCTCGCCAAAATCTAAACCAGCAAGCAAATTTCGCCATCATCCGACGGTCGTCGTCGGACATGGGCACAACTTGAATTAAGACCCGAATACTCGACATAACCCGATTCGAACCGACTTGGCCCTACTCGCCCCGATTTGCACCCGACGCGTGACCCGTTCTTTTCTATTGACCACTACAAACAGTGCAACTAACTACCAACTTCCCGTGGACCTCTCCAACAAATTGGGCCGCACAAGCCCATATAACCCGACTTGACCAGCGCCAACCCGATCGACCCGACCCAGCGCCGGCTGCCGTCATCTTCTTCTAGTTTCTAGTCTAGTCTATAGTCCATGGATTTGCATTGACTTGAAGGGTTACTTTCTTTGCATAATCTGTTTGTAATTCTTCAATCAAAATCCTTACTTTACACATTCCAATCCCAATCTGAATGCCAATGGCTCGCCGGGCACTTCCTCTCCGTCTGTTTAAACACCTAACCAAGCCTCTCAACCCCACTGCCGTTTCTGTTGCTTCCCGCTTCGTAACGTACATGCCGCGGCCGGGAGACGGGGCTCCACACCCCGTTACGCTCATCCCGGGGGACGGGATCGGGCCGTTGGTGACCGACGCAGTGGAGCAAGTTATGGACGCCATGCACGCTCCGGTCTACTTCGAGCGGTACGAGGTACATGGAGAAATGAAGCGGATACCTGAAGAAGTGATAGACTCAATAAGGAAGAACAAGGTTTGCATAAAGGGGGGATTGAGGACTCCGGTGGGTGGCGGTGTGAGCTCCCTCAATGTGCGTCTGAGGAAAGAGCTTGATTTGTACGCTTCTCTGGTCAATTGCTTTAATTTACCAGGATTGCCCACCCGCCATGAGAATGTGGACATTGTGGTGATTAGAGAGAACACTGAAGGGGAGTACTCGGGCCTCGAACATGAGGTCGTTCCTGGCGTCGTTGAGAGCCTCAAGGTGTAATTTTTATACCACTTCCTTTGTTCTTGACTCCTCCATTACTGATCTATGTTTAACTCGGTTGTCTGCTTGAATTTGTCTAGTTTGTTTCATTTGCTCTGTTTATTATAAGAATTTTCATGCGCAGGTTTCTCTTTTGTTACTTGCGTTGCGCCAGGATTGAAGGATTAGTTGAATGAACGTAGTTATTGGTTTCCCATGCACAAGCTTGATATAAGATTGTTGTACCTCATCTTTTTTGTTGTCCAATGCACAAGTTTTGATGGCATACCCTTGTGAGTGGAAATTTTCTGCATCAGTATATAACTCTTTGAGAATGTATGTTCTTTTTTGTCTATTTCTTTCTGAATCGGGAGGAGAATTTGAATTTCTATTATGTTTGATCAGACTATTATGTATATCATAATCTGACAGCTTATCTGCCTCGTTCTGTCGGAAGATGGTAATGTGTAAAGCACAGTAATTCTTGCAGGCTATTTCAATGGATTATCACACTCTAATGTGTAAAGCACAGTAATTCTTGCAGGCTATTTCAATGGATTATCACACTCTAGTTTAGTGTTTGGCTCTCATCGAATGTTTTTGCTAGGTGATAAGCAAGTTCTGCTCAGAACGAATTGCAAAATATGCCTTTGAGTATGCATACCTGAACAACAGGAAAAAAGTTACAGCTGTGCACAAAGCCAACATTATGAAACTTGCAGATGGTTTGTTTTTGGAATCTTGCCGAGAAGTTGCAACAAAATATGCTGGTATCAAATACAATGAAATTATTGTTGACAACTGCTGCATGCAACTTGTTTCAAAGCCTGAACAATTTGATGTAATGGTATGTGATATTCAGAAGTTGATATCTCCTCTACGTCTGTGGTCCACTATCAGTTTATGAGCTTGTCTTCATGTTATGTATATGGCCACACTTGAAGTCATTTAATTTATACGATTCATCATCCTTATAAATTTAGTGAAATCAAAATAAGGTTGAAATCGTCGTCATTAATTGGCCCCTTATCATCATTTGCTACTTTAGTTTCATTAGGTACTCTGAAGAGTGACCTAGTTATAGTCATTTTACCCTTCAGATATAATTACTTTAATCATCAACATGTTTAGTGACCTAGTTATAGTCATTTTACCCTTCAGATATAATTACTTTAATCATCAACATGTTTAGTGGACTAATAGGGAAGATCCATTTCGAACTAAATGTAGCACTCCTTTTTTGTTATTGATGAGTTTATGTTGTTCTTTATGATGGTGATAAGTGGTACATGCTTTGAGAAAGAAATGAGGAATAAGCAATATGATGTGATGCAGAAATCAGCTGGCAATTAGCCCTCCCTTTAATGGTGCTAAACCTGGACCTAGTTATTTTTTTGGATGTCCACAGGTTACTCCTAATCTATATGGCAATCTTGTGGCAAATACAGCAGCTGGTATTGCTGGAGGTACTGGTTTCATGCCAGGAGGTAGCCTTTTAGACCTAGATTAACATAAATTTCTGAAGATTTGTTATTAGGTTTCAACTTCCAAGTGAAAAATATCCCAAGTGGACCATTTATAAATACAGGCAACGTAGGAGCTGACACTGCAGTTTTTGAGCAAGGTGCTTCTGCCGGAAATGTGGGTAATGAGAAAATAGTGGAACAAAAGAAGGCAAATCCAGTAGCTTTACTCCTGTCATCAGCTATGATGCTGAGACACCTTCAGTTTCCTTCATTTGCTGATAGACTCGAGACTGCCGTGAAGCGAGTGATTTCGGAGGGGAAGTGCCGCACTAAGGACCTTGGCGGAGACAGCACAACGCAAGAGGTTGTCAATGCTGTTATTGCTAACCTGGATTAAACCTCAAACTGCATATTTTGGAATGCAAGGTGTGTTTGTATTTTCTACGTTATTGTCTCATTGCAGGATTTATTTGGCCTCTCAACTATGGAATTCATCACTGTTAATAGGAAATGTATTTGTAACATTTTCATATCCTCGTGTTCTCTTCTTAACCTCAATCAAGTTGGGTTCCACAAATTAGCGGATCCAAAATCGGAATCAATAAAATCTTGCCTTCGACGAAGGTTTCAAGTCAGGTATCACTGCATAGTGTTTCAAACTGTCCGCTTTCTTGTAAGCATCAGTCGTAGATTTGCATACTTACTGATGGAAACAGAATGCAGACTTGATATGATAGAGAATCAGGACATTTCTTCGATAACTGAAAGACTTTCAAGATCAACATTTTCCTTTAATGCCAAAAAGGAACCTTAAATTTTATTTTTTTGAAAATTAAATAATTATATTGAAAGTGTATAATTTGAAGCATAACGTTAGGAGAGTAGCTTTACTCTCCTACAAGAGATGACACAAAACATGGTATTTGGTGCTTTTGTGTACTGCAATCCCTCGATTACTCACAAAAGGCACCTCATACTGTCACTAGATTACAAATACACACAGCAGAATTATATGAATGAAGCAGAAGAGTAGGTTCCAACCCAGTTCAATCTTCGAAGCAGAACTGCCAGGACCTGTTTCAACGGTGACAAAACCAATAAGTTTCGGAGATTGCTAACTAAACTACTAGGCAGAAGAGGTAAACTTACCAGTATTGCTGGATGGACAACTGGATTGTGTGGCAAGTGTTGTGAAAATAGTTTGGTTTTTGGAAAAACCAGCATAGGCACAGGTAGTTGAGCTGCAGCTAGTTCTGGTGGTGTTGCCCATGTATAGGTTATTGGCACCTTGGCATTGCATTGAAGGGCAAGTGGACCAGTTTGAATTTGATGATGGTTGAAGACCAGATGGCTCACACTGTAGTCTGAATGATAATGAAAAAGAAAGTAGACTGATTATTAGCATATCAGAAGTTCTAAATCTGGAAATTCATTTAGTTACTGTTCAGGAAAGAAGAACTTACGTCCAGTTATTTGCAGCATCACAACTGCATTTTACACAATTATTAGCAGTAAAGGTGTAAGTTCCATTGGACACAAGTAATGGATAATCCAGGGAATCAGCAGCCATTACCGATGAATTACAAACTGCCAACAAACATTTAAACATCAGGTACTGAACTACAGAGCATAAGAATAAGTAAAAGTTAGATAGCAGAAAATGGACGACCAACCATGGCAATTAGTCATCATAAGATCCATAGATAATAAAAATCTATGAACATCCCCACTTGGGTGCAACTACTAAAGATACGATCTTCGAAATGCATTATCTTCTCTTATGTGTATTAACTCGACCAACGTGTCACATGAAACATAGGAACCAAAGAGTAAGCTCGTGAAATGGAGGAAACTAAAACTAGGGGTGGTGGTTTGGACCCGTTGACCTAGATTTCAGGCCGAATTTGACCCTGGGGACCGGTCTGAGATGTCAAACCGATCCAAGATTTAAAACACATTTAATGAAACAGGCAAAGCTGATAGAGAACATGTGAATGTGGATCAATGGTTGACGAATCGACAAGACTAGCTGTATTAACTTAGGTGGGGACCAAGGGAGTCACAAGGTTCCATCTTCAAAAGGGCAAGTGGCTCTTTGTGTTTAGAACTTAGCACTTGCGTCCATACGAACAAGAAGTTGCAATCTTTAAAATTGAAAACTTTAATCAGAAGAAGCCTCGTCTTGGTCTTGCATTTCTGAGGTTTAAGCATCTAATCAACTGTTTTTTCCACAAATTCTAAGGATGTAGAAGTGAAGGTGTGAACTTTGGACTAATAAGGCAAGTACAGAGTAACAGAGCAAGAAGCTAAAAGCACCTTGAAGAGGGACATCAAGAACCTGGCCAGCCATTAGAGAAGAAGCATTAGCAATGTTATTAAGAGTCATAAGCGTAGCTTCGCTAGTCCCATACTCTCTGGCAATCACATCCAACGAGCTACCAGCTTCTACCACATGCCCGTAATGAACTACTTTCATACCACCAACCTCATCGCAGCTACAGGGCAGAGGAATCCATAGCTCTTGTCCCACGTTTATCAAGTTCACGTCGGAGATGTTATTGACCGCCGCTATCTCCTGGTACGTCAAGAGCCCCGAGAACACCTCGGCGGCGATGTGGTAGAGGCCATCCCCTGGCTGGACGGTGTAGACGGGCCTCCGGTTGGAAACTCCGGTGGCGTTACCGCAGAGACAGTGGAAGGGTATTTTGAGTGTCTGTTTGGCATTGACTGTGCGGTTCGGTGAGGTGGAGAGAGGGAGGTTGTTGGCCCCGAGAATGCTTCGCAGGTTTCTGATGGAGAATAGGGTTTTGATGTGCGAGAGAGTGGTGGTGTTCGGTGAGACGTAGTCGATGAGTGCCTGACATGTGGCCGTTGAGCGGCATTTGAAGCTCTGAGACGATGACTTGACGGCGAAAGTAGATAATAAGAGTATGCTTAGAAACAGAGCATTGAAATGGACACCCATTTTTCGTTTTCACTCTGGCAGTGTCCAGAGGAATTGGTAAGGATTGATTTATGAGTTTCTTGGACAAGAACGTGGACAGAAGTGAAGACATTAAGGTTTTTGTGAGCTGTTGTACTATTGACTTGGTCAAATAAACACCGCAGAAAGTGACAACAAGACAGCTAAGTAAGCCTACGATTTCTCACGACGTAATAAAATAATTAGCAGAGACAAGACAAGAAGTGTTAAGACATCCCATGTTTAGGAAAAGGCAACAAACCTCTAAGAGGAATATCAATGGTTTTTCCTTCAATAAGCTGTGCATTACTGGCAATCCCATTAAGCTTATAGATTTCGGTGTTCGTGGTCCCGTACTCATCTGCAATCTCTTCGACCGTGCTCCCACCTTGTACCACATGAGCATAATGAACCACCTCCTCACCATCCACCTCCTCACAGCTGCATGGCAATGGGATCCAAAGCTTCTGGCCCACATCAATCAGATTAGCATCTGGGATCTTATTAACCGCCTTGATTAGTGGGTACTCGACCAAACGACTGAACATGGTTGTGGCAATGAAGTACAGACCATCATCAGGTTGGACAGTGTATATGGGGACTCTGTTTGAGACTCCTGTGCCATTGAAGCATATGCATGGGATTGGTACTGATACCAACTGCTGAGGTTGTATAGGGTAGGTTCGTGGGGTGGAAATAGGGAGGTTGTTTGCTCCTAGGAGAGTTCGCAGGTTTCTGACACCGAAGTACTTTTGGATATCGGATATGGTGGTACCGTTGTAGGGTCTGTATCCGACCAAAGAACGGCATGTGGTTCCTTCCCTGCACTTGAACTTCTGCTGTGCAGTTGATACGATGGCAAGGTAACAGAGACATAGTAGGCAGAGACACAAGTTAGCAGAAGAAGAAGATGAAGAAATCATTCTTTGTTTACTTGCTTTTCTTTCCTTAAAGTTTGTAGCTTTGAATGTAATTGTCGGTGGAGGTGTGTTATAAAATCAGAGCAGAGGAGGAATGAAGGGAATTTAAGATGTCGAAGCATGAGAACGATCCAAGCTAGGCCTGTCATAGTATAAACTTCAGAAACTTTTCGACTATGGAGACTTTTAAGACTTGACTTGTCAAGTCTTCCCTATCAGAGCCCCCTGTTTCTATGTTGAAATCGATCATCATCAATCGAGAAGGGTTATCAGAAGAAAAGAAAATTGAAAATATAAGCATGCCCATTAAATACTCCATGGCTCCACCAGGAAGAAATTAGGAGATCGCACTAAAACGGTGGGGTTGACTCCAGAAGTCAACAGCGCATCAATTAGCCCACTGAGGAAGAAAACGAGTGAAATTTAGCTGGCATCTTCCCTATTTAATAATGCTGGTGGAGAAAACATGTGAACATCTCTGCAGAATTTTGTTTCATCTGCAGAGAAAATGGGATCAGCCTAACTAAGTCATAGTCAATCAAGACAGGTACGAGTACAAAGCCCTGGACGGTATAGTAGGAGTTTATACAACTTTTGACTATTGCTACTTCAAAAGACATGTTTTTCCTGTTCAACAACTGTGGCTTCATAATGGAAACAAACATCAGGCTACTCAATTCTCTATTCAACAAAACTTTTCAACATTGAGACCAAGCAGGCGAAAAGCAACTATAATATAATTTTCTCAAAACTTGCTTCATTCTGACATCAGAGAGTCTACATTGGATCAACAGTAAAACTCAAGGTGCACGACAAAGAATCTACCTGAGTTAAATACATCTAAGAAAGAACAATCACTAACTTTTAGAATACATCATTTCTCCTCCTCAAGGCGCCGCAGTACTGTCTCAGCAAAGCTTTGCTGCCTGAAATTCAGGAAGAAAAGATGCACATAAGACAAGTCTTAAAAAGTGAGAACCATGTTAGTATAGTATAAACATTTGCTACATGCATACACAAAGCTAAACCAAAAAGCACAGAAGAAAGATGAGTATAAGATGAAGTTAACAATCCTGGAGGAGAAATGTTTCTGACTTACTTCCTCTCTCTATGCTTCGGGCTAGGGCGAGAATACTTTAAATATCCATCCCAAGGGACCTTTTTAAGGCCTGCTCGAACTGAGATTATGTCCCTGACCCTGTATAGGTTCATTTCAACTTGTATTTTCCTTGACTGAAACTTGAAAGCTAACAGTCGAAGAGAAAAGTGTTTGCACATAATGAGAAAGTATTTACCTCTCTGCAAACTCGATTGGTGTCTCGCCAGGTCTCAGATTTTGGGGCTCCAAGTACCAAACATCACAAACTACAGCCCATGATGTCATAAGCTGCAGCAGGTGCGTAGTGAAAGACTGCCTGTAAATGAACATATCAATCTTTCCAATTGATATATCCAAGTTCATGCTATGACATCCTTAAGGACACGATATAGCTCCATTCAAATAAAAGCATTGTGAACTATATTTTAAGGTTAATCCAAATATTCTAAAAAGTAATTTCAGAAGCTTAACTTTGATCTTCTTCCCACAATATAACTGAGATCACATTTTGCTCCCAGCAGGTTAACCAAAGGGCCAGAAAGGGTGGTATAGAGTAATAATCTAATTTTCATGCAACGTATCATGGTTTAGTCACCCCATAAGTGTTCTCTACTTCCTCAAATGATGACATTTTGGTGGTATAGGCAAATGGGAGCTAAAGATGAATATGAGTTCAACTTGTCAACATGACGATCAGTAATTGAACCAAGATGAGTTAAACAAGCTGCCTATATCAACCATTCTCCACTGTTTTTGAGAAATTCATCCCTACTGCAGACTATTGAATATGGACAAACAAACATATCAATGATACAAAAAAAGATGTTCCTTACTTGCGGCTGTTCCAAAAGGCATCAACAAATATTTTATTGTAGCTGATGGCTATCGGGCAAACGGTACAGCCAAGTTCAAATGCACCCTATTTGATCACCAAGAATACATAAATTCTTAAAGAAACAAGCATTGAAGTTATAGGGAATAATTGATTCTTGTCAAAATCCATACCTTCTTGAACATTACAGTGTAATGGTTATTCACACAGGTACCTTCAGGAAATATGAGAAGGGGGTTATTATCAGCCCCCTGAACATGATCCCTTAATCTGAAATTTGCAAATATAAATATGATTTAGACAGCATCAAAACAAAAATAGCTTTTCAACTGGATAGGAACATACTTCTTTGTAACAATTTCACGATCCTTTGCCTCTGACCGATTGAACCAAATGCACCCCACACTCTCCAATATGGTGCTCTGTAATAAACCTAGATGAAAAGGCAATGATTAAATAACCTCTCCGTTCTATTTCCTTGATATCTCTGAAAAGCTAACTTGCAGTCAATAGTCAAATCCATGCTATCCTTCATCTCCAGTGACCAACACCAAATCCACTTGATATGAATGATCTTTTATCAAACCAAATACAGTGGTAAAGCACACAAACAAACAATCTTATTGGTCATAACATATGACCACAGTTCATGCAACAGAACAAAAAACAAGCTACAATAGTAAAGTAACTTCTGAATTATCAACATTAGGGACTGAAAAGCGAAGCACAACCATTCATATGAAGGGAAACTGGATTGAAGCACAATTACCAAATGTGAGACCACTAACCACTTACCAACCCAACCAGGATGCTTCTGCATAATAACAGCAAATGCAGTCATCTGTTCTAAGATGATGAAATCAATCATGGAAGTGTGATTAGCCACAAAAACCTGTTCAATAAAGATAAGTTATATACAGATATAACTCAAATTACACCACTTGGTCAACTTACTACATACAACAAGAATTACACACCATTTAAATGTGAAATGAATGTGATATTGCTGACAAATCAAAAAAGAAACAGCACACCAATGGAAACCTGTTTAGGTCGCATGCTAGGCCGTGGTCCATGGTACTTAACAACGCCAGTCCAAGAAGCCACAAAGAAGCTGCATATAAGCTCCACTAAGCACCTCTAGAAAGAAAAGTTACAGTCAGTAATAAGACCAACACAACAAGTATTCATATTCATAGTTGATTAAAAACAAAAGAAGAAACACCAACTATGGCATATAGAAAAAGAAGTTGGCCAAATCAACAGAACTTAAAACAAAGCAAAAATGGGCACCTCTAACTTATTTCTCAACTTGCCCTTCAACAGAACATGTACTGGAATGTAAGATGACAGGAAGATAATCCATCCTATGGTCAGTACTATAACCCTGCAGATTAAAATCAAACACATCAGACATCAAATTGAGACAAAGTTCACATTTCCTAAGTACTTCATGAAACCATACCCTGGTGACACGTGTAGAATTGGCAGTGAGGACTGTTTCATTCAAATAAAACAGCGAATTGGATTACAAACCTGAGAGGGAATAGAATCCCATATCTAATGACCACACCGAAACACCATAGCGGGAACAAGTATATATTCCAGTTCCAGGGTTCCGGAGGATTCGACTTAAAGCACCGAGTAAAAGAATCCTGTTGGTTAAACAAGTGAAATTTACATAAGAAAACAATTTATATAAAAAAGACACAAAGTTTATCAATCAAAGTTGAAGGAAACGAACATCAACAATGGCACCAGCAGCCTCCGTTAAGGTGGGTGAAATGTCAAGCAAATCACGACTGAATCCAAAAGGCAACAAAAACCCATTTGAGAGTAAGCAAAGAAGTAGAAGATTTCCAGACAAGAAGATCGAAATACGTGGAACTGCAACAGAATCAGAAAAGTGTGTAATATACATACAGGCGAAGCTTGCCATGAGGCTCGTGAATGGAGGAACCAGAGGGAAGGTAGTCTTCGATGTTGGGTCGATCCAGATCGAGCTCGGAGCTTGAAGTATTGAGTTTAAGTGGACCGTTCATGTTTGAGTGCCTAGAACTATAACAGCTCCACCTCTCCTTCTTACATATGCGTGACTACCTTCCACTACCCTCCTCGTATCATCAACTACCTTCCTTCCCTCGTGTTGGTTTGGGTTTAATCTGATCAAATGACCCTAAACCAAACAGTTTAACGTTAACAACCACCTTAATTCTAGCTTTCCCTTTAGTGTGTTTAAGCTATAGTATCTGATCGATTCTATGCAAAAGAGCCACCGTTTGCGAGAAAAGGACAGTGCTTGTTCAACCCTTTTCCTCGTTCAGAACCGTAAGCTTTCAAACGCATCGTATACAAACATCATCGGCTTCTTGAACAAGATGTCCGTACCTAAAAGGACACACGATTCGTAGTTTGTTGTCCTGCTTCCCGCAAATAGATACGCCTCTTTGACTTTGCATTTTGTATTAGTTAAAAAAAAAATCTCGTGAGTGGGCTCCGGCCCAAGAGTTCTTACACTTTCGTATTAAAACTGAGTTTATAGGAGCCGATCAAATTTAACCTAAAAGACTCAAATTGGATTCGATTTGAATCGGTAAAACGATATCATTCTAATGACCAATTTTATTATAAAAGA
>JAOQMR010000212.1:33197508-33209222 GCA_027563865.1 Erythroxylum pelleterianum | reverse complement strand
TAAATTCGACTAGAATTATTAAGTTAAAATAATTATAATAATAAATTATTAGTGAAATTTTGAACATTTTATTACAAGTCAAAAGGGCATTTTTAACTTCAATGTTTACGTTCAATGTAAAGTTTAACGTTTTTAAAATTAAAAGATTCGGATTGACTCATAATCAACAGGTAAGGCGTGATTTGATTGAGCTTGAGTTGGACTTCAATCCTCTTTTTTTCTTTTAATTTTGAGCTCAATAATCACATTTGTTTTATCAATCCAACGAAATTTTACATTTTGGGATAATCATAATCCCACTTGTTCTCCATCTTCAACTCCCACTCGTGTGGCCTTCATTACTTAACTGTCGAAGCAGTATCTTTTTCGCAGATGTGGCAGTTGTGTTCTGAGTTGGACATGGCGGTCCAAGAGGAGAGTGAAAAACATGACTCAGATAGTTTTTTAGATCTGAATCTAAATCATGTTTGTTTCAGATTCCTTCTGTCTCCTTCCGTTGATGTGTGTGTGTGTATATATTTCAGGCTCTCCTGCGGCCTTGGGGAAGAAGAAAAATGGCAGGTTATCTTCTAATCCAAAATCTCCATGCTCGATCTAACAGCTTGCCCTCTAGCTCACACCCCTTGATCACACAACTTGACGACCATTTGTCGAGATTGATGTCTGCTTCTCAAGCTACAGCTGCATCAGTTTCATCACAGTCCATAGGCCAGAAGCTGAATGATCTTTCGGATTTGTTTGAATGTGTCCACAAGTTCTTCCACTTGCCTGTAACTCAACAAGTACTTGCAAATGCTCATCAAGAGGAATGGGTTGATGAGGTCTTGGATGGATCTCTTCGAATGTTGGAAGTTTGTAGTTCTGCTAAAGATTCGGTCTTGCATACTAAGGAAAGTGCACGAGAGCTTCAATCCATTTTCCGCAGAAGATCAGGTTCTGCAGAAACCTGTCTCAAGAGTGAGGTCCAGAAATTCCTGCTTTCGAGGAAGGTGGTGAAGAAGGCAATCAGAAAAACCTTAAATGATATGAAGAACAAATCCAACTCCTCCTCTTCAGATGAAGATAAAGAAACCAGAGCCATCTTCAGATTGTTAAAACAGATTGAATCTGTCACTCTCCAAGTTCTTGAGTCCTCGCTGTGTGTCATATCAGGACCAAAGTCAAGAGGTACTGGTTGGTCTTTAGTCTCCAAGCTGGTGCACCAGAAAAGAGAAGAAACAGATGGAAATGAATTCTCCAGGATCGATTCTTCATTGATTGGTTTCGTCCATTACAGTACAAGCAATTCTGATAAAGCTGTTAACATCATCAGGAATCTGCAGATTCAGCTAGATGATCTGGAGTCATCTTTTCAGGATCTTGAAGATGGTCTTCACTGTCTTTTCAGGCATTTGATCAAGTCCAGAGTCTCTCTTCTCAACATTCTCAACCCCTGAACCAGAAAAAAATTAATTTTGTTGATTCAGATGTAGATTCCTGAAACACATATGTATGATCCTGATCAAGAAATTCCTGAGTGAAACATAGTATTTTTTGATGGTAACGATTCTTTCCAAGTTACATCTTCTTTTCTCTTATACATATTGATCATTTCTTAATCAGATCAAATTTCGTAAAAATTCCTGAAGAGTTTAGTTAAAAGAAGCTGAATTTATATACAGTGTAAGATCAAGATTAATCAAGGCTTGTCATAGATTGCATTAAATAAGCAATTGGATTGAAGTTTCACATAAATTGGTCAAACATTGCCTTCAAGATAATTTGTTGTTAGACCATTCGACGCCATAATGTTGCTTAAACCTGACTTTACTGCTATTAAAACGATATTGTTTGATCTTTAAATTCTTAAACTTACAGACTAAAATAATGTCATTTTTTCAGCTCTAATCTTTTAGGTCAAGCCAGCCCACCCCCCCTCAAAGCTTGGTCTACTGATCTCGATTAGGGTGAGGTTGGAACTATCAACTCTAGTCATAATTGATAAATAATTTACAAAGTGTTGGTGAAATATGATTTTAGTGAAAATTTGAATGAACTTTAGATCGAATCTGATTGAAAATGTCAACTTTAGTCATAGGTGATGAACAAATTTTAAAGAGTTGGTAAAATAAGATTGCAGTGACAATATTAACAACTATTGAGCATAGCTAGCTAATGCAATTTATAAGTTCAAGTTGATAAAGCAAACATACGGACCAAGGTGAATTGTGTGTGACTTGAAATTTAAGTTACTTTCAATTCGTATAAAAAATTGATAGAATGATGTAGTCGATTTATACTAGTTTGGCTTATAACCCAGCCTATATCCAGTCCTCAGGTATCTAACTTGAGTGTTTCACTCAAATCTTAAGTGGTAATTTGACGAGTCTCTTTAAACTCATAAGTACATATTTTTCAAGGTTATTCAACCTTTCATATTAGTAGTATTTAACTAGCCTCTACAAGCTCTCAACGAATGAAGAAATATTTTGCTCGATATGAGCGTCAATGATCTCTCTCAAAAGGAATTTTCACTTTCTAAGGCACAAGAGATTTGATAATGATATAACTTTCAAAAGTACTGATGTTGTGAATGTATTTCAAAAATCTGGCTTCCTTCACTTGTTATTCATAACTTCAGTGGTTCTTCTTTAAGTAGACATTTCCTTTAACTAGCCATGGCTTCATTTCAATTATGAGTATATGACTTTGTATATAACGAATCTTCAATAGCATCTCTACTGGAATCTTCCAATATTCAAAGGTTAAGACATAATATCAGAGCTAATATTGTGAAATAAATAAGATAAATTTATTAAGAAGGTCCTACAAAAAAGGAAATATTTATTCTATAATTTTATTTCTATTTAAGAATTATATCGTTTTCTATATAAGGAATAAGTTCAATTTAAATTTTAAAATAGGCTCAATTAGGTCATAGCATTTCGTCAACTTTTCAAATTTGAGAGGAGATTCCTGACGCCCTCTCCTTGATTATTTGTAATGATGTCTACAATATTTCTTTTACGAGATCTTTTTAGTTTTCTCTCGTTTGTAAATTGTAACCAAAAAAAAAAGTCACACCCCACTATTTTGGCGGCAGCTAGCTCAGTTGACAAGTATTAAACCAAACCAGAACCAAACGACGTCGCTTAAGTCTAAAAACACACAGCACCACTTAACAGGGGCAGTTCCGTCATTTCACGTGCAGAGAATTTAGAGTTTCTAGTGCTATCTGTAAGTGTGATCAAGGTCAGCGATAGATAGAAGATTGTTGAGCTGACGTGATTAGTTCGTAGAAATCTGTAGTTGCTCGTAGCGTATTGTCTGTAATCTTCAAGTGGTTGCTTGAAGAAGTGGAAGTAGGGATCCAAAGGGGATTGCCTGAACCATTATAAACTGCGTTGTTGTTCTTTTCTTTTACGCACTCAATGTGTTCGACGATTTGCTCGTGAGAGTTTGTGTGAGAGAAATATTCAAGATTCGATAGAAGATTGTTAACACTTTCGATATTGGATGTGATCGAACCAAGGCCGCAATATAAAACTCGTAGAAGATAAAGGATCTATTAAACATTTATATCTTGTTAGTGACTGAAGAAGCAAAAGCCTGAAGTACTGAGACATGGTTGAAGCCATTCATGTGCTTGGAGCTAGGGAATAGAAAAACGGTAGCTTTCCTTCCCCAGGCTGTCCAATGGAATAATTTGCACAATCACTCATTAATCTCACAGGATTTTCAGATATTTAAGAGCTATAGGAACCTGGATTGGTTGGCAGGAAACATTTGCANNNNTCACTCATTAATCTCACAGGATTTTCAGATATTTAAGAGCTATAGGAACCTGGATTGGTTGGCAGGAAACATTTGCATAGACCTTGTTAAGATGGTGCTGGATGAGATTCCTCTTGTCTCCTTAGATCAGGTCCAGTGAGTGAAATTTTAAAATAATGAGTTATAAATCTTATTTTATATGCAACTCACTTCGTTTTTATGTCTTTTTTTGATGTAAGACAACTTCACTCATAAATAATATTTATGATGATTATAGGCCAATGCAGGAAAGCTAATTATTTGAAGGTTCATCCATGGCTGCCATCAAAGCATCTCTCCATGCTGGCTCCAACAGCATCAAAGCAAAAGGGTTCAAAGAATTTGAAGGGTTTGGGAAGCAACACCTCCTCTATTTCTGTTGAAGAAAACCCTGAGATTTTCAATTCACAGCTTCATTGCACATAAGAATACGAAATTGACACAGATCTGTCAAGATTCCTGGTGTCCTGATCGTATGTGATTAATCACAAATCAAAACCTGAACATGATTAACTCAACTTCCAAGTGCATTGATCAGTAAAATATCTGAATCTTTGCCTCCTTCACAGGTTATACCTTCTTTATATTCAACTTTCCACAGATATCACATCACTGCATATAATACGAAACTGCAGAATCATGGAAGATATGGAGTATCTAACATATATAATAATTCCTGAAAGAACTCTTTTTTTAAAAGGGCAATTACTCTAAACAGTAGCAAATAATTTTTGTTTATTCATTTCATTACATATGAAAGATCTGAACTCAGACTTTAACAATATTGTTAAACAAAACAGGAAAATAAAGTGAATGATTAACAAGTTAAGCTATAGCTTCAGGTCATCATATCACAGACTCATACATGACCATCCCAGTAGCTGCTCAAGCATCCTTGCCAAGTCAGCAATGACATTACCTCCTGAAAGAACCAAAAGTGAAGAAAGCTACCTACAGAATCAAAAGTTCTTCAGAAGTTCACAGTAACTAGAAGACGGAGTCAAATTCTGAAACCAAGGGCTGTATAACAGAAAAGGGTCGTTCCAGTTATCCAATTGTAATTTAGGCATTTGGAGTTCTGGTAGCATGTCTTTGTCCATGCTTAACTGCAGTGAAGGCCCTCTAATCATCTCCTTTGGCTTTTCAACTCTGTTATTCTCTTCCACTTCTTTCTTGAATAACACATACTGCATAGGCATTGGAAATGGTTCTTCATGATGACGACAGAAATAGATGTTTTCCAATGATGAAGATGGTGGGGATGATGATGGAGATGCTCGGGATTTCTTCGTTGTTGTCTCTTCTTCCATTGCTGCTCTTTGCTCCAGCTCTTTCAAGGAAGTTGCTTTTCTGAAAATCTTGCATAATACTATATCCTGCAATTATTGAATATCATCACCAAACAATAAATTTCAGTACGTTTTTGTGATTTCTGTCCAACAACATCATCAAAATTGACTTTAGTAGGTCACAAGGTCCCATCTTTCATAAATTTTCATTACTCTTATCACTTTTTTGGTGTAGAAGTACTGTTCTTTTTAATTCAGTAGAGACTTTCAGAAGTTATTTTTATGCTAATATCTATCTGTCAACCTTGTTTTCTTCTTTTTCTAGAACTGATATGAATTGGTAGATGGTGATATGTGGAAATAGTTTAAACCTGACTTATATTTAACATGTCAAATTCTTCCTCCAGGAACTATTAAATGGCATTGAAGAGCTTATCCTGTCAATTACGGTTACCTTAGGTAAAGGGCGTGAATCAGGAAGGCGATACTCGTTCATGACCCAATCAGTCCTTATACCTTTTGGAGATCTTCCCTTATAGAAAACAAGAGTCTTTCTTAGTCCAATAATCCTCTTGGGATCTGATAAGCTCAGAATTCTGCGATCAGAACCGGTAGCCTTCCAAAATCCATTCTCAGTAGTCCTGTTAGGCCTCCCTTCAATTCCGTGTTTTCTGTCTCTAGGCACAAAGAAGTACCACTCTCTCTCCCCAAGTTTTGCCAGTCCTACATTGCAGCATTCGATGTATGTCAACTTGAGCTTAATCATACTAAAAAACATGAAACGGAATCAAAACAAGCTAAGCTAAGTATGTGTATGTGTACCAGGCAAATCCCAAGGATCATGACGGTAGATGTTGACACATCCTATAACGTCGACATGAAACATTTTTCCATAAACCATGTTCCTGAGGTAAAAATCGAGGAGCTCCTCTTCAGTAGGATGGAAACGAAAACCTGGAAGATCAAGTTCTGAGGTTGGGTCATCCATCTTATTGGCAAGTTAGCCAATGCTGGTTACTTGGTAGTGGCTATAGAACTATATCAGCTGAATCTTTCTGATGTTTGTGTTCTGGTGTAACAACTATAAATGTTTGGAAGTGGTTGAATGCAGAATACACTGAGGCAAGGATGTGCATATATAATAAAAATTGTAAGTAAGAGGGTTAGTTTCGGATAAAACCTTGACAAAAGTTGGCTGACAGACAAATCATCTCAAAAGAAAGACTTGGTCATGACCCAAAAAGTCCCAGAAATTGGAACTTTGGGGTATGATTAAGATCGTCTCAAATGGTGGTGGCACCCACACGGTTTATCAGAGTCAGTGAGTCACCAGAGACTTTAACTCAGAGCCAGAGTTGGACATTGACAGGTCTTGTGCTGTCGTGTATCTTGACCTCTTTTTCTTATTGATTCTGGCATCTTACATGGAAAATTGCAAGGCAGTAGAGGGTTCCAACCACATAATTTGATTTTTTCTGAAGCTAAGAACATATATTGCATTACAGCCTCTAAATTTCAACATAGTATGTGAGCATTTGGTCTTTTGCCTTGTCAATCTAGAAACCCTTTGTATTGAATTGGTCATCTCAAATGGTTTTGCTTCCTTTAGCTTGGAAGTTCAAACATTCGATGAACTGTGTCGGGTTCCTGGTATGAAGAACTCAACTTCCTTCAATTACCAAAACCAGGTCTGTCCTATTCTAGCTTCTGTGGAATAAATTTTTATTTTAGGAACACAGTAAAATAATGTCTTTCAATCAGATCTAGTTCACTTTATTACAGCCCTTCTTGAAAACCATAGATATCTGAAACGTGTCCCAATAACACTGTAATCCTATGTTTTATATCTGGTTCAGAGATGCACCTTGTTTCATACTTCCTGTTGCATCATTTTCCTCTCTTCCCAAAAGTTTGAACTTTTTCACCTAAAGATCAGAACTTGGATCCTGTCATAGTTCTAACGTTCACATCCAAGCTAAGGTAGTTAAAAAATAAAAGAGTAACAGAGCTGTAGCTCCTATGCACGTTCAAGGATTATATGAATATGCTTACCCCACAGCCACAAAAGTTCATATGAAACGAAAATCAAATTAAGCAAATTATCGGTTGGCGTCAAGTTGAAATCGAACTTTTATGAATATGCTTACCCCACAAACACAAAAGTTCATATGAAACGAAAATCAAATTAAGCAAATTATCGGTTGGCGTCAAGTTGAAATCAAAAGTTCGCTTAAGTAACAAAAAGTTTTAAGCTTTAATTTCAGGTTTAACCACCATGAAACTGAACCGAAGATTGATATCGACATCCCCAACAGTTCTTACAAGAATCAGGTTTTCAATCAATTAGTGGGCCAGAATTTCTTTAAATTCCACAGATGCAAAAACAAAAAAAGAGAGAATCTATGATTTTTCCTAATTGCCAATTCAACCCAATGCTGCATTGTCGTAACTTGCATACTTTTTCCTTCCATGTGATTATTATCTAGGACTTAGCAGATGGCTCTTGATGCACTTTTTGACTTGGAAGTCTTCTCCACAAAGACGACCCCAGAAAGTCTCCATCTTAATTAACCTATAAGCTTTGCTACTCCACTACTATGTTAATACCTAATTTGCTTTGCTGCTAATGATATGCTTAACTACTCTACCACAGTCCAATCCATGGCTAGTTGAATCTCATGAGAGCTGGTTTGTTTAAGTATCAACATCAAGCAAGCCAAAGAAAGTGGGGAATCAACATAATGGAGTATCAATAGCTTTTGCTGTAATCTAATCAAGTAAGCAAAAGCCATTGACAGTTTCCTGGAAAATGCCAAGTTTGTGAAACACTAATGAAACTCTCAATTGTTGGTGTCAAGGAGCCCACTTTCATAAGAGATCTTTATTATAGATTCATTTAGTGAAAGAATATATTTGTGGACTTTGATATCACACTCTAACTTAAAACCTTAATGCGTTAAATTTATAAGTCCTTTTTACTTATATGTCCTTCACTAGTTCCTTCTTTTTCTAACGTAGGATTCACAATTACACTTGAAATCTTAATAATCTTCCTCTCAAGTGTAAACTTTTACATTGGACTTGGGCTCCCCTTTGAGCGAAAACCTTTTTCTACCTTTTTCTTAGCAGTTTGAATATACGGCGTTACCACTCCACTAATCTGAGCCTACCAGGAATTTCCTTGCTTTTTCACGTGAGGAGGCAACCATAGACTACTGACTCTATACTTGTCAATTGTCGAACTATTGGCTCTAATACCACTTGTTGGTATTGTAAAGTCTACTTTTATGGGAGATATTTGATATAGACCTAAAGAAGAAACATACTCGTGAGCTTTGACACCACACTCCAGTCCAAAATCTTATAGGCCTTTTATACTCTTTCCAATGTTCACAAAAACACTTGAAATCCCAAACTTCTGGAAATCAATGTTAAGATTAGTACCAAGCATATTCTGTTTAGAACACCAAAACCAAATCATTTACACAATCTCTGTGAAGCTTAGTTAAGTTCTAAAATGGACAAATTAAGCAAAAGCCCCATTTAATTCCAGGGCAATTAATAGGGATCGATGGTGATAGAAAACTATGGTTGAGGCACAAATTGTTTATAGGGATACCACCGCTAGAAGAAAAGGGGTCCCAAGATAAAAGTTAAGACCACTTGCTTCCTGTCATTTTCTTCCTCATTTAACTTGTTTCTGAAAGTGTACACACTCACGACATTAATGGCTCTTTGTGTGTTTCCAGAATCAACTGCTATATAGAAACAAACAACTTATTTGACGGGTGCCAAGTACCTCGTTGATGTAGTGAAGACGTAGAGTACAAGAAATTTCAAAGAGGAACCTTAATGCTTGCTAGTTCCTACACACATATATGAAAGGCATGGAACAAGGAAAATGCAAGTTGGGCCTGAGCTTTGTGTGTAATCCTACGAGGACTAGACGGGGAGGAAGAGGAACACCGTGTTCCAACAATACAGGACTAGTAAATAAACTCAAACCAAGAGTATATGAATCATGGGCCCTTTGCATGTTCCTCCACAAAACCCTACAATGTCATGCAATATGAAAGCAAGTGTTAGTATTAAGGGATAGTTAGTTTAAATAGGCGAATGAGAATTAGTATAGAAATGAGAATGAATATAATGAAAAATAAAAATAGATATAATTATTATAATTATGATAATTAGTTAAGAGAAAGAAATGATTAATATTATTATCGGTTGATTTGTTAAAATATTAAAAAATAAAATTGTTATATTTTAATTAATTATATTTTAATTGATTAATTAATTATATTTTAATAATATTTAATTAAAAAATAAAAAATTAGCATTTACAATAATCAAAATCATTTCTCTCGCTCTCAAGGGGTGTGGCTTGAGAGCAGGGCTTGACTTTGGCTAGATTCCAGGTTTGATTCCATGCTATCCCCTTTTTTAAAAGCCTTGGATAATCGAGGTTTTACCTGTAGGTGGAAAACTAGTTAAGCCTTCGATAATGACGTACATTCGCTTGACTCGCTTGTGAAGTGGTGTGTCAACTGAACCGTCAAAGAGACGTTCCCACTTAACCTGCCTATAATATTTCCTCGAATCCGAAAAAAAATATATCTCCTCTCACGTACGAGAGATATGGGCTATTACCTAAAATTAAGATATGGAAAAATTATTTAATCAGTCGTAATAAATAATCAACTACTATCATGTATTACTTTCCCGTTAATTTATTCCCGTATCCCCTTAAAACCAAGCACCATCGGAAAGAACTTTGATAAGAAGTCAGGTGTACGGGTGTAGAAAGAAAGGAGACTATAGTGGAGAAGGTAGGCGTTGTTATTGTCAGGCTAGGAGTGATGGGGTTGGCAAATGCCTCAATGGAATGTCTACCACTACTGCAAGTTATAATGATTGCACCACCTCGCACCAGCAGCAGTCCTCATTCAATCTTCTACAGTGGTCGTGCCTGAGACTGTAAGAAACAGGATAGGACTCATCATCATTTTTTTTCCTTTCCGATGCTTGAACTTTTTAAGCAGGCAGGCATCAAACTTAGTCAGCCAAAATGTGTTCACTTCCAACAAATTGCTTGGAGAAGTTTTCTTTTTCTTTTCTTCTTTACATGTTTCATCCTTTCAACATCTGCAGTCCTAGTTCCATATCAGGTCATTTCATGTTTTCTTCTATTACATTTCTTCCTACCTTAAATTTATAACCATGTTGTGTTCTGTTTCTAATTCTATCCATTTTGTGTTCTTAATTAGAAAGAAAATGGTCCCCACACCAGCAATAGTTATCAGAGTTAAATATGACAAGCTCTAAAGGGCGGCTCGGCTCTCTTACTGTATCATTAATGCCTATACTAAAGAAAACGGACCAACACAGAGGCTAAATGACTGGCACGTATTGCACACAACCAAGCTGGTCCCCATCTACACTCGCAGTACCCAAAACCTGGACTTTTCTGATACTTCTTTCGGTAAACTTACGTAGCTCTTTACCTGGTTTTCTTGACCTGATATAGGAAGTGGTTATGCAGAAACACTGTTAATCCACCTGGGTCATGAGATGTGCAAAGTTTTGCTATTGCAACCATTTAAAGTTTGAGGAATTTTGATTTACCATATTCCCTGACTGTTTTGTAGGTTCGCTTAGTTACAAGCTTTACAAAAGTTAACAGTACAAACAAAATCCGTCCTGTAAATGAGCAGGACCAACAAGCGCAAGGCACTGACCACTCACTCACTAACCAGCACCAACCAAGCGTCAAGCAAGTTGGTGAAACTAAAAGATGTCTCGTCATCCTTCAGTAACAGTCCTCATCATCAACTCGAACCCACCATTTCAGAGGGTCGAAACAGAGGATTTCATGTGCTCTAAAGTATGTATCAGACATCAAAACAGTACCTTAAAACAAAAGATAAGGCATGCATGTGGTCTAGAGAGGATTGATACAGAGAGGAAAGCTGCTAATATTTTTGGATTTTACTTCTTGTTCCTTCCATGAAACATTTTTGTACATAAACCCAGCTACAAAATACAAGCTTGGCACCTCCAACTTTAATTTTTTTCTTTTTTTTTTGTATCTTTTCTATAATGCCAGCTACGTACAAAAAGAAAAGAAACCCTTTTGTCAAGTTTCCATTAATGACTACGTCCCTTAAACCTGACCATACCTTTATGGAATGGTTGGGATACGACCAAAAAGATAACCATAAAGCTAAGAGGAGGATTATTAGACTTTTCTCTAACTATTTACTTTATCCTCCCTTGCAAATGTCACTCTTTTATAAAGCCACCTCGGTCTGCAAAGTGGTGGCGTTGAACCCCACCTGTAATTGCTGCGGTGGTTGCTGCTGCTGCTCAACGTCCCACCTTGCCTTAGCAATGACTCCATGCACAGGCACGTAATCCTACTCAAAACAAAACGTTACCATCATTTGCAAGCAAACACCAACTTGGCAAACTAAGAAAGATTCCATCTTCAAACACCTTACTGTCTTTCCATTTATTAACCACAAAATTATTAGATAAGGCGACCCTAAGATATGTGTTTTACAGTAAAGGAAGCAAAAGCCATGAACACACCTCAAGTTTTTGGACAAGTTCTTTTGCATTTGGTGCAGAGAC
>JAOQMR010000212.1:33172035-33189993 GCA_027563865.1 Erythroxylum pelleterianum | reverse complement strand
GAGGGAGAAGGGTCCACACTGTTCGAGCTTGTCTACAGTCTCGGATAGCATGAAGCGAGGTTTCCTCCAAGCCACATTGAGGGCACGCGCCGTCTGCGGTGAGGTGACGCCGAACACGATGATGGTTAGTGAGCAACCGATCATGCGCAAGTAACCAGAGAAAAGTACGGATGCGAGGCGGCCCAGACCAGTCCCAAAGTCTCTGCCACAGCTCATGGGGAGAGGTGGCCGCGAAATCCTTAATGAGAGAATACGTAGAAGCGACCGTGAACACCCCAGAATCAGACAGGCCCCATCGAAGTGTATCCGGGCCAAGGTACGCCTTAGGAGGAAACATACCTGCTATGGACCTGCAGATAGAATCCGGGAGATAGCGCTGGAATGCGTCCCATTGCCAATTACCTTCAGCATCCACAAAATGGCTAACACAGAGGTGAAGAGTAAAGGCAGGGGGAGGGGTGATAGCCTGGGTAATGAGTGGTCCGGCGCTCACGACCCACGGGTCAAGCCAAAATCGAGTCCTAGTACCATCCCCTATCATCCAGGACATACCTTGAAGCACTAAATGCCAAGTGGCCTTGATACCGCGCCAGGTCATCGAACCCCTTTTAGCATCCAAGGTGGAGGGGATATGGGAGGCATCGAAGCGGTATTTTGCGGAGAGAACTTTCACCCAAAGGGCTTGAGGGTTAGCAATCAACATCCAGCCTAACTTGGCTAAGAAGGCATCATTGGTAGCGCGAATATCTCGAATGCCGAGACCTCCCAGGTCCTTCGGTTGACAAACCGTTTCCCATTTGACAAGCGGGATTTTCTTGGTGCCTCCAAACGTACCCCACACAAACTGACGCATAAGCTTCTCCAAATCATGACAAAGTCCACGGGGAAGACGAACGGTCTGCATGACGTAATTGGGGAGAGCCGCGATGACTGACTGAGAAAGAGTTACGCGGCCTGCCATGGACAAGAAACTGGTGCTCCAGCCGGAAAGTCGGGCTTGGACCTTATCGAGAATGTATTGATAGGTAGATTTCCGAACGCGGTCGTGAAGCAGAGGAACACCCAAATAGCGACCGAGATCTGTCGTCCGTTTAAACCCCAGAGCACGGGTTAAACCGGTCGACAAAGTAGTAGGGACATTCTTAGAGTAATAACAGCGGGATTTGGCCTGACTTAGGCGTTGTCCAGAAGCAGCACAGAACGTATGTAAAATGTCCCGAATGACAGAAACTTGGTCGGCAGTAGCTTCCGAGAACAGGATAAGATCATCAGCGAAGAACAAATGAGAGAGAGGAGGGCCATTTCTACTGAGACGAATCGGCTTCCAACGTCCGTCGGCCACAGCTTGGTTAATCAGGTGGCCGAGACGTTCCATACAAAGAACAAAAAGGTAAGGGGATTGGTTACTCTGTCAAGTATATATTCCATAAACTATAAGTTTGGAGTAACCCTAAAATTAGTTCTTTATAAAAAATTTAAAAAATTATATTATAATTTTCTTTAATTTTTTTAATAATTCGTTAATTAAATTACTATTTAACGAACTCAATTTAAATAATATTTATAAATAGGTTCGATTTTATGTTAACCCCTCTTGTAAGAGTCTGGAGCAGTCGAGATTTTATTTGTAGGTGGAGAACTAGTTGAGCCCTGAATGATGAGATGCGCTTGTTTAGTCCGCCTGTGAAATGGTGGGCTAATTAAACTCTTGAAAAGATGTGTCCGCTTAATCCGCAGATAAAATTTCCTCTAATAAAGAAAATATAAAATTTTATGTGTCCAGTCCAGCTGCAGCACACCGTCTATGACATTTTGCTTTTCCCACTTACAGGACCAAAACAGGGATCTTTTTGGACCACATGATACTGTACTAATCTCCTCAACTATTTTCTTTTCCTCCCGACTTCAAAAGCTTGTAGTTTTCAAGTGCAGGTGCGTTAGCTATTTGGCATTATCACTTGGGTCAATGGGACGCCTATTGTACTCCCACTATCCATCCCCTCAGACATCATCAATGCAATGTTATTGCAACCAGCTGCCACTAAATGTGGGATTTACCTGTTGGCTTCATCTGTCTTAAGCCGTTCCAAAATGCATAATTTTGTTATGACAGCACTCATGGCTGATCCAAAACAGCAGATAATGTCACAAATGTCATATACAGCTACTTTGGAGTGCAGATGAAGTTTTCTTACACATTTGTCATAACCTTAGCCCTGTTTGGTTCCATTTTTTATAAAAGGTTTTTTTTTGTTGTTTTTGCAAATAAAAAAATCGTAATAATTTTACGAAAATGGAAAATTCAATGTACTGTTTAGTTTGACTTCTTTTTTTTTAGTTTTCAGTTTTTAGTTTTTGTTTGTAATTTTTATTTCTGTTTTTCTTTGAAATAAAAACAAAATTTTATTTAATTGTTAATGTAGTTATATTTTTATAAGGGATAATAATTACATTTCATATCAAACTTAAAACTAAATTATTTTTAATTAAATAAATTTATTTAATCTCTTTATCTTTTTACCCTGTTCATAGCAGATAAAATTTAGACGGAGAAAGTCATTATTGAAAGAAAGATTGGAACAGGAGATTTAAGAGTGCTTACAGTGGGAGTGACGAGTCTAGCTTAATTATTTATGTTTATCAAATAAGGAGTGCAGACTAGGAAAGAAGAAGATGGTTGTGAGTAGATGAGTGGATCATGTGAAGTGTTTCCCTGTCAAAGAAAGTATTTTCTGCAATGGGTTCTTTCCGGTTTTACGTGCTTGATTGGTCACCGTCTAGAACAAGATTCTAACACTAAAAACTATGCAACAAATACACAGTGGATGGTAGAGTTTCCAAACTGCTTTTCCAGTTCCCTTGCAGCAGTTTATCTGATCATACACCTCTCGTTAGACTTGTGCTTTTAACTCTGAGAAGTCTCTCAGATTTAATGGTTTCCTCATTGATCTAGTTGGTGTTGAAGATGCTACCTAGAATGCATTGAAAATAAGATTATGTGGCTCCAAACAATATATTCTCTACAGAAGATTAAATCTTATTAAGCTGGAAATGAAAGTTCTCTTCAAAACAACTTTGGCAATGTTCACCATCTTTTGAATATAGCTAAGAGCTATATAATTGGATAACATTTAGCAGCAAGTCTACAACAATCCTCTCCATCCAGCAGAAAGAAATGGAGAAAGTGGCTTTATATAATTAGTCCAAATCCCTTTGGTTTGATTATTCACTAATGAAGCAGAGATCAAGACTTCAATGGACAAAGAATGGAGACTAGTGTTACTGTTGAGCCCTTGGAGGTGAAGTTATTCCTTGCACCCCTAACTGATGACTTCTTCAGTTTCCTCGACAAGCTAACACACAATGTTGAAACACCATCTCCTGTTTCTTGGTTGCTTCATACTTCTATTATAGTCTTGGATTGATCAACTTTATAGGGTACTCTCTTTCTGGCTTCAAATCCTTCAAGAACAGGCACACCAAATACATCTCTAGCATTACCAACTTATGTGACAAAAAAGCAAACTTGGCATAAGAATCTTGCTCTATCGTAGTCTGCAACAATTCCTTTAACTCTCCCACTCATAATCAAACAAAGAATCTCTAAGTCTCTGCTCCAGCTTATCAGTTATTCCTCCTAACTAAGTGGTTTTGCATTAAGCCTATTCCGTAGATACAATTGAAGCCAAGATAGAGCTTCTCCTACCAAGTGCATCGTTGCAGTCCCCACCTTCAACTTAGCCAATACTCAATCCAACATAAAGAATTGCTACACTTTTGAAGATCGAACTTCATAAACCTTCCACATCAAAGGTTGTAAACGTTACTGAATCGAGTGGGAATGGTATTACCACCATGCCCCTGAAACTCATTATTATGTCTCTTTGATACCCTCCTGTCGTTTTCCATTGTCTTCAATTATGATCCCTTTAATTCCACATGTAACTGAAAAATCATCTCCTTCAATTCCTCAATCGTCTTCTTGTGGAAACACCACCTTCCACCCAATCACAAGCTATCATCACCTTCCAAGCTTGCAAGGAAATACCAAGAACAAGATTAGAAGGATTTCAATTACAAGATAAAGGTTGCAGAAATTTTGTCAAGATTGGTTTGGCAAAAATTCAAGGGTTTTGAGGATTTGGGGTCGTTGGTGAGGGACGACAGAGAAGAGCTAAGACCAAAACATGAGTGGTCTTTACAGAATGAGAATCGTGAGATATGTGCTTGGTGGAGAGATGGCCATATGTCATGCCACATGTCCAACAAAGAGCTATGTTATGTGTCCTCGTCTCATGCCACCACTTGTAACGTTATAATTGGCCTAGTTGTCACTTAATGACTAGTCTTAATGTCATCCAATCACTAGGCCATTGGTTGCCTAATTACTCTACCATATGTCACTCATTTATTTATGTCTTTTGTCACTCTCTCATTAGTGCCACATGTCACCCTCTTATTAGCCTAATCAACTTAAATTCTCACGGATCAATTTATCTTATAATTCCACATATTTCCTACATTAGATACACATATTACTTAATAAATCACCAATTTACAACAATAAATCTCAAATCTCTAATTATAATCAAGGTCCACATGAATTGTTTAACTACAGGCATTCTTCATTAAGAAATGTTATTAAAGATACTTTGACGTTTTAAAAGCAAAATTCTATATACTTAAAAATATGTCGAGTTATGATATGAAGAAACAAAAATACATCTTTATTGCTTGTTATGTTATACACAATTATATTAGAATGTATGGACAAAGCGATGAATTATTTGACAGTTGTGCTGAAAATGAAGAACAAATTAGGGGAAGTGAAAATAAAGATGCAAGTTCTCAAGTGGAGTACACTATCACTTCAACGCAACTTCGAAATATGTCTTTAAAGTGAAACGAAATTACTAGACAAATGTAAAATGATTATATTATTTATAATTGATTTGTTTCTTTTTTGTAAATAACAGTACTATTATATTTTCAAGAATTATAATATAACGGACATTTTGTATTGATTAAAATGACTACAATTAATATGTAACTTTTTAATTATATTTAATTTGCATATATTTTAATTTTAGTTATAATGATAATTAATTAATTTAAAAATATAATGTATTACATTAAAATTATTAACATAAGAGTATAATCACAAAAATAAAAACAAGACGATAAAACCAACTACATTTTTATTTTCAAATTTTGTGTTTTTGTTTTTTAAGAAAAAAACAGAAAATAAAAACTATAAATCACCAAAAAAAAACAGAAATGAAACCAAATGGCCTTAGCTTTCATAGAACTAAATGATGTATTGATACGTTCCTGATAAATGCAAGGATTGAACCTGAAATGATTCTGCACAGCTCATCAATCTTTGAACAGACAGTTAATAATGCTACAAGTACTTCCTGTAGATAAATGCACAACCACTTACATATAGTGAGATATCCTCGCTACAATGAATTAACCAATGCTCCATCCGTCCTACAGGGATCCAATTGTGAAGTTGCACTTTTCATCAACTTTTTCAAGCAATACAGTTGTGTGTTTTCAAGCTGTTGTTACTTGAATGGTTGTCTTGGATCATCCCAAGGGAATTCCAATATAACACTTACCTTCTGCACGTGAACGTTACAGTTTCTAACTTCTTCCTCACCACAAGAACCAAGTAAAGGATCTACTTCCATGGATTTTCCGGTTGTTGCTTGTATCCCTATATGTATGAACTTTGTGTGCTGCATCCAATCAAATTCTTTTTTGCAGTCTTCAGAACCAAGATGTGCTGTATGTGGACTGTAGTGATGAGAATTAAGGAACCATTCAGCTTGCCTTCTCAGTTAATATAGAGACAAGATCAGTTCGAGCTTTTTCCAATGCTTTCGGTAAATGCTCAGGCTTTCTCCCACCTGCCTGAGCAAAATTAGGCCTGCCACCACCTCCTCCACCACACGCCTTTGCTATGGGACCTATAAACTTTCCTGCCTGAATGCCAAGATCAACAACCCCAGGAGTGAATGCAGCAACTAAACTCACCTTCCCTTCATCAGGACACGAGCCCAAAACTATAGCTGCCGGATCTTGTAGAGCATCAATGAGATATTCAGCGGCACTCTTAAGTGAATCAGCATCTACATCATCCATGCACTCAACCAAAACCCTGAAGTCACAATATTTGCAAGCCGTTAAAATTATTCATGACATCATTTGTTTCATTATGTTGCACAAGAATTTCACATTCTTCTGTAGCTATTTACATATCGAGCCCATGATAGATCCAAGGCCTCAATATGCCCCTTTCATGTATAGCATATACGTGTTTATATTGCCTCTAGGTAATGGCTCATGATACTTATAGAAACTAGTTTAAACTGAGTGTTGGTAAAGGAAATATGCCCAATTGAACTTTTTCACATGAAAAGCCATTGGAGACAACAATAAAGCATTAGAGATCTTTAAGAGTTAACTCGTGTAATCGGCAGGACGACCGTACTTCTACTCCAGGTTTTACTTACCTAACTGTTGTGGAAGTGCCCACTGAGAATGCATTGCTAGCAATAACTGATGCTTTATACACTGCGCCCTTCGCACGCAAAGCAGAAACTTCCGTGCTTGCTGTGCGCAACTCCTCTAACAGGTTTTCCACTCTGGTTGTCACCTCTTCTGCTTTCACCTTCAAAATGAAGTAAATAGATCTTTTCAGTTTAGAAAATGCTTAGCTAAAAGCTTTCTTATATTGATAAGACATGCCTTCAGCCTCAAGTAATGTGGAACAGATCAACTTTCGAGTATGGTGTAAGCAATTCAAGGCTCAGTATGGTATATGCTATCTCACATGCATCAACTCGATGGCTATACGACAACTACTTATGCATGTTACACAAAAATAGATGCTAAATGCAAACTATTAATTACCGCACCACATACACATCCCCTTTCAAAAGAGTTCAATTTGAGTTTTCAATAAGTGACATAACGAAAAAAGACAAAAAAGATAACATACTTTAAGGATGGAGCATAGACGTTTCATCTGGGAATCTCTGGAATTGATGTATTCAATGAACGCTTCACCAGCCACAGCTTCAATACGCCTGACTCCAGACGCAATACCCTGTTCTGAAATGACTTTGAAGGCACGTATTTCAGCTGTATTGCTGACATGGGTTCCGCCACAAAGCTCCATGGAGACACCAGGGACTTCTACAACACGTACCTAACTTGCATAAAAATCTTTTAGATGTTTCATCTCGTCCACCAAAGATCATAGAATCAAGTTTTTGTGCTGAATCTTATCATGGATGCAGGAGATGTATTTGTAAAGTTGAACTAGAAGGCCAGCACCTTTAACAAATTAACTTAGCAACATCATTATTATGTCACACAGTAAATCATATATTGTACAATGGTCTAATAGTGTGATGAAGAATCATTATTAGCTTAACTGTTAACGATGATAGTATCTTTAGTCTTTTTGTTATTCTCTGTAGTAATATCTTTGTTTAACAGTAACTTTTAATCAATATTGTGTACTAGTCAATTACTTAACGGAATCTAGCTTAGAATTAATAGCTACTAGAAGAACAAAATAAATTTGATTCTCTTTTAAAGAACTAATTGGGCAAACTCTATATAATATGTATTTGACTTTATTAAAGAGAAAGAGGAGTGACTTTTTTTCAGAAATTATGAGTTTCAGCCTTGGAAAGTGTGATCTTTTGTTGCCAAGAGTGATTTCTAAGAACCTATTAGCATAATACTAATAGTTTTGCATATTGCATAACTTACAAGTGAGTGATTCTTAGTTCTTGTTACAAAATTCAGGAGTAACTTATAGACCTATCATTTTGTTTTTATTTGTTAAAAGTCTAGTAGCTCTAATTCATTAACCTTCATAATGCATAAAAGTGCTCAGCAGAGGTTGAAAGGCTAATATCCATTAGGATACACTTATTTGATCTTGTTCATGGTAGAAACTTGTACCTGCTCTCCGTATTTTTCTCCAAACATTGCAATAGCCCCAGCTTCCTTTGCATCTCTAAGTGGCACAACCTTTGTTTGGAGAACTGCTGCATCCCCGATCCATCCATTTATCAATCGTTCAATTTCTTCTAGCTCAGTGTCAAGGAGTGGCCTATGGAAATTAAAATCAAATCTGAGGCGATCGAAAGCAACAAGTGAACCAGCTTGCGATGTTTCGTTGCCAATAACTTTTTTCAGTGCTGATTGTAACAAATGGGTTGCAGTATGATGAACCTGCAGGACATCGAGGACTTACAATAGACAAAGTAGAATGTTTTTGAATATAAATGCTGCAAGAAGGCTTTGCTTCAAAAGTACTAACAAATATACTATTTCTAGTTATTTAGAGATGTATAAATTATCTCATGCAGTATGTAAACTTTTGCCATAAAATTATTTACTGAGAAGAAAAGCTATGTGCAGATGAATCGGGACCTTAGCTCGCTGCCTCGATTTTGCATCTACTTCAGCATTCACTTCTTTGCCAACCTCTAGAAGTCCCTCTCTGATAGTCCCCTTGTGAACAAATATATTAGTAGGAGATTTTTGAACATCTTTGATCTCTACCACAGCTTTCTCTCTGTTCTCATCATCAGTAACATACAGAAAGCCATGATCTGCGATTTGTCCACCAGATTCAGCATAAAATGGTGTCTTGTTCAGCAAAACTTCCACTTCATTTCCTTCAGATACCTGTATTACTGGTTTCCCATTAACCATGAGACTTTCAATTACAGCCCTTGCTGAGAGGGTGTCATATCCTAGAAATTCAGTGTCAGAGACATCTTCAACAAGATTCCCTCCATCTTCAACTCCAAGTCTAACAACATTGTGTGCAGCTTGTGATTGACGCCTTTGACCTTCCATCTCAATATCGAAACCATTCATATCTACTCCAACATTGCGTTCCTCAGCAATTTCTTTTGTTATCTCTACTGGAAATCCATATGTGTCATACAAAAGAAATGCATCTTTTCCTGATAAGAATGGTATATTTCCAGTTTTATTAGCATTTGACACTGCATTTGCTATCATTTCTTCAAGCAACTTTTCTCCTCTCTCTAGTGTCTGAACAAAACGAAATTCTTCCCTTTGCAACTCCCCAAGAATTCGAGTAGCTCTAGCCTTTACCTCTGAATCAATACGGGTACTTAACTCTATCACCTTTTCAGCAATTGCAGGCAGAAATGCTCCTTCGAGATTGCCCTTACCATCCCCCTTTATACCAAGCAACCGACCAGTACGCACAGCCCTTCTAATAAGCCGACGAACTACATAGCCTCTACCAATATTTGATGGAAGTACTCCATCTGATAAGAGATACACTACTGCTCGTAGATGATCCCCTATAATCTGAGTACATTACAAGACAAAAAAGTTACATGTGTCGTGAGCGTTCATAATATATTTCTGCCAATGGAATCAGAATTAGCAGTCATACTTTCAGCTTCATTTTTGCTTGATCATCAGCATGAACATATGATACTTTTGCCAATTCAGATGCCTTCTCTATAATGGGATAAATCAAGTCAGTCTCATAATTGTTTGGAACCTGCATTAGAAGTCACACAACAGATAAAACTTTAACTGATGAACCAAATGTTGCTACAAAACATGCTGCTGAAATAAAAATTACCACTTAAAAAGGACATGTTATGTAGAGTATTTGAAGATTTTAACATGAAAAAAAAATGAATTTCTTCACACTTATGAGCACCTTCTGAAGGATGCAAGCCAAGCGCTCCAGTCCAAGACCAGTATCAATATTCTTCTGTTTTAATGGTTCAAGTGATCCATCATCCATTTTGTTGTACTGCATGAATACTAGATTGTAAAACTCTATGAACCTACTATCATCTCCAAGATCCTGCAAATCAATCATCCAAAGAAGTAAAAGAAAGGAAGCATCAAAAACTTATGAGAACTTCTGCATAGTTAGAGTTCTCTACAATCCCTCCCCACCCCCTCTTAATTTTGGTAAAAAAGAAAAAATTGTGACCTAAAGTTATAACAACAGGAAACATACTGCATCTGAATGTCCCCTTTCAGGATAGAAATCATAATAAAGCTCAGAGCACGGACCACAGGGACCAGTGACCCCACTGGTCCAAAAGTTGTCTTCTGCACCCATCCTCTTTATACGTTCAACAGGAACTCCCATCTGACAGATGCATAGTTGTACTGTTAATGAATTGAAAGCTAATTGTATTTCGGACGAGATTATAAAATAAGATAAGCATAAAGTTTGAAATGCATATTGTAGTTTCAAATAAGAGAAAACTAGGCTGCATGCTTCAAGAGAAGATAAAAACTTGTGGTTCAAATCATTAGCCCCTAATAGACGATTGGAAGCAAAACTTGGTTGATATAGAGAACTATAACAAAACTATTTGTTATAGGTTTAAGTTAAGAAAAGATGCAACTTCTGATGCACTTAGAGAGTAATATTACAATAAAAAAGAATGATGCTAACTACACTAAGCAAAACAAATGATGACCGTTATCTTTACCTCGTTATGCCATATTTCAAAAGCTTCATCATCATCTTCATATATACTCACCCACAATCTATCAATGGGCAGTCCAAATCTGCAGGATACAAAATTATTCCTCATTTTAAATGACATCACTTCAAAGTTTTTGAATAAAAAACAGCAATGTTATAATCAAGCATACTCTTCTGTTGAAATCTCCCATGCCCATTTAATTGCTTCTTTCTTGAAGTAATCTCCAAAACTGAAGTTCCCAAGCATCTCAAAGAATGTCTGATGCCGGGCTGTTCGGCCAACATTTTCCACATCATTAGTGCGGATGCACCTTTGTGCTGTTGCTGCCCGAGGAACTTCTCTAGGAACCTAAATAGAAGTGCCAGTCCCATAAATAGGTTCATACATCCTCATTTATGAAAAAGAAAAGTCAGATTAGAATTTTGTTGCAAATAGGAAAGTTAGATGATAACAATCCAAGATCCAAGAGAATAGGAAAATTAAAATCATGTAAAGAACCATGGTACACATACTTAAGTTTGAAGAATTATCTGGGATTAAAAACTTGTTGCTTACCTTCCCAAGAAATATAGGCTTGAATTGAAGCATTCCTGCAATTGTCAGAAGAACAGTGGGATCATCTGGAACTAGAGAAGAACTTGGAAGAACTTTGTGACCACGAGAAGTGTAGAAATTAAGGAATCGACGGCGTAAGGAATCCCCACTTACTGGGTTTTCCTCTGTTTCATCCCCCATTTCCTCAACCACAGGCTGTGCTGACACTGAAAAGAGACATGATAAACCCTATATCCACTGAAAGGGGAAGCTTAAGCACAACTTACAAGGCCTAATTCACACAATTAACTTAAGCAACCTGAAGTGCTTCTTGTGCTGAATTGTGAACCAGGTGCTCCTTTTAATACACATTGGCCCCAGGAAAAAGTACTTGATGCAAAAAGGCCAACATTTCCTGTGATAAAACATCATCTACTACATGTTACCGCAGAAAAGAAATAAAAGGTAGACACATAACACACATAGAACAGAACACCGAAGACAGGCCTTCTAAGAAATTGAATACTCAATCGTAAAGAAAAAGAAAGAAACTTGATTACGTAGTGTGGGAAGGAAAAACAAAGACAAGTAGAACAGAATGGGCTATAATTGATGCAGATTGTAACTGAAACTTGAAATACGGCTTAGGGTTTGTAGAAAAACCTCTAAAAGCATAAAATTATTTGATTGATAAAAGACATATCTAAAAATCAAGCATAGGCAGCCTATTTATAATGTTATAGGACCTAATCCAACTCCTAATAGGAAAAGGAAATACTAACTAAAAAGTAATATCCTAATCCTATGATAACTAGGAATCCAAATAACTTAAGAAATACTAAATAGTAAAAAAAATCCAATATAAGCTCCAAATTAAAGAAAAGTATGGAACTTCAACCATCATTTATCCATATATGTACAATTATTACTCATAAAGATATCTCTCTACCTCACTCTCTGCACTTTTCTTCCACAAACATGAAAAGGGCAAGACAGAAAGAAAAGCAAAAGAAAAATGGAAAGGAGGAAACTTTGTTAAAGATAGAAGACTCACAGAAAGAACACAACTCAGAAATGAAATCAGAATTCGATAAATCTTTATTGCTGATATCAACGCTACTTATAGCAGTACAAAAGGAATTGGAACGTTAAGTAGAATCCCTAAAAATATGCTAAAAATCAAAATCCCTAAAAATCAGGAACCTTATTAGCAGATATCTAACAACAAACATTAATTTGAATTCAAACTCCCAGAGATCACGGGAGAAAATCCAGCAACTACTCCTAGTGATAAGGGATATTTACAACAGCTAAATATTTACAATTAACATAGTTTGACTAAGTAAGAACCGAGCTATTAATCAGGTGCTTGTGAGTGCATTGTTAATATCAAGCTAACTATCTAACAGACTAACAGCTGGACTAACGACTAATTCAACTTTAACAAACTTTACCAGGTGATTGGAGGAACTTGGTATATGGTTGAATTAAGAGTAATGGTTGTGGAATTGGGAAAAGAGATTTTCCTCCATGGACGCTGTGTTGTGGCAGTTTCAGGATTTCCATGGCAGAACTTTGTCCTCCTCTTACACTTCCACACTAAAAAGCTATAATCTTTTAACTTCAAATGAAGTTTTTCAGAACTTTGTCTCCAATCTTTGAAGAGATAAACCTTTCGAACGTGTCCACATACTAACTCATCATCTGTCTCTTTTCTATTGCCATTTTCCAGCTTCTTTTATAGGTGCAAGTTTGTTCTGTTGCTCATTTTTTGTGGCCTTTTTTGTTCTGTGTTCCTTAGTGGAGCATATATGAAAAAACCCAAAGGCCTAAGGCCTCTAGTCCATTGCTAGTTGAGCGTGGCAAGTCATTTATAATTTTATATTGCTACCATCTACATGTTTTTTTTAGTTGTTTCTATTTTTATTTTTATTTCCAAAATCAGAAAAAAAAAAACTCTTTGAATTTTTTGTTTTTATTTTTAAATTTTGATTTCTTTTTGTTTTAAAAAATTACAAAATTATAAAAGAGTTATTTTTATTTTCTGTTTTTGTTTTTTATAATCTAAATTACTATCAACAAATATATATTTTATTATATTAATAAATATTATATGAAAGATTAAAATAAATTTATTTAACTAAAAATAATTTATCTTTAAGTTTTATTTAATATGTAATTATTATTAGTGATAGAAATATAACTACTTTAATATTAATAACCAAATATTTTTTAAAGAAAAACAACATAAAAAATAAAAAATAGAAAACAAAAACGAAAACAAAACAAAACAAAAATTAAAATTAAAACTAAAAACTACAACAGAAAAACAGAAGTGGAATCAAACAGCTCCTAAAAATAAAAGAACAAGTTTTTTTAGTTTAATTCATTTTTAAAAAATTAAAATTATAAAAAAATTTGTGATTTTTTTACTTTCATAAAGTCTTATAAAATAACAACAGTAAAATAGATGTGACATAAATATTACATTTAAATCAATTAAAAATTATCAATATAATATTTCAACTCAATTTTTAAATTCAACTTGAATTAATTAAAACCGATTATATTTTGGTCAGTTTAAATCAATTTTAATTATTTCAAACCTTAAATTAAATCGTAATATCAATAATATTTAATTATTTATATATATATATATATACACATATTTTTACCATTATTTTTCTATCGCAAGTGTATAAAAAAAAGGGAATTTTGAGATTCCAAGATATTTTAATATAATAAATTCAACCAAGAAATTTATTACTAGGATTATACATAAGTCGAGTTAAATCAGAACGAAAACGAAGTCGTTTTAATATTTGTTATTTCTTCTTTTTTACAACGGAAAATAAAACACAACGCCCTATTTAACGCATTGTTTGCGATACAAAAAGTCGTGATGATCACGTTGCATGTGGATCCAAACTATAGTCTCCGGAAGGAGATGTAGGCCAGTATTAACGAAGGCTGTAAGGGAGGCCAAGCTATCCGCACACTGGTTGCCTTCTTTGTACACGTGCTGAAGTTGCACTTCCCATAATTGACGGAGAAGACTTAGGATACCTGCCACCAAAACGTATCGGTCAATCTCTGAACAAAGAGAGGCAGATAAGATATTGATCACCTCTAAGAAGTCAACTTCAAGGATGAGACGACAATAACCAAAGTTCCAGGCCAGTCGAAACCGGAGTAAACACCCCTAAGTTTGGCCTCAAGAGGTGAGCCTCTTTAGATTACTAGCTATAAATTGATATTTGTTATTTCAATTCAGTTTGGACCATCCCGACCTATGACTGCCTCTTTACATTACTAGTGTCGTCATCCATCATGTTGATTTTCATGTTGGGTGGCTCATATACAACAGGAACCGTCTTACCTTGTCTTAAAAAGACTCATTCCTAAACCTGCCAAACTCCATTAACGTTTTCTTACTAATTTGCCAAGCTACTCCATCCGTAGGGACAGAGATTACTAGCTATAAATTGATCACAAAAAAGATTTGAATCCCAGAAGATTGAAGAAGTGTAACTTTCTGTGGCTCCTGCCGTTTCCTTGATGATCTAACCTAAACCAGCAATCCATAGCTTCACCTAACTCCATTAATATCCTGAGTTTCACCTGTTTGTTCACTAAGGGCCATAGATGGGGAACCACATGTTCCCTTATCAATATCTTTATATATATATAAGTTGGTCCCCAAGAACTTATACTGCCTTCTTCGTCTCCTCCTTCTCAACTTCCACCAAATAATTTATTAACAGGAAGCCATGAATATCAGTCCCAAGAAGCTTGTGAAGATGGCAAGGAAGTGGCAAAGACTAGCTGGCTTGAAGAGGAAAAGACTTACCATACCTGGAAATGAAATGAAACCAGTTGCTGATAAAGGCCATTTTGCTGCATACACAACTGATCAGAAACGATTTGTGTTTCCCATTTTTTATCTCAATAGTCCAATCTTTAAGGAACTACTGATAATGTCTGAGGAAGAGTTTGGGTTACCAGGAAATGGCCCGCTAAGGTTAGCATGCGATGCAGTCTTCATGGAGTATGCAGTTTCTCTTATCAGAGCAGGAGTAGGAGAAGAAATGGAGAAAGCTCTTGTCATGTCCATGGCTTCCAGGAACAGTAGATGCTCAATTTCTTATTCTCTTCATCGTCAAAAGCAACCTGAAAATCAATCTTCTGCTCACTACTGTTTTTGAATTTTAATTCGCTAAAACATATCGACCACAACAACACCAATAGTTTCAGACCATTTTTGGAGAATCCCATGAACTATCTCTGCTTCTGATCTGTACAAACTTGAGCAAGAACAAAATTGAAGATGCAGTGGAGCATTTTCAGGAGCAAAAGTATCAGTTATCAGTTCATGTGGATTAGATTTATCAGTTTTTTTCACGTGGCGGACCCACTGGGTTGTCACTTGTTAATGTCTTGGTTTGGCACTTAGAAGTTTCTTTTTTCGTTTTTTTTTTCTCATGGAGCATAAGGTTTTTAGCACCGTTGTACTTGGAAAAAGTAATTTAGAAATAATCAATTCATGAGAATTATGAAAATTGAGTTGAAAGCACTAAAGAAGATTATTATGTAAAAGGTTAAAGGATATGAATTTTTCTTTGTTTTTAATTACATCAACGACAACAATAATTCAGTGAAAATCTTACTAGAGAACATAAGCTTAAGGCTAGCTTGTACTTCATTTGTAGCCCGATCGGGCCAACCATTTTTAGCCCATGGCTTGCTCATAGCCGGTCGGGCTAAAGTTGACATCCCGATATAACATTATTCTACTATTACACATCTTAGCTTTCTTTTATAAAAATTAAATTTCTTAGACAATGGTTTGTTAAATGTTTAAACTTTGTCTCAATGTTAGTTTGAATTTCTAAACTTCAAGAATCACTAAATTGAGATTTGAAGAATTTGATATTACAATCTTTTGAGTGTAATGCTTCACGTAATCACTAACATGACTCTTGTACTATCCTTCCAAAACATTTATGTTCACCAAACTCATAAGGTGGTATAGATGTTCATGATGGTGACAAATTCCTCTTATCTGCTATGTTTCTTGTGGTTCTTCAGGTCCTGTCCCCTTTTGTCATTAACCTACTTAGCAACATCAGTTATTTGTTGGTTTCCACATAGTTTGGAACCCTCCAAAGTTCTTGAACTAAGAAACATTGTCACAAGTGTCTACTTATCGATCTCCACAACTCAATGCTTCCTCTTCAATCTCCAGGGTTTCACTTAAAACGATCACTGCCAAGAAACTCCTGAAGATGGCCAAGAAAATGGCAGCTATAAACGGGAAAAGAATTTCTCTGACAGGAAGACAAAGAAAATGGAGAAACATCTTCATTCTGATGCAGTTTTGTTTTTTGTGAATTGGCCAACACTTCCGAACCCAAGTCAAAGCGAAACTTAATCAATTCAGATTGGATCAAGCCAACACTCCTGAACCTAAGTCAAACCGAAACTTAATCGATTCAAAATTTTATCTGTGAGCAGGGCTGATTTGTGGACCCTAGTTTTGTTGGAAGATGTAGTTTCATTGTTGATTATGTAAGCAGACGTTCATTGTCTTGCTGTCTCTATCAAGTTCACCATTTGCTAGTGCCTGGTTGCTGATTTTTTTTTCCTGATATTGAAGCCACAAAATTTGTCAAATCAACAATTTACTGAATAAAATTGTCAATGACACTTTTAATCCGATATCATACTCAAATTAATCCTCGCTCATGTTTTGTAAGACTCCATGCTCAATATTATCATTAAGTATTTAACAATGCTGCATTCACAAAAAAATAGTCATATCTCAAATTTTACTTAAGCGAAGACCAACTACTTACAACAGGACTTTGGTGATCGGTGGTTCAAAGATTCTTTCTTTTATCAAAGATTATATTTTTAAGAACAAAAGAGAAGTGAAAACGATTCTTTTTTGTACTCTTTATGTGATTCCCATTGCAAGTCCCCTTTTTTGTGCTGTGTTTTGTTGACGACAACTTGTAAATCAACAGACCCATAATTAAGCCATATAAAAGGAAAAAGTTACTTTAGACCCATTCAAAATAAAAGGAAAATTAGTGTGAAATCATGATTTTTTTTTCTCACGTGATCTTACACAAAGTTCACTTACGAGTATGGTAAAAAATCCTCGGCCCGGCCCGGCCCGACCCAACCCATGAGTTAGTCGGCTTGATCGGATTGAGTTGTGAATCTCAAACTCATTTGAACCAAGGAAAGCTCAATCCCAACTTAATCCAAAGCATAATTCTCGTGGTGCTTATATGTAAGAGTTCGGATCTTCTGTCTAGTTTTATGGTGTTTTATTCTGTCACATAAATTTCAGTCATTTATTTATGTGAGTTCTGCGTATAAATAGATATTCATTAGACATAATAAGATTGTAAAATTGGACAGAGAATTTTGTCTCTTATAATTACCGCACCATTCAGTAAACGGAGTGCTCAAATTCTGACCATTGAGCTTCGTCAGCGCCTTGTAAGGACCGGCCTTGAAGTTGCCTTAATTTGACAAACATGGTTGCCACCTAAACCCTTTTCATCATGTTTCAAACTTTAGACTCATTTTGTTATGCACTTTCCCAAGAATCCAATTTACACTCCGGTGACTCAAGTGAAGTCGTTTTCGAAATAATTTGCTTTTAACACGTAATTTATAAATTATTATATGTTCCATTTACATATCTTTAAGACCATGCTACAGAAATTCCAACTTCAGCTTGTCTATATCACCCCAAATCCCCTGTCCAAATTATCCTGTCCTTACTCTGTCCAGTGGGGTGGATGCCGTCTATTTATGTAGATCTTAGTGGACCTCACATAAATGGAGCAATAGCTAGGTTCGATTTTTGTGAGCTTTC
>JAOQMR010000212.1:33154527-33171935 GCA_027563865.1 Erythroxylum pelleterianum | reverse complement strand
TCTATTTATGTAGATCTTAGTGGACCTCACATAAATGGACGGCATCCACCCCACTGGACAGAGTAGGGACAGGATAACTTGGACAGGAGATTTGATCCCTGTCTATATAAGGCGTTGGTATATCACTAGTTTGGTTTTTGTGAGGAAACTTAAGAAGTAGAGAAATGGATGATCTTCTTGAAGTAGGTTCCACTCCGGCGACTCCACAGCGGGCTTCAGCGGCACCAACACCACCGATATCGGCTCCTCCGTCCCAGTTTCACTCGCCGTCGTTAACCCGATCACCGCTGCTTCATTCGCCGCCGGAGGATCATATACACCCTGCAACAAACAAAACCTCAAAAAACACATCCCCAACCCCAAGAGTTCGAACACCTCGATTCGTTACACCTTTAGGTAGTCCCCTGAGAAAAGCCCTCCATCTCACCAAGCTCGACCCACAAGAGGCATGGCTTCCGATCACCGAGTCCCGAAATGGGAACAAATATTACGCCGCCTTTCATTGTCTGTGCTCAGGAATTGGTATTCAGGCACTTGTTCTTCCTGTTGCTTTCACCGTTCTGGGATGGTAAAGTTGGAGTTTCTTTATAAATGTTTTTTTTTATATGATCCATTAATTTCTTCTCATTACTTGCACCTCTCTGTCGCTTCCAGGGCCTGGGGTGTCACATGCTTGACTTTAGCATTCTTATGGCAGCTTTACACTCTATACATACTGGTCCAACTTCATGAATCGCCTGAACATGGAATCCGATATAGCAGATACATGCAACTCGCTAGTGCAACTTTAGGTAAGGTTGACAAAAAGCGTCCGAGTTTGGTCCGACCTCTTTTCGAAGTTCACGAGTTTCACAACTCGACTTTTGAGTAAGTTTGAGCTTTTTTCAAAGATTCGATTATAAGCTAAACGAGTAGTTAACCTGATTCAGGTGCGAAACTATCGAAGGCTGTAGCTATGTTCCCGATTCTGTATCTGTCAGGAGGGACATGTGTGGCTCTGATCATCGTCGGAGGGTCGACGTCCAAGATGTTCTTTCAGACGGTGTGTGGGTCGACATGTGGCGTCAAAACGTTGACGACGGTGGAATGGTACCTGGTTTTCACTTGCGCCGCCGTGGTTCTGTCTCAGCTTCCGAACCTGAACTCCATCGCCGGTGTATCCCTCGTCGGAGCAATCACAGCCGTAGGATATTGCACACTTATTTGGGTTATATCTGTAGCAGAAGGCAGGATGCCTGGTGTGTCATATAACCCTGTTCGTCCTCCCACGTACCTGGAGAGGTGTTTTGCTGTTCTTAATGCTCTTGGAATCGTTGCTTTTGCCTTTAGAGGTCACAATCTCATACTTGAGATTCAGGTATGTGATGCTCACTTGCTAATTTCCTTTTTTTTTCCCGGGATATAACATTAGCAAGTTTAGATCCTCTGTCCAATATTAGGGTATCTTATTGTGTCTAATAAATCTCAGTCATTTATTTATGTAGGGCCCGTATAGAACCGCGTGAGCCTCGCAAAATAAATGGCTAAGATTTCATGAGACAGAATAAGACAAAGTAATATTAGACAGAAGATCTGGACTCAACATTAATAGCCGAGTCTAGGTTCGGGTTCAACTCCGAGTTGCTTACTTTATGGTCTCATTTCGAGTAAACTAACACATTTTAGTTGAACCAAGTTTGCTAGTATTAAACTCCAACTTAATCCAAAACTGATCAATTTAAATTTTTCATATTTAGTGAAGTCAGCATAGTCTGATCTGACTCATTTCACAATCTTAAATTAAACATAATATATCTAAATAAATATAAACTTTTTAATTTTTTTAGAGAGTCAAGACTTGAAAAATCTAGTTAAACGTGAGGTCTAGAGAGATCTAGGGTTCACAACTTTACTTCTAATTGATAAAGAGATTATTTATAAATGAATCTAAAATTAATAAGACAGAATAAATTAGTTAATTTATGACTGAGATTTTCTAGATCTTTAAGTCAAATTTTTTAATAATATATTTTTTAATGGTTAACTAATTTCAATTTTTTGTTTTTATTGTAAACTATCTTTATCATATGAATTTTTACTGAAAAATTTTCAACTTATGGGTAGTTAGTTGTTGAGAATTTAGAAAAGGTTACTCAAATGAATGTAATAATTCATTAATAAAGTAATCTTAGTCCACTTAATTTTTGTATGTATTAAAACATATGTGTCTAAGTCAATGCCAAACCTCTTACACCTTTCTTTCCACTACCATAATTGGCATTGACCATTGAAGTTAGAAAATACAGACCATTGACTTTAGACTTCCGTCCACATGGGTTGGTTTGACTTTTCAGGGAAAATCTGATTCTTTACTCTTCTGGGTCTAGTTCACATCGAATCTGAAAACTTTTTGTAAATGTTCATGAGAAGTTTAATATATCCAATTGCAGGCTACAATGCCTTCAAGTGAGAAGCATCCATCTCGAGTACCAATGTGGAAAGGTGTAAAATTTGCTTACCTTAGCATTGCAATGTGCATCTTTCCTCTAGCCATCGGAGGTTATTGGGCATACGGTCAAATGGTACGTACTAAAAATGCTCTGTGTTAAATCTGATTTCATATCTTCAAAACACTATTTCACCAAATGAAGTAATTAACCTGCAGATACCAGAAAGTGGAATGCTTACAGCTCTATACGCATTTCACGGAAAAGACACCTCGCGGTTCCTCCTAGGAACCACAAGTTTGTTTGTAATAATAAACGCCGTGAGCTCCTTCCAAATCTACGGGATGCCAACTTTCGACGATATGGAGTCCATGTTCACAAAGAGGTTGAAGAAGCCATGTCCATGGTGGCTTCGGGCACTGATCAGGGTGGTGGTCGGATTTGGGTGCTTCTTCGTGGCCGTGGCGGTCCCATTCTTGTCAAGCTTGGCAGGTCTGATCGGAGGTCTAGCATTGCCAGTGACGTTGGTGTTCCCGTGTTTCATGTGGATCAAGATTAAGAAACCAAAGGTTTATAGTCCAATGTGGTTCCTGAACTGGGGACTAGGTTTACTTGGTGCGCTTCTAACAGCTGCTCTTATATCAGCTGGTATATATGTTATGATTGACAATGGTATCAAGTTTAGTTTCTTCAAGCCTCAGTAGGTTAGGGAGTGATGCTATGAACAAAAAGAATAAAGAGAGAAGAGAGAAGGTAGTTTGGTAACTTAGGTAGTTATATTTATATATATATATATATATATACACGTTTGTGTGTGTCTAATGTATGTAACTTTTCACATTCAATTTAATGGTACCTACAAATAGAGATAGTAAAAAAGTTTGAGTGATCTGATTTGATATCAACAAGTCAAGTTTAATTTAACAAGAAAGCAATTTGGGTATTTCAATTTGTTCGAATTCAAATTTAGAAAATTTCTTTTGGATTCAACTACTGAAATTGGGATTAACTAATTTATGACATCGAATCAACCTAACCTAAAATAAACATCTAAATTTTTTGTTTTGATAGAATGAATGCCTTTCATAAGAAATTAAGAGTTTGAGCTCAAGTCTGTGGGATCAATAGAACTCAAATAGGGATGACAAATTAACTAAGTTTAGTTTGACTCAGGTAAACAAGTAAAAGCTTGAGTTGATCGTACTTCAAATTGTGCTCGAGGTTAAAAGGATCAGTCTAACCAGGTTGGACCATGGTTTGGTCAAATTCCAAAATCAAACATCATACCACTTTTTCCTCAAGCTTCAATCAACCTAAATATTCATGTCCGACTAAAGCAAAATTCTCAAACTTAATTAAGTTGATAAAATGATCGAATTAAACTCAAACTCGAGAAAACTCATTATCATCCTTAAACTCAAGTTCAAAACCGAATCAAAAATTCTTTTTGAGACAAAACTTAAGATGAATCCAAGTCCTAATTTGCTGGAACCTTTCCTAAAGGAGCCTCACATTACTCAAATAACCTAACCAAGTTTTCAAATTATTATGATCTATCAGAATTTAGGGTTTAAAGTTGTTATATACAAAGAGTACAACACAAATAAGGAAACTAATCCTACTAAGCTAGGATACTAACTAGATCTATTAGAAAATCCCTTAAATTTTGGGATCCTAACAATACATATCTTATACCCAATATTTACCTAAAATAGACTTACGAATTCTCGCACTCTCCCTTAAGCTGGTGAATAGGAATTTTTCGTTCCCTACTTGGATACAATACCATCAAACATTGAGCTACTCAATCCTTTAGTGAGAATATCAGCAAGTTGCCTTTGTGTTGACACATATGAAGTGCATATCAGGCCACTGTCTAACTTCTCCTTGATGAAATATCTATCCACCTCGATGAGCTTCGTCTTATTATGCTGAACTGGGTTGTGAGTTATGCTTATTATTATCACAGTAAGTTATCATAGGACCATCCCACTTAATCTTTAAGTCTTCTAGAATAATTTTCATCCAAAGCAATTCGCATATACCTTGTGTCGTAGCACGAGATTATGCCTTAGCACTAGATCATGTTACTGCCTCTTGTTTCTTGCTTCTTCATGTCACAAGATTCCCTCTGAGAAATGTACAGTACCATGATGTAGATCTCTTATCAACTATCGATCCTGCATAGCCAGCATCAGTGTATGCTTCAAGTGCCATACCTCTATTTCTTTTAAGCAAAATCCCTCTTCCTAGCATTCTTTTAAGGTATTGCAAAATTATATGCGATGCTTGTAAGTGGACTTCTCTAGGACTAATTATAAATTGACTTACCATGCTTACAGCATAAGCTATATTAGGTTTGGTATGTGCCAAATAGATGAGTTGTCCTACAAGGCGTGATACATTTCCCTATTGACTGAAACATCTTCATCTGCTTTTCCTAGCTTAAGGTTCGGCTCCATAGGTATACTTATGGGTTTGCATGTAGCTTTACCTGTCTCCTTGAGTAAATCAGTAACATACTTCTGTTAGGATACAAAAATTCCTTTTCTGGAGTGTGTTACATCAATTCCTATAAAAATACTTTAACCTTCCCAAAGTCTTAATCTCAAACTCCTTAGCTAAACAATTACTCAAGATTGCTGCTCTATCTCATCAACTCTCCTTGTGGCTGAATGCTTAATGAACAATGTGTGATCCCCTTAAATTTGCTTATATCCTATAGATAACATGATTCTTACAAATATGCCAAACCAGGCTCGAGAAGATTGTTTCAATCCATACAAGGATTTATTTATTGTTTCAATCCATACAAAGCTTTATTTAACTTACATATAGTATTGGTGGTCACCTTTGTTTTATAGCCTGGTGGGACTTCCATGTAAATCTCTTCCGTAAGATCCCCATGCATTATTTACATCAAGTTGTTGTAGTTCCCAACCATAGTTTGTAACAGATAAATTTACTCTAACTGTATTCATCTTAGTTGTAGAAGCAAACATCTCTAGATATTCAATCCCATAAGTCTGAGAGTATCCTTTAGCTACCAATCTTCCCTTGTACCTTTCAATTGACCCATCAACCCTATATTTCACTGTATACACCCATTTGTATCCCCACCGGCCTTTTTCCAACCGACAATTCCACCAAACTCCAAGTTTTATTCATTTTTGGTGCCTCCATCTCCACATTTATGGCTTGTTTCCATTTTTCATTAGGCAATGCCTCATATAAGGTCGTAGGAGTGGTTGTGGTATTGTGGTTTACAAGAAAGGCTTTGAATGTTGGTGAGAAGTTTTGAAAGGACATGTAGTGTGAGAGTGGTATAATGGCCTTATGGTGCATGTTCTGGTTCCTTTCCTAATGGCAATTGGTTGGTCGTGATCTTCCTCGCTAATTTGTAGCTCAGTTTCAATTTGCAAAGTAGGGAAATCAAAAATTGTTACCTCATTTGAGGAATTTGGATCAAATTTTTGTACATGCACAAATTTCTTTGACCTCTTTCTACCTTGAGTACACCAAATTTTTTCCAAATCGTGCATCTTTAGAAGCAAATTCAGGTTTAAGAATGGGTTCAAATTCATGAGATTTTGGTTTGGACACATGGCATTTAATTCAAATGAAAAAGAACACATACATGAATACACCAAAGTACATGTACCTACAGGTTCCTCTATATTGCTAACAAGTGCACTCACCCTTTCCACTTCATCTTGATTGAGGCCCTTTGAGTCCTGCTTGTCTTCCTGTTGGGATGTACTTATAGCAACTTGTGCTTGTCCATTACCCCTCAGTTGATATCCTTTCTGTCCCCACTCACGACTAGGAGGCTTTCCATGCAACTTTCAGCACTGCTCCTTCATATGACACGATTTTTGCAGTAGGTGCACCACCAATCATCAAGGTTTGAAGCTTGGATTGAACCCCTTTCCAATCTCTACATTAGATCTTTTTCCATCCTGCTTTTCACTCCTAGCTACCATAACTGAACCATCAGTAGGTTGAGAATTAAGCATTAAAGTTCTCCTACGTTCTTCACTCTGAATAATAGCCACTACCTTATTAAAACATGAAACTTTCAGCTTTCCAAGTATTTGGATCCTTATTTGATCAAACTTAGAATTCAATCCCACAAGGAAGTTATAGACTTTATCATGTTCAATGAACTTTTTTAGTATAGCATCATCATCAGGACACTTGGTCTGAATTACTCGATAATGATCAAGTTCCTGCCATAATAACTTCGACTGGTTGGCATATTTAGTCACAGATTTGTTTTCCTGCTTAGAAGCAATGGTTTTGACTTTCACTTCGTACACTTGGCCAACATCCCTAGTTTTTGAGCACGTCTTCAGGATCGCATCCTAAATGCCTTTGGTTGTAGCCATGAACACTGCCGTATTGCTTATTTCAGGCATCATCAAATTCCAAAACCACGTCATGACCAATGAGTCCTCCTCATCTCATGCTTCAAAACCTGAATCTTCTTACGGTGACCTAGTTCCTAACAAATGACTAATCTTTCCCTTACCTTTCAAGATAGTTCGAACAAATTGTGACCGCTTAAGATAATTTTTTTATCCAATTGATTGGCAGTTTGAATGGTTTGCAAATCCACCGAAAATGAGTCTTAGTTCTACTCTCCTTGTTTTCTGCATCGTCCTTCACTTCTCTGTGCAACCAACTACTTAACAAAATTAATCAACTATAAAGGCTGAATATTTGAATGAAATAAATCAGTGATGAAAGGCTGATTTAAAAAGAAAAGAAAAGAACCTAAAAAAAAATTCCCCTCCTTAATTTACCAAGAAGAATTCGAGCCTAAAGATTTGATGGCATATCAGAATTTAAGGTTTTAAGTCGTTGTATATTGAACCACTTAATGTGTAATATATATACAAAGAGTATAACACAAATCAAGAAACTAATCCCTTAAATTTTGGGATCCTAACAGCACATATCTTATACCCAATATTTACCTAAAACAGAGTTACGAATTCTCACATGATCATAAATGATTATAACAATAATCACCAATCATTATATCAAAATTATAAGTAATTTGTGAGCAATTGTGATAATACGGTAAAATGTAAAATTTGTGGGAAAATGAATAACTTATAGATGGAAATAGCAAACATGCAATGATTATGCTCTTACACTCACAGTTTCCTAATTAAGAAAACAAAAAAGATCTTCAATGATCATCATCTTTTCTTAATCCAGCTTCAATGATCGTACCACCAACATCCTCATTGTTACTTAATCCACCCTCCAAGTGTCCTACACCATTGATCTGGCCCCCTACTTCAAACTGCTTAATCAAATCAGGATCAACATTCTCCTCTGGCTCCCACGTGGCTTCATCAATGTCCGTCCATTTCACTAGATACTCATTTTTACCATCATCACCAACTCGCTTTCCTATCACACCCTCTGCCACACCATACTCTAACCCTGCCTCAAAATCCCTAACTAAATCCTCACCGATCAACCAAGCTTTGACCCACTCGTTATCACAGCCGTCCTTCCATTTGACCAAATACTCCACCTTATCACCCTTCCCTCTCTTCTCCAATATCTCCTGCACCTCCGCGTACTCGAATATTTCCTCCTCTAAAATGCTTATTACCCTCTCTAGCCCTAGTCTTCTCGCAAATTGCATTGGGTTCCCTTTTGGGGTCACTTTCAAAATTTCTTTAGCTAAATTTAACGGTGTCAATCCTCTGTCGTCCTCAACCTCCGGGTCAGCCCCTAACTCCGTCAACAACTTAACGACTTCCGGTTTCACATAACCAGCTGCCATGTGCAGCGCCGTTAACCCGCCGCTATTGTCACGGTGATCCAAGTTTGCTGCGGCTTCTGCTAGGAGCTTAACACAAGCCTCCGAACCAAGTCCAGAAACGAAAAGTAACGCCGTGCGTCCGTCGCCGTCGACGGCGTCCACGTCGCGTCCGTCGTCGGCTTCTATGAGCTGGGCAAGAGCCTTGTGGTCAGCTTTTTTGGCGGCGGTCCACCAGGGAGTTTCGTACTCAGCCACCACGTCTTTAGCAATGAAATTGGAAGGAACCCAAGACGGAGCGTGGCCGTCCTTCCATTGTATCAAGTACTCCATGCCGGTTCCGCCTCGGAGGGCTCTGCTGCCAATGATCTTTTCGACTTCGCCATAGGACTCGTCATCTTCGCCGGAGACGACGCTGTTTCCGGCAGGGTTTTGAATGGCGAGGAGGGTAAAGCGCGACTTTGAAGGGTTTGACGGCTTAACAAGAGAAGAGGGTTTATGGTAAATGAAAGAAGAAGAAATGGATGGTTTTGGATTAGGAGATAGCTTGAGACGAGAGAGGCATTGGTTAAGTAACAAAGAGTCCATACTTGACAAGAAGAAGATCGATTTGATCGTTAGTGGAGGAGTAAAGAACAAGACATAACTCGAACTCTTCTTAGGTTCTGGTTCGTGGTCATGTTTGTGTGTTTTCGAGGATAAGAAACCCCATCCATTTGCACAACGCGGGACAATCTGCGCACTTGTGTTTTAGATTCTGTGTCTTCCACGTCAGAAAACAAAAGATTTTATCTTTTCTTATCTTTTTCTTGAAATTCTATCATTTGTTAGTGATTACAAAAATTGCCCACGCCTCTTTTGCACTGGCTTTGGGATGACAATAGGTCCGGTTGAGACGGGGTCACTTGCGACCCAAACTTGAATTTAAGTCTGATTCGACTTAATCTAAATTATTTTAAATTAAAAATACAAAACAATGTTGTTTTAAAAAATTAGGTTTGAAATAATTTATAATAGAATGAAATCTAACTTAATGTAATATTATAGAATTGTTATTTGGAAGGAACAGAAGGATTCGTAATGTAATATAGTTAAATATTGTTTGGATAAAGGGTTTATAATGTAAGATTGTTTATCATTTTACATTATACCCTAAACTCAAGGTTGTTTATCTTTTACATTCTACCCTAAACTCTTCAAATTGAAAGTTTTTTATTTTTATCGTTTATGATGGAATGAAATATAATATGAAACCCTCTTCTTCCATCTCATCCCTTTTTATTTCATTATAAAACCTCGTCTTAAATGATAAAATAATATTACATTATATTTCATTGTATTAATAAACCCCAACCATAGTCTTAAGTTTGGACCAAGTTGTCATCCCTACATCGTACAGCCACAGGGTTCTAATTAAAGCCTGAGTTTAGCACCAAAATTTATACATTGGATTTAGGCTTGACTTGTCCATACAACAACTCAAACTCAAGTTCAAAGTTCAAAATACAAAAAGTTTTAAAAAAAAAACACTCAATCCGAGTCTATTGATTTCGGAGTAGATCGAGTTAGATAGATCCAAAGAAAAATACCAAATTTAATAATAAATTGAGTTAGTTTAGATTATATAACATTTGAGTTTAACATAAATCTTTTTAATAAACTCAAACTTGAAGTTCATTGAATTCGATTAGTTGGATTCAAACTTCTTTTAATTTCAAGCTTCAGCTTTTTGGAGTTTTAGGATTTTGTATTTATTATCTTGAATTTAAAATTAATTAATTTAAAATTTATTTATTAATTTCAAATTAAATTGAATGACACCAAGCTCCTTCTGGACCGTTTTTTATACTTCTATAGTCCCTTGGTTGTATTTATTAATTTCAATTTATTAATTTTATTTATTAATTTCAAATTATAAATTCGCAATCGAGCCTAATCAAACCTTGGGTAGTCCAAAATCTGATCAGGCACAAACCAAAAGCTTCACCTAATTCGATTCAAAATTGAATAAAATCATATCGATCTGTTGACTTATGCCCGAACTAGACCAAAAATATCAAGCATAAATAATAAATTACATACCATTTACCAACTATACTTCCCCAATTGACAAGAAGAACGCATCCAAAATTAAGCATAAACTTTAGTTTTTTTTTTCTTAATGTTAGGTGCTGACATAAGATTATAACGATTTAAAACACCTAAATTCCCTATATCACTAGAATAAAAGACTCTTTAGCAAAGTCCTCCTTCCAATTTCCCCGCTTTGTGTATAGTTATGGCGTTTCCTACGAAGTTTGACGTGTCGGTTAAGCAAGAAATTTGCATAACTCCCGTGTGTGCCGCGGCGTCGGTAATCACGGGACACGTTAAAACATTCTTGTTGCCTTACGTGGCAGGATGTGATTGGTCCATAAACAATAACTTAACGTAATATAATAAAAATACTTATTAAAATATAATATAAAAGAATAAACGAAACACTACCTTTATGTATACAGCCGTTTAAAATTTGGGGTTAGAATTTTACATCCCACAAAAGACCTACCCTACTCAAGCAGGGATTAATCGCTTAAAAGTATGTAAGAACCTTCCTAAAACATAGGCAACAACAACAAAAATAAACGATAATTTTTAAAATATAAAAATTAAAAACAAAATGTAAAGATTATTTATATGTAAAGGGCAGGCTCTTTAAATGTGCTACCAATCTATGCGTAGCAGTTACACTATACCTATATTCAGAGAGAGCAAATAAACACCGACTCTCCAGGCATCACCAAACATGTCACTTGTTCTTCTTCTTCTCTTTGTAACATCTTCTCCGTACTATTCCGCCATTGTTGGGGCTGAAGATCCTTACAGATTCTTCGACTGGAACATTACTTATGGAGACATCTATCCTCTTGGCATTAAACAACAGGTTTTGTGTGTTAAAGACTTGGTTCTTCTTTGTTCCTTTTTTTTTACCCCCAATTTACTCAACATGTGATGATCCTTTTTTTTTTTTTTTTTTGGTTCCTGAGCTGTGTTTCAGGGAATTCTGATTAATGGAGAATTTCCAGGGCCGAACATGGAAGCTTTTACCAATGATAATGTCTTCATTAATGTCAGGAATCACTTGGACGAACCTTTCCTACTTACCTGGTAAAGCAACCATCTCTTCTAAATCAGTGCCATTGCTGATGATGATCAGTCTTAATTAAATCTAATTGAAATTTACCAGGAATGGGATCCAAAACAGGAAAAATTCCTACGTAGATGGAGTTCTTGGAACAACATGTCCAATCCCACCAGGCCAAAACTACACTTACAAATTACAGATGAAGGATCAAATAGGCAGCTTTTACTACTCTCCTTCTCTAGCCTTGCACAAAGCAGCCGGTGCCTTTGGAGGCATCAGGATCCTCAGCAGACCACTCATTCCTGTCCCCTTCCCTCAACCGGCCGGCGACTTCCACATCCTGATCGGAGATTGGTACAAGACCTCCCACAAGGTAACACTTTCCTCGGGTTTGTTCATTTTATTGCTATTGCTATGTCAAGCTTTGTACTTTTATGTCATTCTCCCTCAATAATAAGATTTTTCAATGTTTTAACAATCGAACCGGTTTTGCAGATTTAACAGTAAAAATCTTGAATCGACTAATTTTTTAATACAGTTTTTAACCTTTTAATTTGGTGTCGCTCAGTAGTCTTTATTGTTAACAAACGATTAGTTTATTATTTAATTGATCAGTTTTTCAATTTTTTATAAAACAAAATAAGCTGATCAATTTTTATTTAAAAATTTTTTAATTAAATTTTAAATTTTTCGATGGATAAAAATAGTTTTTTCAATTATTTTTCAGATTCTTTAATTTTATTCAATTTTTAACCGATTTTATGGCAATTTAATATTTGTTAAACCTTAAGTCTCTTGTCTTACTGATCTAACTTCCAGTCTAATATTAAAAACATTGAAAATTTTATTTTCCTATCATGTACATAAGTTATATTTATCGATCCACGTAAATTATGTATTTTTATGTATTTATTTTATTTCTGATACCTTCTGTTTTTGTGAAAGCCTGTGAATAATACATATCAAAGCTTGGTTGTTTTGATGTTTCAGAAGCTGAAGGCCATACTAGACGGTGGACACAAGCTTCCTTCTCCACATGCCATTCTCATTAATGGTCGTAGGGAGGGTACAACTTTCACATTCGAACAAGGTAAGTTGCCAACATAGTACTTAAAGTTGGTCTTTTCTCGAAAATTTATAATAGAGTTTTTTTGTAAAAGAAATGATTAAAGAAAGAATGACAGCTGACTGGCTCATGAGTCCAAATTTATGTAATTTTAATGAGCGGATCTATGGACTTAAGCTTAGGCTCAAGCCCAGACCGGCCCAATGTATAATTTTTATAAACAAAATAATATCGTTTATTTTAGAAAAATTAGCCTTGGCCAGACTAGGCTTACACAGCTCATATTTAGATCCAATTAAAAAAAAGTTTTATACTTTTAATTTTTAAAAAATTCAACACATTGCCATCTCAAGATTGAATTATGATGTTCCTAATTATATACAAGATTGCTTTAACTTAATCCAATTTTGTTCTAACTCTCTTGTAACTTTTTATTAATAATACAGATCTATAAAGTAATTTATTTAGTTTCACATTAGTTATAATTTTGGGAGGAACTAGTTCGATATGGATAGAATTACAACCAAGTCTTTTATAGATTTCATGGAAGGAAGCTAGCTGCTCTTTTGTGACTATAATATCACATGTTCAAGTTATAAAAACTTTCTCTTTATAAAAGTACAAAAAGAAGGCTACGTGTATCATAATCTTCTCTAGACCCTCGCAAAGTGAGGAGCATTGTGCATTGAGTACGTTGACCTTTTTTTTGGTAGATTTCATGAATGAATTATCATTCATTAGACTTGAATTCATGAAGTGATTCATAATGGAAATTCATAAGTGGAGTCATCCTATATCGAAAAGAGACATGAAAATAAAGTATGTTATATAACATAATACCATAATCCAATACTTTAAGGTTATGTTTGATTAGACATAAAGTTTTTAATGTAATGGAATAATTTATAATAGAATGGAACGTAAATAAATGTAAATTGCTGTTTAGAAAAAATGGAAAAGTTCATAACGCAATATAATAAAACTTTATTCAGAAGAAGAGTTCATAATATAATATGGTGAAATGTTATTTACCATTTTACATTCGATACTAATAATAACGTGAAACTCTTCCTTTCGTTACTATTTCATTTCATTTTATTATAAAGCATCTTCTCAAATTCAATTCTATGATTAACCACCCAATCGTACTTACCGTTTTGTGGTGAGATATGTCAGGTTCTGATTATTCAGGAGCTCACTTGTTGTTGCAGGAAAAACTTACAGGCTTAGGATATCAAATGTGGGACTTGAGAGCTCACTCAACTTTCGCATCCAAGGCCACAAGATGGAACTTGTTGAAGTTGAAGGAACACACACAGTCCAAAACAGCTACTCCTCTCTGGACATTCATGTCGGTCAATCATATTCAGTGTTAGTCACGGCTAATCAGCGACCAAGAAGCTACTACGTTGCCGTTTCAACTCGTTTCTCCAACACTTCCATGACCTCCACTGCAATTCTTCACTACCGCAACTCTAATCGCAAACCTGTAGGCCAAATCCCTAGAGCCCCTAAAGGAACAATTTTTTGGTCTATGAACCAGGCTCGATCGATCAGGTTCGTCTTCTCGCAAAACCGATCCTATCTGTAAAAATTGATTTTATAACGAACATTTCGTGATAATGGCAGGACGAACTTGACATCTAGCGGACCGAGACCGAACCCGCAAGGATCGTTCCGTTATGGACAAATAAAAGTTTCCAGGACAATCATACTCCGGAGTTTCGCAGGTATTGTTGATGGGAAGCAGAGATATGGTGTTAATGGAGTCTCATTCGTCCCTGCCGATACACCTCTCAAGCTTGCTGATCACTTCAACATCAGTGGCGTTTTTCAGGTCGGAACCATCTCCGATCAGCCAAGTACAGTTAAGAACATAAGGCTTGTCACAGCCGTGATGGGAGCTGATTACCATGATTTTGTTGAGATTGTTTTTAACAACTACGAGAAGATCCTCCAAACATGGCATATCAATGGTTACTCCTTCTTCGTGGTCGGGTAAGAGCCTGACCTGAAACATAAACATGAATTCCGATTAAAATAAATTTTATCCGTTAATTTCAGATCAAACCTAACCTTCCAAGCAAGAATTACAAACAAGAAGTTCTGGATTTGACATTTGCAGGATGGACAAAGGGAAGTGGACACCAGATAGTCGTAAACAGTACAATCTTATTGATGCTTTGCCACGTTCCACCACCCAGGTGATTTATATAAATTCTCTGGTTCTTCAACTTCCTCGATGGATGATCTGATGCTTACATTCTTAATTATGTACTTTTGCTTTATTGGTTTCAGGTTTTTCCAAAATCTTGGACAGCTATATACATATCTCTTGATAATGTGGGAATGTGGAACATCAGGACAGAATTCTGGGCAAGACAATACCTTGGAGAACAATTTTACTTGCGAGTTTATACATCATCAAATTCGACCAGAGATGAATTGCCAATCCCAATGAACGCACTTCTCTGTGGAAGAGCCAAACATATCACTATATAAGCAAACAAAAAAGATTTGTACAATGGGTGAATTAAAAGCTTGTTTTGTATGAATTTTTTTTTTTTTTTTACTTGGAAGATTGTAGTTGTGTATTGTAAGATGTAAGCTGAGACCAAACCTGCATTTGTAATAAAACATACGGATGTACTCTTCCTTTGTTATGAACTTAAATGGTTAGTTACTCATTGGACCATTAAACATACAAACAAGGTTATTTGATGTTAGATATGAAGATTATGTTTGAACCAATAAGGTTGGCAAAGTTTGACCAGTTCAGCCCCGGCCTGGTTCGAAGTTAACAGGCTAAACTAAGTTGATTAAACTTCAGGTTGATATCAAACTTTTTCTTTTTTATGTATATATATAACACACACATATAATCGCAAAACTTTTTTTATGCATACATATTACCAGCAAACATTTTTTTTATATATATAAATATACATATGGTCAACAAACTTTTTCGTGAACATTTTCTTTTCTAAATAAATGTGGCAACAAAACATTATTCTTATACATATACACAAACACCGTCGCTAAAATTTTTTCAACACACGCACACACACACGAATGGGAGACATTTTTCCTACCTATATATGCATAGCTAGCATTCTTTTTTCTTTTTTTTTTAAACGGAGAAATCCACAGTTATTACCTTTTGGATGCACACTGGGTAAATCTTTAGATTGACGCAATAGCCTGCAAATCAAGTCAACCGGGTACTCCGCACTAGGTAAGCCCTATACGACAAGCTCGATCGAGAAAGCGTAAGTAGGGGAATCTAACACATGACATTTTGGCCTCATGCTCCTTTACCGGCCTAGTTCGAAGTTAATGGGCTAAACTAAGTTGATTAAACTTCTGGTTGATATCAAACTTTTTCTTTTTTATGTATATATATAACGCACACATATAATCGCAAAACTTTTTTTATGCATACATATTACCAGCAAACATTTTTTTTGATATATATAAATATACATATGGTCAACAAACTTTTTTCCTGTATATACACACGCATGGTTTACAAACATTTTCTTTTCTAAATAAATGTGGCAACAAAACATTTTTCTTATACATATACACAAACACGGTCTCTAAAACTTTTTCAACACACACACACACACACGAATGAGAGACATTTTTCCTAACTATATATGCATAGCTAGCATTCTTTTTTCTTTTTATTTTTGAAACGTAGGAACCTATAGTTACTACCTTTTGGATGCGCACTGGGTAAACCTTTAGATTGATGCAATAGCCTGCAAATTAAGTCAACTAGGTATTCCGCACTAGGTAAGCTCTGTACGACAAGCTCAATCGAGAAAGCGTAAGTAGGGGAATCTAACACAGGACATTTTGGCCTCATGTTCCTTTATCCCACCAACTCGACTACTCCCTAAAAGGTAAAGGATTTTTTTTCCAATATATATAACAAAAATTTTCTAATATATATATATATATTCGCACACATGGAAATGATTTTTTTGTATATATATTCAAATGGCAACCAAATTTTTTTTCCCAATCTATATATATCCATGATTATCACACTCTTCTTAATATATATACACAGATGGTCTTCCATATTTATATAGATGCACACATAGAAATCAAACTATTTCCAATATGTATACACACATGTTTTGCAAACATTTTCTTTTATATATACACACAATCTTTTCATATATATATATATATATATATATATGGGCTAATTATAAAAAAAAGCTCAAACTTTTGTTAATTTTTCAATTATAACTTGAAGTTTAAAAAATAGTAATAAAATTTCCAAACTTTCAATTTTTTCAATTTTAACCCAAACTTCAAACGGTGGCAATAAAATGCTCAAATTTTTCATTTTTTTCAATTCTAGACTGACGTTATCTGTTGTTCTCTCGATATCCTCAATCCTTTGTTTTTTGTTTGTTCTTGTAAGGGTGCCAGAGCTGCGTAATCTAAAAATCAAAAGGTGAGAGCGTCAAGAAAACAAACTAAAAATGAAAGGAAAAACTTAAATCAAAGTGTAAAGTCGTTAGAGCTGTGTAATCTGATTTAGGTCATTTTTAAACAACGACGTCGTTTTAGTTACTACACCTCAACCAAAATTAACACAACAAATGACTAAACGACTTCATTTCACTAATCTTCATTTATTGTATTAATGATTAAACGATGTCATTTTACTAATCTTCATTTGTTGTGTTAATTTTGGCTGAGGTGTATTAATAGTTAAGAATTCTGAAACACGTAGCAAGTCACGTCAGCAAACTTAACAAAAACAATAATGTCAGGCTAGAATTGAAAAAATGAAAAATTTGAGCGTTTTATTGTTAATTTTTGAAGTTCGGACTAGAATTGAAAAATAATTAAAAGTTTATTACTATTCTTTAAACTTCGGATTATAATTAAAAAATTAACGAAAGTTTTTTTTAATAACAGACACTATGATAAGAATTTTTCCTGTACACATACACACGGCCGGAAAAAATTTAAGCAGGTTGGTCC
>JAOQMR010000212.1:33111298-33124487 GCA_027563865.1 Erythroxylum pelleterianum | reverse complement strand
TATATTAAATTTGAATAAAAATTAGGTTCGAGCTTGGATTACAAATACATTAGTATTCAATTTGATTATTTTTCTCGGTTGGTATGAACTTAGGTTGTAAGTTTAAACTTGCCAATTTTGAACTTTTTGATATGTTTAAAATTAATTAGATTCAAATTTCATGATATTTATTTAGACTCGATTAATTTTAAAATCGCTTAATTAGACTTTATTAGGCTCGAATTTGGATCCAACCCAGATCATTATATATGATCTTTGGACCTTCCACTCTCACCTCAACTCTTATTACACGTTCTTAATTTCATGTATGTTACTAATATTTTTAAAATTTAAAGTTTAAAACGGTTCAATTGAAATTAGATCATTACAAAATTGACTAAAAAGTAAATAAATTTTAAAATTTTAAAATATGATTGAAAGAAATTGTTATCATCTATCAAAAAAATTAAATGAAGTTTAATTAAAAAAGAGATTGTTAAATGAAAATTAATTAATTTACTCTTGTGTATAATAACTTATTAATTAATAAGCTGGTCGGTTTTTAACAAAAGATATTAAAATAAATTGGACTGAAAAGTAAAAATTGAACAAAAAAAATTAAACGATTGAAGGTTTTTATGATTAAACTTTTTTAATCATTCAAAGATCCACATTTGAAACATATAGTTTTATATAATCTCCTACCTAAATCAATCAAATCGAGATCAACATTGATTTCTCCGTAATCTTAAGAAAATGCACCATTATAACATTAAAACACAAAAAAGGGGTGTTATTTTGTAATTAACTTGCTAATAAATGAGAGTTTAGAATCGCATTTTAAGTGGTTATTATCAATTGAAACATATGCATTGACAGTTTCTGTTTAACAATAGAGATTTTTCTTATATGCTTAATATGGTATAGAAAAAGATTGAATCTTTTGGAGAAACAAAGAGAGAAATGTAATGCAAAGAAGCCAATGTAGTAATTACTAATATCCTAAGCATCTCCGACTCCATTACTAATCCTAAGTTGAAACAGAACCATGCAATTGTGTTTTCTCCTATATTTGGTCTTAACATGCCATTTGTGTGTCTCTCTCTGTCTCTCTTTTTTATTTTTTTTTTCCGATCAAAATTGAAAAATAGTAGATTTCTAGTACAAGAAACCATCCTATGATCATGATCACGATCATGATCAACACAGCATTAGTTTCTTTCCAACCAAACCCAACAAATTTTTGTTTCTGATGACCTACGTACATGTTCTTCATGTAATCTTGTTCATTGTTAATGTCCTTAATGTCCTCTTTGATCAATCTCCAGATAGGAAGAGAGTTTGAGGATTGAAAAATGGATTTCAACCCTTTAAAGAAATCTTTCAAATCTCATGGAGCCTATAAGCACATAAAAAAATCTACCTCCAATAGTGGTGGAACAGACAGATGTGGCTCTGGCGACCATGAGGAGCTTCCAATTCTGTCTCATCATAGATCAGATGATCCCTCGCATTCCCAACAACAATTGCAGCCATTGTCTATTGTTGACAACCGTGAGATCATTGTCAAGGTTGGTGGTGGTGGTGGTGATGGCGGCAGCGATACCAACTCTAATGATGTTTGTGCAGATGGTAGGAAAATGCAGAGGGAGCCAAGTTTTGGTTTTGTACAACGTGAGCAGGAACAACATGATTCCGAGGATCCCACATCCAAGCTTATCGGTCAATTCTTGAGCAAACAGAAGGCTGCCGGAGGTGAGATATCTCTTGACATGGACATGGATATGCAGGAACTGAGAACTGAAGATAGAAACTTGTCACCTTTCCCTGAGTTATCACCCACCAAGTTGTCCTCCAAGGAAATTCGAGTCTCTTTTGAGCCGTCTGTTTCTGGTGGCAATGAAAGTGTAGGAGAGTCGATAAGGAGACGGTACAGGGAGTCTTTAGAAGGTAATGATGGTTTATACAGTACTAATCATTCACCACCAGCACAGCAGAAAAGGGATGAGGTTTTGACGTGCACAGCAAACGCCTCATTCCGGACAAAGTCCGGTCTGTTAACAAGAATGAAAACAAAATCTAGGCTTCTAGACCCACCAGAAGATGAAATTCCAATCAAAAAGTCCGGTATGATACCAAAATCTGGGTTGTTGAGATCAGGGTTCATTAGTAATAAGGAGGATGATGATGAGGATGATCCATTGGAGGTTGATGACTTACCACAGAAGTATAAGACAGATGGATTAAATACATGGACTCTGCTTCAGTGGATAGGCTTAGTTGCACTTGTGGGTGCATTGGTGTCTAGTCTTACAGTACCAGCTATCAAGGAAAAACGAGTCTTGGGGCTCAGACTGTGGAGATGGACAGTTTTGTTGCTAGTTTTGATATGTGGGAGATTGGTTTCAGGGTGGGGAATTAGGATCATAGTTTTTTTTATTGAGAGGAACTTTCTTTTGCGGAAAAGGGTTTTGTATTTTGTGTATGGATTGAGAAATGGAGTGCAAAATTGTTGGTGGTTAGGGCTTGTGTTGTTGGCATGGCAGTTTTTGTTTGATAAGAAGGTATCCAAGGAGACCAAGAACGTTCTTAAGTATGTCACTAAGATTTTGGTCTGTTTTTTGGTGGCTAATTTCATATGGTTGCTCAAGACATTATTGGTAAAAGTACTAGCTTTATCATTCCATGTAAGTACCTACTTTGATAGGATTCAGGAGTCACTCTTCAATCAATTCGTGATTGCGATCCTGTCCGGTCCTCCATTAGTTGAAATCCAAAGAAATGAAGAGGAATTAGAGAGGTGCGCAGCAGAGGTTCGCAAGTTGCAGAATGCCGGTGCTACTATGCCTCCTGAGCTCAATGCAGCTGTATTTCCGCCTGCAAAGAGTGGAAGATTGATTGTTGATGGAACCCAGAAAAGTTTCAATGCAAAAAGCTTCAAATTCTCCAGGCAACTTACAAGAAAAGGAGACAAAAAGGCAAATGATGAGATCACAATAGACCACTTGCACAAACTTAACCCCAAGAATGTTTCTGCATGGAATATGAAGAGGTTGATGAATGTTGTCAGACATGGTTCCTTGGCAACTTTGGATGAGCAAATACTAGGTTGTACTGCTACTGATGATGACACCACCACAGAGATCAAAAGCGAATACGAGGCTAAAGCCGCAGCAAGGAAAATCTTTTACAACGTTGCTCATCCTGGATCAAAGTGAGTATAATCTGTGGAATTTGATCCTGAATACTTCTATCAGACATAAAAAAGAACGAATCAATTCCCAATAAATTCTGCTATTTCTTCCGAAAGCAGATGATTATTCATCTCCTTCTCACGTTTCGTGAATAGCTTGGACATGGATTCGGAATCAGAAATGGAATGAAGCTTTTTGCAGGATAAACTTACAGGAAGAACATGTCCTCTTTTTGATCTTATTCTTCTTTCCAATTTGCAGGTACATCTACTTGGTGGATCTGATGAGATTCATGCGAGAAGATGAAGCTGAAAAAACAATGAGTATCTTTGAAGGAGCATTTGAAGCACAGAGAATCAGTAAATCATCTCTGAAGAATTGGGTGGTAAGAAATTTCTGAAATTGCCACAGAACACGATTCAACCACCTTGTACCTCAGCTCCTTGCATTGATGCTTTATGCAATGTGCATCCCTTTCCTTCTTGATCAGGTGAATGCTTTTAGAGAAAGAAGAGCACTTGCTTTGACATTGAATGATACAAAAACAGCAGTAAACAAGCTCCACCATCTGATCAACATAATAGTTGGGATTATCATCATAGTCATCTTACTAATCATACTTGGAATAGCAACCAGCAAAGTCATCGTCCTTATGGGATCACAGATAGTTGTGGTTTCCTTCATCTTTGGAAATACTGCGAAGACATTGTTCGAATCAGTCATCTTCTTGTTCATCATTCACCCTTTTGATGTTGGTGATAGGTGTGAAGTTGATGGAAACCAGGTAAAGAACAAACCTTTAGTTACTTGGATTCCTATCATTTGAGCAATTTGCCGAACTTACGGTGTTCATCTCTTTTGGTGCAGCTTGTTGTTGAAGAGATGAACATTTTGACTACCATCTTCCTCAAAAGTGACAACTTGAAGGTCGTGTACCATAACAGTGTTCTTGCTACTAAGGCCATTGGCAACTTCTACCGGAGTCCTGACATGGGAGATGCTATTGAGTTCTGCATCCATGTCTCCACTCCAGCAGAAAAGCTCGCTATCATGAGACAGAGGATCATAAGGTGGGTAGACCCTGGCACTTAGCTTATCGGTAGCATAGCTGCATCGAATTTATTCCGACCAAATTGAAATTTAGCTCGATCCGGGTCCTTTTGCTATCTCTATTTATACTACACATTTTTTGACAAGCTCAAATCTTTTTTCTACGTGCAACTGCAGTTACATCGAGAACACGAAGGAATACTGGTACCCGAATCCCATGGTGGTGTTGAAAGACATGGAAGACTTGAACAAGGTGAGGATTGCGGTATGGCCAAGGCACAGAATCAACCACCAAGACATGGGTGAGAAATTCGTGAGACGATCACTTCTGTTGGAAGAGATGGTGAAGATCTTCAAGGAACTCGACATTCAATACCGCTTGTTGCCTCTCGATATCAATGTTCTTAACATGCCTCATCCCTTAAACCCTAGCAACCCTCTTCCTTGAGATTTTAGGCAAGCTTTTATCAGAAACGTCAATGGAGTCGGAAAATTTTATAGCCTTCTGTTGGGATCTCGAAGAGGTTTTCCCAGTTGCAGAATCTGTGAGTATAGATCTGACATTGATTAGATTCAACTAGATTACTCTTTCTTCACTTCATTTTCAGTACTTGGATTTCTATTTTTCCTTGTGGATGGATGATCCTGCTAAGAACAATAGAAATTGAACATGTTGTGAAGTTGGTTGATTTGAAACTAATATGAATGTTCTGTGTAATCTTCTGATTCAACCTCTAGTAATATTTCAATTGCCAATTGTTCAGCAGAAAAAAAAGCTTTATTCTTTTTCTAACCATTGATATTGAGTTTCTCTCGGGTCTAATCCGAACTCCGATTAAACTTTGGATCAAATTGAAATTATTGGAGAAGGAAAGAGATAAATTCAAGTTCTAACAAGGTCGAATTAGATTGGACTGGAAGAGAGCAACAGATGTATCGACTGGCTCGCTATCTACGCAGAACATTTTACAGTCGGTGTCACTTAATACTACACTTATTATATGTCATCATATCCTTTTAGAAGATAAGTCGGGACCTGCTTTTTTCGATCTGTTTTGTAAGCTGTATTTGTCAGTTTTCTTTCAAGCTAAAAAAAATATATATGAGTAAGTAATTATTTAAATATTAAATTTAAATGATCTAATAAATTAATAATTAAAAGGGTTTATAAGAAATTAGGGAATTTGAAATAAAATTTCAAAATTTAAACACAAATAATAGGTCCATTTTTTAAGGTTTGAGTTTAAAATAAAACAAATTTAACACTTAAGCTTGAGCGTAACTGATCTCGAATACTTGAATCTAAATTTAATAAATTTTATTTTATTTGCTAATTTTAAGTTTATCTTACCGAACCTCACTAATTTATCATAATTTTCGAACTAAAAAATTTGTCGAGTCCAATTTCATCAAATTCGAACTAAATTGCTACTAGGGATAATAAGCACTCTGCCTAAAGTCAATGAACTAACTTAAATCTTAGGCCTAATTTAGTTTGGTGGCCAACTTGAAACTTGACCTTATACTCAAAAAAGATCATAATGTTATCACAAGATAACGTCGTTTTGTTCTTAAATTTTAAAAAATTTAAGATGCAAAATAACTTCATTTTGTTTTTAAACTCTAAAAAACTTAAGACTAAAATGATATTATTTTAAAAAATTTCCAAAATATTGTCTTAAACAATTTAAATAATTTCGAGTAGAACATATAGAGATGGGGTTAGGCATAAGGTTTTGTACATCAAATCTTTTGTTTCAATTAATTTGTTTCAATCATGTTCTATTAAATTTCATCCATATATTTATGTGAATAGGGTTAGACATAGGGTTTTGCACATTAAATCTTCTGTTATAGTTACTTTGTTCCAATCCTGTTTCATTAAATTTCATCTATATATTTATGTAAATAGGGTTAGGCATAGGGTTTATTTCCCTACACGTCAAATCTTCTGTTTCAGTTACTTTATTTCCCTACATAAATATATGGATGAAATTTAATGGAACATAATAAGAATACTATAACCGAAACTAGAGATCTGATCCAAAAGTTTTGATCTGGTCGGGCTCAAGTTAACTGAGCTTCAACTCGAACTTGGTTTTTCTATTTTTAGACTTTAGGTCAGCTCGAGTTCATGTTGTTTGACCGAATCCTAAAAGTGTCAAATAAAAAAGATATTATTTTTAAATTTAAAATAAATTGACCTAAACTCAAAACACAAATTTTCGAATCGGGTTCGCTTAATCCGGCCCAAGGCCAAGCCTAGTCAGGCGGGGGTGGGATCATCCTTTAAGAGGCAATGTGTTAGACCACTAAGTTCAGATTGCGAGATTGTGCGAGTATTGGTGAGCCTTGGCCAATGCTTGGCACGTAGGTTGGCACGAGGAAGACGTGTTGATGAAGGAACAAGGTGAAATCTTGCGAGTTGACGAGTAAAACCTGAGGAACTTGTGAAGTAGGCGAGAGATGCGAGAAGTATCGGCGAATATCTCGAGAGTAGGCGAGATTCGATATGCGTAGTCACGCGTAGGCGGACATTGGCAATAATCTTCAGCGAGACATGAGATTTGGATGTGAGGCTACGTGATGTTGGAAAACTAAGTCATGCGAGACCCGAGGGTGAGCGAGAAGACGCAAAAGCATGTAAGACCCTGCGAGGATGCGCAAAGGCATACGAGCGCAACGAAGCGCTTAAGCACTTGACTTCGGCGAGGAAGGTCGAAGGTATGTGAACTGTGCGAAGTTTTATGCTAACTCGGTTTGTGACTTGTACTTAGTCATGGAGTAATGAGACTGTACCATGAGTGAGCTTGATCATGAAAGATGGACTTGTCCATGGACGTGCATTGAAGGACTTATGTGCAGATAGGCTGAGGTAAAAGCACATTAGCATTGACGTGATAACTGTGGATGATGTGACACATGATGACGTGATGAGAAAGATCACATTGGATGAACATCATCTTTAAGGGATGAAGATTATGGGAAAGGATCATTTGAAGATAGAGAAGATCTTCGTGGATAAGAATAATCATTCATAAATATAATAATCTTTTAAATGTGATGTAACTTAATCCTATTAGATAGGATAATATTATGATCTTAGCTAGTAAAGTTCTACTAGGACTCTTACTCATTTGAAAGAGCCTATAAATAGCTCATTAGTGTTGAGACTTATTCATTCACTCATTATTGAGAGAAATCACATAGAGGAGGGAGCTTTTGGGGGAGAGTTCTCATAATAAAGGCTTCAAGTAGGGAGTTCCTTGAGTGATTTGAGGAGGAGGTACTCGTATTTTTTGTTAACATTTTGTTGAGAGTTAATGAAAGAGTAGCTTCAGCTACATTTAAAAATCTCTTGTTGCTTTTTTTACTCTGTTACACTTGTGTTCTTTATGTGTGTAAGAAAAATACTTTAAATACTTGTGTGAGCGTAAGGTGTTTGAGGGTTAACGGAATTGTTAAATGACTTTCACACGAGAAAACTGAAATTTACTTAAGTGAACCTAAGTAAAATTGGCGCGCGAGCTCGACTTGCGGTAAAAGTTCAAAGTTCAAAGAAAACAAAACAATGCATAATTAACTAAATGTTCCTTAAAAAAAAAAAAAAAACTAAATGTTAATCAGCTTCAAACAAAACATTTGGACAAGCAACCGCCACGGGCAAGTGGGCAAAATGTTGAGCCCATTAGCAAGGAAATGGCAATGGGGAATCTCTGTCTCTTCTTGTCCCCCGCTAATTCTCTCACTCCCACTAATTAAATTTAACTACCCAAGACCCTAAGAACACTTTGACAGCGCAACGAGGGAGAGAGTTGGGGCCAAATGGCTAGGAACCTCTCGAGTTTGGTTAACGAACTCAGAGAACGCATAGCTGCCACTTCATCGTCGTCTCCCAACAACGGTGGCGGCGGCGAAGACGACGGCGCCTTGGAGATTAGATTACGCGCCGTCCTTCCCAATCTTCTCCATGCCTATGTCATCCCCTCCTCCTCAGGTACTTTAGTTTTTAGTGGACTTTATGTTTGTTTCTTGAGAAAGGTTAGGGAAACCGGACATGACCATGTTGAAGGAATGATGTGATATGAATTGGGTTTAGCTTTTCTCCTCTTGTTTTTGATCATTTTGTGTGAAAGATTCTGTCTTTATCTGATGCAGTCGTTCTTTTTTGAATGTGCATTGTTTGGTTGTTGTGCAGCGAGTGAGAGAGAGGTTGTAGCTGTGTTAAAGCTGATTTCTCACCTTGCCAGGAATTTTCCTGGTGTATTTTACCATGGGAAAGCCAGCGCTGTTATTCCCCTCATTGGCAGGGTTTTGCCATTCTTCGCAGAACCTGCATTTCGGTTAGTGAGTTTTCTCTGGCTAATTTTATGTTTGAATGAACTTGCACTGGCATCACGTTCCTTGGTTCTATTTGGCACCACTGTTCTGCTTTGAAGCACAATATATAAAAGGTGGTTTTGCTGCACACTGTGATACAAGAATCCTGGTTTATAATTGACTGTCTGAACTTAAAGGTTCACACCTCGTAGTTATGTCCAAACGGTATTATTGCTTCAAATTATCATCATGTGGTCCGATTTGTTCTGGTATTTATATATGCTTGGATGCGTGGGGCAATTGATACAAGTGTTAACAACCGTATATGGGGATAACTACATTACGTCGCAGGTTGCGGTATGGAGTAGTTTTTGAAACTGTTGGATCCTTGTTATCCTTGCTTCGTACGGGGGCACGAGATGTGTACTGTAAATTTTTCATTGATGCCATGACGGCTGTGGAAGGTAATGATATAACAACATAATAATTTATTTACGATTAGGGTAGACATGTTAGAGTCCTTCATAGTTGAATTGTTTTGATTTACTTCTTGTCAAACTTTTCATTTGTGAGAGATCAGTTCTACATAGTTTGCTTGATACATTGGTTGTCATATCTTCTGAAGATGCCTACGACCTAGCAACTCCCTGACCCAAGTCAGAAACTTATATGTTCTTCTAATGTCATCTTGCCTTTTCTGTTTTGTTGGGCGAGGAGCTTGGTGTATACTGCTTGTGCTTACAGCCTCCTTTACAAATAATGAAGAGGAACCTGACTTTCTTTATACTTGTTCTATAATTGTTTACTGTTTGTCAATGTGTTTATAGTTGTATTCGAGGTGGAATGATGCTCAAGACTAATTAGTTCCTGTTCTGCATACAGATCTTTTGCATGTTGCAGCACTTTCTGCTGGGAATTCAAGCATTTTGGATCATGCTCAGTTGAACTTGAAATGCTTCTGTTTGTCCTTTGCTGGAATTACCAATGATCCTTCTTGTCTCACTGAGCTACCTGAAAGCAATAAACCTGTTGATGATGTTGGTATTTTGGTCAACATCTCAGGGAAAAAAAGGTGGCAACCCTTTGCTACGTGGATAGTTAAACTTCTAAACAAATGCTTAACTGAAGGAACTCTATATGTGGAGGGACTTGTAAATGTATCAAATGTTTCAGCTGCATGTTCTCTCTTATGTTATAGAGATGCCGACTTGCAAATGGTGAGTATTACATTATATTGAATTGGTGGTCTTCACTTATTCCATTTAATGTATGTGCTTGTTGGATGCATTGTTGGAAGTACCACTTCTGTTTGTCTCTTCATGTCACTTGTGATGCCTTTTTACGTTACTTTTTTCCTGACACTTAAAAATTTGTGGAAGGCATGTTTTGACTTTGCACGGATCACTGGCTCAGTGATAAATTATGACATCATACCTCATGGAAACATAATTCAATCGATAGCTACGATATTAAGTGAGGACAAAGATGGGCTCCCCTTGTACAGGTATGCATATAAAAGTTCAAACTTTTATTGTTATTTTTGTTGTTGATACTCTTCAATAGCAAATCTAATATAACCTGGGGTAGGAAAAATTAAAATAGCAGTTGCTGTGTATGCTAATTGCGACATATACTAGAAATTCCTGATGAAGAATTTTCTTTATTATACGATATGATCCATTTGCCTTGGTTGATATTGTTTTGATGTTGTGGAGTGAAGATAGACTAAAATGACTAGCTCCCATTTTCCACCAGTTGAAATTATCATGGGCCTAACTTTTCTTGATGCTGGTGTTAAATTGCAATTGGGATGGGTGGTGGCTGGGTTAAACTTTTGTGTAGGATTTTTGGTTATGTAATGTTGTTGACAGCTGGATGTAGTTTTATTTTCCATCATGTGATGGAATTTATTTATGTATCAAAGACTACTCTATGGCCGTTATTATCGTGCCTATTCCTGTATAAAATTTTCCCCTTTCAGGATTATATGTGTATATACGTTGGAACCTATTCAGAAATTTTTGAAAGGAGGTTTTACTTCTCACCATTAATCTGTTTTACAACATAATGTTAAGAACAATTTTGATAGATGTTTATGTTTATTGGTTCCAATTCAAGCAGAAATTGTGGTATCCTTGTTCATTTGCATAGGATATCTTGGCTAGTTAGTATCACGTTGGTTGGTACCATGGTTGTACAACGATTTAATGCTTTATGGAAGCACTTATGCTTGTTGTCAAATTCTGTGGTAGCTGAATTCTGAATGTAAGCTTCATGCTGTGTACTTGAGTTAACCACATTTCTTTCTTTTTCTGCTGTCTTAAATGCCCATAAGCACCTACATTTTTCTATGTGGCATTGCATACCTTCTATTTTGTAAGGGGTGGGCAGATTGTGCACCAGCGTGGGGATACTAATTAATCATCAAAGGCAGTTCAATAATACTGACTTATGTGGCAGAAATGCAGTCTATGACTCAACAATGGGTGGTTGCCTCGATGCATTGCATTCTAGTTGCCCTGATGATATTGTAAAGCTAACAGCTGCAGATTTAATAGATGTTTTTCCCAACTCAATGTTGAGAACAAAAAGTCAAGAGCTTAAGGTTAGATCCTCTGTGTAGTTTAAGATCAATGTTATTTTTTCAATTATAATCATTGGACAAAAGTTTCTGTTTTCCATTATGATTCATTATAATGTATTCTATTTTGCAGATTGCATTATGCAGGGTGTACACAAGGATAGCTAGAACTTGTCCCTCATATGTGTGGAGACCTGAATGTCTGATGCAAATGCTTTGGTTTCCAGAACCATGTGCTTCCTTGATTGATTGCTTTGAAGTAGCTCTTTCTGTTCTTGGCCCTGAGCAGGTAGGACAGAAGTTGACAAATAATTGTACTACAAGTGCGTCAACCATAGGTGATAGCATAAATATGTTGACTTCGGGCACTGAACCAGTTGAGAACGTGTGTGTTGGAGAAAAAAGACATATCCAGGATGACAATGTTATCAACGCCAAACGCCAAAAGTTAGATGGAGACGCTGTTCTTTTTCATGCTAATACTCTGGAAGATTCGAACATTTCTCATAGATATTACTGTAGAAGAGATGAAGAATGTGCTAGACATATGCATAAATCAATCCTTTCGTTCCTAGAGCTTTTGAAACCTCCAATTAGACCTCCTTCTTTAGGATCTGATCTTGTTGTGACAGGTCTTAGCATGCTCTGTATTGCTTTCTGTAGACACCCAATAACCTACCTGTCTCAACGCATCTTCCAGCAGATGCTTGGATGGATCCCATGGATTTCTGATCAGGTAGGATTAACTTTTGAAATTCTCTTTGATATGCTGGTTTCCCCCAATGATTGATTGTTTCATTTAATGTAGGTAAACCAAGGAAGATCATTCATGATAGATATCACCCTATACATGGAAGGAATTCATAGTATATTGCTTATGCAAAGTAAGGCAATAATCCTGTTGCCAATTTGTTGACAAAGTTTATGTTATAATTGTTTTTGACTCAAATTTCTGCCAATTAATAGTATTGACATTACCATAGATTCTTCAATGAATGCAATGCTTTTTTCTGCTAAGGGGACCTGCTATGAAGGCCTCGTTTATCTTCTGTGCTGATTTGCTGGTCCTCTACTGGAAAAGTATTTCTAGGATACCATTGGGGTTGATGGTTTTAATTGCAAGATTTATCAAATACAAAGGTCATTATTTTGAAGATCATCCTACACTGTTGTGATATCCTTACTTGCTACTTGCAGGTTTTAAAGTTTTTCCTATCTTATGTAGGCTTATGATTGGGGAGTTTTATTGTTGGTTATCTGCATTGATAATTAGTCCTTGCATTAGTTGAATTTCTAGATAGGTCTAATTTCTGTTTATCTGTGTCTGTTTATACTTGTGCACATGCTACTGTTTTAGACTTGCTAAAATCTACTTCATCTTCTAGGATCCTTTCTCATGGAAGACGAGCTTTCCAAAATCTCAAGTGACTATGCCGAAACTACACGTACATTCTTGAAAATTCCATGGACCCATCCTCACTTGGTTGGTGCACAACATTCTCTTGCAAAGACTAAATGTCTCTCTGTCCAAATTGCATCCAAGCTTGGCCATGTCTTGAAAACTGAAAGTGTTTTTGAAGTCTTAGATTTGGGTCTTGATGATGAAGCTGAAGAAGTTAGAAGTGAGACTCTTATTTCCATGCCTGTGGTTATCTTGTGGTCAAATCTTGGTCTACTCCCTCATTTATTCAAAAGGCTAGAGTAAGCGAACACTTGTAAATTCTTGTCTCTTTGCTTTATTCCTGGGCCAAAAATCTCATTGTTGGTATAGATTTGAACCTTGATTGTTATAAGAAACTTTTTAATGGCCTTGTCACATGTATCTTATACCAATATTTAGCAAGACTTGTAGGACCTAATTAATCTAGAAGGGATAATTTAATATTTACTATTTTAAGTGTTACTAAATGTCATGGCTCAATATTTGAATCTATAGCGTTTCTATAACTAAATAACCTTCCACGAGCGCTTCAATTTATGTTAGTGTTCGGAGAATGAAGATATGCCTCGTTGTGGTCATGGTCTCAAACATGGGGGTATGCTGTAGGATAGGCGGGATTTGTGG
>JAOQMR010000212.1:33092759-33111198 GCA_027563865.1 Erythroxylum pelleterianum | reverse complement strand
GGGGGTTGTTGGTGGTGTTTGTTGTGGTTATGATTTTTGGCATTATCATGTGTTTATATCCTACAATTCTCTCTGTCATGTTATCGAGATCTTTTTTTTTTCCTTGGTGTACATGTGGCTCAAGTTTTGGACCAAGGTTTGAACCTTTGTGAATGAGGATGCACTTCCACCTCTTATCCACTTAGGCCAAGTTCTACATGGTTTGTGGTTGAGAATCCCACATGCATTTATTGCTAATTTGTCTTGTTTACTACTTAATGAAGTTTCATTCATGTCATGATGTTGAGTGGATCATTTATTTTCCTATGGTCTCTGTTTGCAGGATTTTGAGGAGAGAAGAGCACGCCAAAGTTAAAAAGATGATTCCTTTATCTATTGGTTATTTGTCTTGCTTTTATGGGTGTTGCAGTGGTGTTGCTGGTATAGATAAAGGTGAATGCAAGTTACTTTCAGATGCCAATTATAAGAATCATACCCAGATTGTTGAGTATTTGTTGCAAGGATTTTGGTGCTCAAAGTGTGACAGCAATGTTATGAACAATAATAAGGTGAACTTGAAAATGATACACCTGTGTAATGTGGAAAGTATAGAAGTAGACTTATGTTCTGATTTCTCAGACCTCATATCTATATTCTTTAAGCTTCTTTATGATGAGTCTTTGGAAGAGGTTCAAATTGCTTGCGTGAGAGTTCTTCGACGTATCCTTGCACATGCGACTGCAGATATGCTTGCAGAAACAAGATCTGAGTGGATTAGATGTGTCGAGTATCTACTTCTGAACAAAAGGAAGGGCATACGAGATGCATTTAGCTCTCAGTTGAGCTCCTTCCTTGAGGATTCCGTGTTGAGTTGTTTATTTATGGACGGGGACTCGAACAAATCTAAAGAACAAAAATTTTTGGGAGTAATCGAGCATGCTCTAGTGAGAGCTGAAGATCCACAGATCCTTGAGACTCTTCTGGATTCTGTTGCACAAATTATAGTTTCAGTTAATGTTCACAGTGAAACCTTCTACTTTTCTCTAATTTTATTGGCCGATCAGCTTGATAATCCATACATGACAGTGAGGCTGAGTGCATCAAGGGTAATACAGCAATGTTGCATTTTCCATCTTAAAGGAGGGATGGAACTATTACTTTCAAAGGCTGTTCATGTCCGCAATAAGTTATTTGATTATCTAACTAGGAACCTCACAAGCCGCAAAAAAATGGTTAAAGAGTTTGCTGAAGCTGTTGTTGGGGTCGAGATGGAAAAACTGGTGGAGAGAATGGTTCCCATAGTTCTTCCAAAGCTTGTGGTATCTTGGCAGGATAATGGCCAATCTTTTCATACATTAAGTGAGTTAGCTAAATGTTTGAACACTGATATGGTGCCTCTGATAGTTAATTGGCTGCCAAAAGTACTTGCTTTTGCTCTTCATCAAGCAGATAGGCAAGGGTTAAACTCTGCTTTGCAGTTTTACCATGATCAGACTAGTTCAGACAATCAAGAAATATTTGCGGCTGCATTACCTGCACTGCTAGATGAACTTATATGTTTTATTGATGGTAGTGATTCAGTTGAGATAAGCCAAAGGTATAAGCTTGGTCACCTGCTTCTTGCATCTAACTCTGTGAAGATCTTTAGTGCAGGCTTTAGTGGGTTCTTTAGAGGGAGAGAGAGTTGGGGAGGGGCTTGAAGAGGAAGTATGATTTCGTAATAATTATTTTCTATTTATCTCTACACTTGTGTGTATGCCATGAAAAATGTTAAAAAAAAGAAAGAAAAGAAAATGCTCTTGTTTTATGTAATCAACATTTTTGGAACTTCTCTTATGTACTGTATACTAAATGTATTTTGTATTCAAGTTTCGTCAATTTTAGATCAGTAAGACGTATAAGAACTTTAGCTCAGCTTGTAACTAAGAATCATTTATCCTGTCTTATGAGACCATCACTAAGGGATTTCTTTTGCTTCCAGGTCAATGTGTTCCTTTTGCATTGTCAAGTGAATTCCTTGTAGGAGTAGAGAGATGTTAGTTGTTCATCATATTGCTTTATGGTAAAATATTTTTCTTCTATCGACCATCATCATTTTGTTTCTGTTTGCAGGCTATCAAGAGTGCCTGAAATGATAAAAGAAATTGCTAGAGTTCTAACTGGCGCTGAAGATCTTCCAGGATTTTTGAGGAATCATTTTGTTGGTCTCCTTAACAGTATCGATAGGAAAATGCTTCATGGAGAGGACTTTTCACTGCAGAGACAAGCTTTGCAACGCATTAAGATGCTAATTGAAATGATGGGCTCTCAGCTTAGTACTTATGTGCCCAAACTAATGGTTCTTCTCATGCATGCCATTGATAAAGAATCTATACAAAGTGATGGTCTCTCTGTCTTACAATTTTTCATTGAACAATTGGCAAACAAATCACCATCTAGCACCCAGCATGTAATTTCCCAAGTTTTTGCTGCCCTTATTCCTTTTTTGGAGAGGTGCAAAGATACTTCTTCTGTACATTTGACGAATGTGGTAAAAATCTTGGAAGAACTTGTGTTGAACAATAAAATTATCTTGAAGCAGCATAGTCACGAATTTCCTCCGTTACCTAGTATCCCTGCTCTATCAGAGGTCAATAAAGCTATCCAAGAAGCACGCGGTTCAATGACTCTAAAGGATCAATTACGCCATAGTGCTGATGGTTTGAACCACGAAAACTTGAATGTTAGGTATATGGTAGTCTGTGAATTGAGCAAGTTACTCACTGTGAGAAGCAAGGATATTGCTGCTCTGATCACTGGTGAAGTAGCTGCAGACATGGATGCTTTGAGTTCTTTGATCACATCCTTACTACAAGGATGTGCAGAAGAATCAAGGACTATTGTTGGGCAACGGCTGAAGTTAGTATCTGCTGATTGTCTCGGAGCATTGGGTGCAGTTGATCCTGCCAAAATAAAAGGTTTTTCATCTGAGCGCTTCAAAATTGAATGTTCAGATGATGACCTTATCTTTGAGTTGATTCACAAGCATCTGGCTAGGGCTTTTAGAGCTGCACCCGATACCATTATTCAAGACTCTGCTGCGTTGGCAATACAGGAGCTGCTAAAGATTGCAGGATGTGGGGCATCTCTCGATGAGAATGCTGGAATTTCTTTGACGCAAATGCTGAAGGATAAGCATACAGTTAATAACCATGGGATGAATGCTAGAGGCCAGAGATTGTGGGACAGATTCTCCAAATATGTTAAAGAGATTATAGCCCCCTGCTTAACCTCTAGGTTTCAGCTTCCAAATGTGGCTGATTCAACGTCAACTGGTCCCATCTACCGACCATCTATGTCATTTAGAAGATGGATTTTTTCATGGATAAGAAAACTGACTGCACATGCGACTGGGTCTCGTGCAAGCATATTTAATGCTTGTCGGGGAATAGTACGCCATGACATGCAAGTAGCAGTTTATCTTCTCCCTTATTTAGTTCTTAATGCTGTCTGTTATGGTTCTGCAGAAGCCCGCCATGGCATAGCTGAAGAAGTATTGTCTGTTCTTGATGCTGCTGCGTCTGATAACAGCAGCACTGCATGTCATGTCATCAGTAATGGGCAAAGTGAAGTTTGCATTCAAGCTGTTTTCACTCTCCTTGATAATCTGGGCCAATGGGTAGATGATGTTGAACAGGAGCTAGCCCTTTCCCGGTCCATTCAATCTTCAGCTTCTAAGAAGCAAGCATCCAGGTCAAAGGATCAAAGTTCAGCTTCTTTGACAGATCAGGAACTGCTTGTACAATGCAGACATGTTTCAGAGCTTTTGAACGCAGTTCCAAAGCTAACCCTTGCCAGGGCTTCGTTCAGGTGTCAGGCTTATGCAAGATCTTTGATGTACTTTGAGTCTCATGTTCATGGAAAATCAGGCTCATTTAATCCTGCTGCTGAGAGAAGTGGCAGTTTTGAGGATGAAGATGTTACATTTCTCATGGAAATATACAGCTGCCTTGATGAACCTGACGGTCTCTCTGGCTTGGCATCTTTACGTAAATCATTAAGCCTACAAGACCAGCTCTTAATAAATAAAAAGTCAGGCAACTGGGCTGAAGTTTTGACCTCTTGTGAGCAGGCTTTGCAGATGGAGCCCACTTCTGTCCAGAGACATTCCGATGTCCTCAACTGTTTATTGAATATGTGCCACCTTCAAGCAATGGTCACTCATGTGGATGGCTTAATTTCTAGGGTTCCTCGATACAAGAAAACATGGTGCATGCATGGTGTGCAGGCAGCTTGGAGGCTTGGCAGGTGGGATTTGATGGATGAATACCTTAGTGGAGCTGATGAAGAAGGTTTACTTTGTAGTGGCTCAGAGAGCAATGCTACCTTTGACATGGATGTTGCAAAGATTCTCAGGGCTATGATGAACAAAGATCATTTCTCAGTTTCTGAGAAAATTGCACTGTCCAAACAAGCACTTATTGCTCCTCTTGCTGCTGCAGGCATGGATTCCTACGTCCGAGCATACCCATTCATTGTGAAACTTCACCTGTTAAGGGAATTGGAGGATTTCCATAATCTTCTTCTTGGTGACTCTTTCTTGGAGAAAATATTTCATTTGGAAGATATTGGTTTTACCAAATTGATGGAGAATTGGGAAAATCGGCTCAGATTTACGCAACCATCACTATGGGCTAGGGAGCCCCTTCTGGCTTTCCGGAGATTGGTGTTTAACGCCAGTGGCCTTGGTGCTCAGGTTGGCAACTGCTGGCTTCAATATGCAAAACTTTGCCGCTTGGCTGGTCACTATGAGACTGCTAACCGTGCTATTTTGGAAGCCCAGACTTCTGGCTCACCTAATGTTCACATGGATAAAGCCAAGCTTCTGTGGAGTACAAGGCGAGCGGACGGTGCCATTGCAGAGTTGCAGCAATTTCTCCTACGTATGCCTGAGAAGGTTTTAGGCTCTGCTGCAAGGTCATCAATTACTAGTCTTTCATTGGTGCCGCTGAATCCTCAATCATCACCTTCCAATACTCAAGGTGTGAATGAGAATCAAAATGTGGCAAAGACTCTCCTTTTGTATACCAAATGGATCCATTACAGTGGGCAGAAGCAAAAGGAAGATGTCATAAGCCTTTATTCCCGGGTTAGAGAATTACAGCCTAAGTGGGAAAAAGGATTCTTTTATTTGGCTAAGTATTGTGATGAGGTTCTTTTGGATGTCAGGAAACGTCAGGAAGACAACTCTGAATTAGGTCCCAGGGTAGTGCCAGCAGCTTGTGCTCCTGCTTCTTCAAATACTGAGAAGCGTTGGTGGTATCATCTTCCAGATGTGCTGTTATTCTATGCTAAGGGGCTGCATAAGGGGCACAAAAATCTCTTTCAGGCTCTTCCAAGATTGCTGACGCTGTGGTTTGAGTTTGGAAGCATTTATCATCAGTGCAGGTCATCATACAATGAAGATTTGAGAAAGGTTCATGAGAAGGTAACGTGTTGTTGCCGTTTAAAATTTTATTAATCTGAACTGCATAGTGAACTTCTTGTTTACTGAAGCAATAAATCTTCCATTATAATATTTTGCCAGGTGATGAGCATAATCAGAGGCTGTTTGAAAGATTTGCCAACATATCAATGGTTAACAGTTCTTCCACAATTGGTTTCTCGAATCTGCCACCAGAATGAAGAAATAGTTAAATTGGTGAAACGCATCATCACCTCTGTTCTCTGGCAATACCCACAACAAGCCTTGTGGATTATGGCAGCTGTTTCAAAATCTGCAGTCCCTTCGAGGCGAGAGGCAGCTGCTGCAATCATACAAGAAGCTAAGAAAGGTTTCAACCAGGGAAATGGTGGAAGCAATTTGTTTGTACAGTTTGCAAACTTAATTGATCATCTTATTAGGTTGTGCTTCCACCCAGGGCAGCCAAAAGCAAGAACAATTAATATCTCAACTGAATTCAGTGCCTTGAAAAGGATGATGCCATTGGAAATTATCATGCCAATTCAACAATCTCTTACTGTTAGTTTGCCAACCTATGAAATCAATCATAGTGAGCCACTCACTTTCAATATTTTCTCCGGTTCAGATCTTCCATCAATTTCAGGAATATCTGATGAGGCCGAGATTCTTTCATCTCTTCAGCGACCTAAGAAAGTATGTTCTTCTGCTGCACATGTTTCAATAAAAAAAGTCTGAGCATGACACTTTTAATTCTAGCTAGAACATTACAGTAGATTTGCAAATTTTTAGTTCTCACAACTTGGTTACAAAATACCATGGAAATTTGGCACAAATATATTCTGTTGAATGCAACTTCTGTTTTGAAATAAGAATGTGCCAAAAAATGTCTTAGGGACTTGATTGTTCTCTGTGGTACTATTTTCCTTGGAATAATATATTTTTACATTTTGCAGATTGTTCTATTGGGTAGTGATGGCATTGAACGCCCATTCCTATGTAAACCCAAGGATGACCTCAGAAAAGATGCTCGTATGATGGAGTTTACTGCCATGATAAATCGTTTGCTATCCAAATATCCTGAAAGCCGTCGAAGGAAACTGTACATTCGCACATTTGCAGTGATCCCTCTTACAGAGGATTGTGGTATGGTTGAATGGGTGCCCCATACTCGTGGACTTCGACATATTCTTCAAGATATATATATAACCTGTGGAAGGTTTGATAGGCAGAAGACAAATCCTCAGATCAAAAGAATTTATGATCAATGCCAAGGCAAAATGCCAGAAGATGAGATGTTGAAAAACAAGATCCTTCCTATGTTCCCTCCAGTTTTCCACAAATGGTTTTTGACCACTTTTTCTGAGCCTGCTGCTTGGTTTAGGGCTCGGGTTGCTTATGCCCACACGACTGCGGTTTGGTCGATGGTTGGACACATTGTGGGTCTGGGAGACCGTCACGGTGAAAATATTCTCTTTGACTCTACTACCGGTGATTGTGTTCATGTTGACTTCAGCTGCCTCTTTGACAAAGGGTTGCAACTGGAGAAGCCTGAGTTGGTACCTTTCAGGTTGACCCAGGTAACAAGAAGTTTCCTTTTGACAGAAGTACAAAAATGCCTTGTAATTGTATTCTAGCTGTACTAACACTAACCTGTCCCCGAATAAATTCTTGTAATAATCACATATTGGAACAAAATTCATGGAATCATGGAGTTAAATTTGAGGCTGAAGTATTTAAGAACGTATAAGCATTGAATAGTCAATTTATGATTTGTCATTTCTTATTCTCATGGGCACTATTTGCAGAACATGATAGATGGTTTGGGCATCACTGGATATGAAGGTGTCTTCTTGAGAGTCTGCGAAATTACACTTTCAGTGTTGAGGACACACAGAGAGACTTTGATGAGTGTTCTTGAGACTTTCATCCATGATCCTCTAGTGGAATGGACAAAATCTCATAAATCCAGTGGTGTAGAAGTTCAGAACCCACATGCACAGGTTTTGATCATTGACCTTAGTTTATCTTCTGTCAGAAAATCTCTCAACATTACAAATTGGTTAATTTTTACTTAAAGATTGTTACGGTGATGAATGCAGAGAGCCATCAGTAATATTGAGGCAAGATTGCAAGGAGTGGTCGTTGGTGTTGGAGCTGCGCCGTCATTGCCTCTAGCAGTCGAAGGTCAGGCTCGTCGCTTGATCACTGAAGCAGTTTCACATAAAAATCTTGGGAAGATGTATATATGGTGGATGCCATGGTTTTAATGGTGAAAGATTGGAGGGTGTATGTAAAAGTTCAAGGCAAAGTAGAAATAGAGGGAAGATCCTGAAAAGTGCTAAATTGCTTGCTAGCATTTACAACTGGATCCCCTGTAAGACCTAGCTGCACCTGGTCTCTGTACATATGCAATCGGTTGTCTTTTACATCTTCTGCCTTCGAACAAGAAATGTATGATAGTCATTCTGTATATCAGTAAAGAATCGATTCGTTCGGTAATCTATCCGGTGACTGTATTAAGTCGACAATTTTCAAGCTTTATGCATTTGACAATACTGTATAAGATTCAACAACTCAAATCTAAATATAAGAAAATTCTGCAGTAACTTATTGCAGCCATTCAATAATAGCTTTCCCTTTAGCAACAAAACAACCAGTGTTCTTCCTGTCAATCCTCAGTGGACTTCTTGTGCGAGTCACAAGTTCTTTAACCATAGATTTGATTGGTGATTCCCCTCTAATGCTGCTATGCTTTCCTGATCCACAGACCACTGTGATCTCAGTTGGGAAAACTTGGTTTCTCTTAATAGATCTATTCCTTATCTCCTCCATCCACTGCAACATAACTACATAAGCAGAAGCTAAATGCATTCCATGCAAATCCAGCTTCGCTTCAGAGTTACTCCACTTGATTGCCTCATTCAAAACTGATGATTCAACCAATTCTTTAATCAACAAGGCCTCATCTTCATTTAAAACCTCCATCAAGTCTCGAAATGAAATTGGATAACCATAGTGACTATCTATGCCAGAGACAATCGCCATGATTGTAGGACAAGAATTCAATACTGAATTGTAAGTTCTTAAAGAGAAAGGAATGCCACAAGTCTTCATCTTCTGCAACCAATGAATCATATGAGAGTGTGCATTGTGAGCTCCATAAGAAGAAAGAATCATGTTTGAACAAACTGTGTCAACTTCAAGCCCTTGGCTTTCCATTTGTCGAAGAGTCTTGTGCATATCTTGAAACAATCCTAGTTTTCCATATCCATACAAAACACACCTGAACTCAAACAAGGATGCCTTGAGCCCTTTCCCTCTCATCTCACCAATCAAATCCTCAGCCTCTCTAGGACTCCCCATCTCACACAATCCACTGATCATTGCCTTGTACCCTTGCTTTTTCACATAAAAAGAGTTGGAATCACAAACAAGCTGATTCAAGCGAGAGAATGAATCATCAAAGCCTTGAAATGCATTGTGCTTGGAGTGGGACTCAATCAAGTTGCAGTAGAACTGAAGGAGGTCTCTCTCTTTGGACTGTAACTTGGAAATGGATTCAGAAAGAAGAGTTGCAGACTCATCATACCTACCCTGTTTCTCAAGCAAAGCAACAAGTTGTGCCACTAGCTTGGGATTCCAATCAAACCACGGTGCTTCACTAATCTCTGAATAGAGCTGTAAAGAACACACAAATCGACACAAGAACTGGGGTTACTAAATTGAAATATCCAATATCAAGCTAAGAAGAAAGAAGAGAGAAACCCCAGAAAATGGAGACAAATTGCTCATAAAGTGATGCTCTTGGGTAATCTTTAAATGGGCAATCTGAATCCATGTCAAAGTTTCCAACTTTTCTATCTTCCATGAACTTATAAAGTTTCAAACTTCAATCAAGTCTAGAAAGAGTGAGACGTAGAAAGAGAGAGAGAGAGAGCTTACTGGGAAGGCTATGGAGGAGAGGTGAGGGTGTGTAGTATGAGGAGATAGAAGGTGAGAGAGAGCATCAAGAGCCACTGGTTTCGGCGACGATCCGACAAACTTTCTTATCAAGCGGTTCACATTTTCATTGGTAGTGCTTGCGGCAACAGAAGATAAGAACCGCTCGCCTTGTTTGCTTAGTCCAACGCATACACTACAACTCAATCTTTTCCTAAGGAACGGCGGCGGTTGTTGGGGGCGGAAGTACCGGTGAACGACGCAGTGATGGTGGCGGCTCCGGTTGGTCCATGACACATATACTGTGCATACCACCCTTTCCATGATATGTAAGCGAGTTCTGAGTAATTGGTAATGATTCTCCTGACTTGTTGGAAGATGATGAGGAGGTTAAAGATCGACACTTCAACCAAGTTTGGAACTTTTGAGGTTTCTAGGCGCGCGTCTGAGGTTGCTACTTTAGGTTCTCACTGTTTCTCTTCAGGTTCAAGACCCAGAAACTCGTTTAGGGATACTAGTTTACTTGCAGAGAACAAGAAGATCTCCCATTTCATACGAATTGGTCAGATTAACGAAGCAAGAGCATTTTTTGACAATATGGGACGTAGGAACACGGTGTCTTGGAACTCAATGATAAGTGGGTATGTGAAGAGGAGGGAGATGACTAAGGCGAGGAAGTTGTTCGACGAAATGCCTGAGAGAGATGTTGTGTCTTGGAACTTGATGATCTCTGGGTATGTTTCATGTGGAGGGAACAGGTTTATAGAGGAGGGTAGGTGCTTGTTTGAGATGATGCCAAAGAGGGATTGCGTATCTTGGAACACCATGATTAGTGGGTATGCGAAGAATGGGATGATGGATCAGGCATTGTTGTTGTTTAATAGAATGCCTCATCGGAATGTTGTATCCTGGAATGCTGTGGTTTCAGGGTTGTTGCAGAATGGTGACGTGATGCGTGCGATTGAGTTCTTTAACCAGATGCCGGAGAGAGATGCAGCTTCTCTGAGTGCACTTGTATCGGGTCTTATTCAGAATGAGGAATTGGATGGAGCTAAAAGAGTTCTGTTGGAGTACAAGAATAAGGATGGTGCAAAAGAGAATCTGGTGCATGCATATAATACTTTGATTGCCGGGTATGGCCAGAAAGGATTGGTTGATGAAGCTCGAAAACTTTTTGATCGAATCCCATTTCGTAATGACGAAAGAGACAAAAACAATGAGAGATTTGAGAGAAATGTGGTGTCTTGGAATACCATGATCATGTGCTATGTAAAGGCTGGAGATATGGTTTCTGCCCAGGAACTCTTTGAACAAATGATCGAACGAGATACATTTTCATGGAATACTATGATCAGTGGGTATGTTCATGTGTTGGATATGGAGGCAGCGTCAAATCTCTTCTCCAAAATGCCCAATCGCGACATCCTTTCTTGGAACTTGATGGTCTCAGGGTATTCACTGACAGGTAATCTGGAGCTTGTTAGTGATTTCTTTGAGAAGATGCCTGAAAAAAGTTTGGTATCATGGAATTCTGTCATAGCTGGGTATGAAAAATATGAAGATTTCAATGGAGCAATAGAGCTCTTTCTTAGGATGCAATCTGAAGGCGAGAAACCCGATCGACACACTTTATCTTCAATTCTCAGTGTATCTACTGGGATTATGGATCTGAACCTGGGTATGCAGATTCATCAGCTGGTTACAAAAACAGTTATTCCCGACACGCCGATAAATAACGCCCTAATTACCATGTACTCAAGATGCGGGGCAATACTCGAGGCAAGAACCATCTTTGAGGAACTGAAACTGAAGAAAGAAGTTATCTCTTGGAATGCAATGATTGGAGGATATGCATCCCATGGTTATGCCTCAGAAGCTCTAGAGCTTTTCAAATTGATGAGACATTTTGAAGTGCAGCCTACTTACATAACTTTCATTTCAGTTCTGCATGCCTGTGCTCATGCAGGGCTGGTTGAAGAGGGCCGAAGGATATTTAAATCAATGCGAAGTGAATACGGTGTCAAGCCAACGGTTGAACACTTTGCCTCCCTTGTCGACATTGTTGGTCGGCACGGACAACTTGAGGAGGCCTTGGATTTGATCAAAAGCATGCCTTTTGAGCCGGACAAGGCTGTTTGGGGTGCATTACTGGGTGCTTCAAGGGTGCATAACAATGTAGAGATGGCTAGAGTTGCAGCTGAAGCATTGATGAAACTTGAACCAGAGAGTTCGACTCCTTATGTCTTGCTACACAACATGTATGCCAATATGGGGTGTTGGGATGATGCAGCAGACATTAGAGGGATGATGGAAAGGAACAATATCCAGAAACAAACAGCACGAAGTTGGATTGATTCTGGCTACTAATGCTTATTTGTGGCACTTGTTAACCTTTCAACTTTGCGAGATTATGGAATGCCAGAGAGTATAGAACTCAACAAAGTTCAATTTATATTTGATGATGATCCACTCCTGCAGCACAAGGGAGAGGAACTACAACCGGGAAGAGATGGCCACTCTTCCAGATTTCCATGCCCAAAAGAGTAAACCGATGTGGAAAATTGGTGAAGAATTGTATAATTCCTTCCTAGGTACATCAATTTCCATTCTGGTTCAATGACAAAGGTGTATCCTTAGGTCCAACATGTTACCATCAAGGTAAGGGCCTTTGAGAATATGAAGATAACCACAATACACGTCTCATTCATTATACCTGAGTGTCAGTATAGTTTCCTGCATCAGTCATTCTATAGAGTAGTTGTATCTAAGTTAGGTCTGTATGATTTTAGAATTCAAAAACTCTGATACACTAAGTTAGCTTTCTCATAACAATTTCACCCCTGACCATTTCCAGGTATTTGGTACCTACAGATTAGCTGGAGGTTTAAACATACATCAAATGGATTTGTGCCATATTGTGGTGAGTATTTTGATCTGCAGAATCAGTATCCTGTGTACCAGAAGATCAGTCGAATTCGATACAGTTTCCGGGTTTTTTGGCATGCTGTTTCTACCTTGTCCATCTTTCTTAAGGTCATAAAGACTTGAGAAAAAGTTGGGAGAAAAAGTTGGCCAACTGAGAAAGTTAACTGGTTAGAGTTCTTTCAGAAGTTGTAAACTCAAACTCAATGTTTAATTGTCTCCTAGTTCCAGTACCAAGTTGCTTCAGGACAATTGTCTTGTCGGTTAAACCAAAGTGAACAAACAGATTTCCTTTGTCTGAACTTTAATTTCTCAAAATGTCTCTTACCAACTTAGGAGAGACAGCCTTAGTTTACTGCAATTTTTGTTAAGTTCGGGTCTAAACCCCAGTCTAAACCCTAGTCCAAACCCTTCTTGAACCGAATTTGTATCTAACCTGAAAATCAACCTTAATTATAAAAAAATAAACATCATAATATGTCAAAATCAATCATGTAAAAGTTCCAAAAGGAAAGAAAGAAATTTCCTGAATTTCCATCTTTGATGATATTAATGTTAGATGTTGGATTCATTGGTTTGATCCAAACTTGTCATTTTATTAGTTTGATTCCTCTGATTGGAAGCTTTTTCACTACATTGTTTTGTCTCTTCATCTTGTCTCTTAGTTGGAAAGACACAAATCCTACAAGTGTTAACTCCGTTAGGACAAGAGCTCATAAAATGTATACCAACTTCACCGTAACTTTGGAGAATCACTCCTTTTATTGATAGGAACTTAAAAAAAAACATATCATCCCGGTCTAAATTTAACGAGTTAAGTTTGAATAAGTTGACTTTTAAATTACATTTAAATTTAAAAGATTGGCTTGAACCGATCCAAATAAAATAATATCTTGTAATCCAATTTTATACAATAATGTCAAATTGAATACAATTTCTATTAAATCACATAAACTCTACCTATTTAATTAGTTAGCCTCATTTAGAGTTAGCAATGATTGGATCATGTCGAATATAAAACGACGTAATTTTAGTTGAATTTATTAAAATTATATATTATTTTAGTGGGTAAATTTTTGGATTAACGCAATAGCCTACAAATCACGTCAATCGGGTACTCTACATTAGGTAAGCCTTATATGACAGACTCGATCGAGAGAACATAAATAGAAGAAATCAAACACAAAACTTTTTATCTTATACCCTTCCACTCTACCGACTCGACCATCCCTAAGGTAGTTTCTAGTCGATCTTTCGTACTTAAAACCAATTCAAACCTTGATCAACTCGGATTCAACCAGTTAACTTCAGATCAGACTGAACCGATTCTCAGTATCATTAACTTCTGAAGTCATGCTCTAAAAGGTTTCGTTAGTGTCATTTATCATGAGGTTCCACCCACCTTCGTCCAATGGCTAAAAGAGCATTACCATGCTTATCTACCGTTGACATGGCGCCACGTGTCATCCTACTACACATGTATGCTCAAGCACTCACAAACAGCAACTATAAAACATAAAACTACGGAGATTGTATTGCTCTGAGCCACCACATAGTGCGATGGTTGTAATACTGTAGAGATTAGAGAGATCGAGAAGGGAAGTGATCTTATTAAGCATGGGGAAGGATTTAGAGTATCATAACTGATTCTGGGGAGGGATTAGGATAGAGGGTATCTCCAGTTTCAATCCGTTGTCTTCACTGTCGTTTCTTGTTCATTTGTTTTGTCAATCTTTTACTCGCCGATCCTTTTGGATTAATCAAATTTCTTGATCGAAGTTCCGTCTTTTCTGTTTCTTTTCTCGTTTTGCGATTCTGGGTTTGTCTTCTTTTTTTTCTTGAAAAATGGTAGGAAAGAGGCCGAGAACGAGTTTTGACAAGGCGGTGGTCGACGTTTGGCACCGAGAGGTCGGCGAGCTCTCGACCCATGACTTCGCTCACCGTCGTCGTGCTTCCAAGGTCTACAAAGAGTCGGTTTTTACCTTCTTCTGCTGTGATTTTTTCCTTTTTTTTTTTGATCTTTTGTCTTGAATTGTGAATATCTGGAAGGTTTTGTGTTTGTCATCCGATAATTGATTGAAATGCACTGTGGTTGAATCCTCTGCTTGCTTTTTTTGGTCCTCCAAGTGAACAATAACTTGCTTCTCAAAAGTTATGTGTGCAGCCATGGATATTAGGTTTGCAGTCATGTTCCGCATAGTTTTATGCTCAATCACAAGTTATTAGGAGATTGATGCTGGTTACTTGAGCTTGTACTTTTATACAAACTTAAATTCTTAGTGTAGAGCTCTTAAGTTTATAGGGTAGCAACCGATAGTAAGGGTTTTAGAGTAGTGTGGACATTCGTCGCCCATTCTTCTTGTTATATTGGTGGTTTCTGGTCTTATCTCCAAATTTCATATTGTAGTTGATTTAGTGAACTGGGAACTTCAGAAGAAAATATCTGGTAAATGAATATGAAAGTGTATTGAACCGAATCTTTAGTCTTGTCTCATGTTTGTTAAGCGATGAAGAATTCAGAAAGGACTGTTTATATATTATCGGACTTATGTTAGTATTTTGCACTACAATTGAATGTATTTTTGTGATTATATTTTGAAAGCTCACGAGTATAGCACCGAGGCAACTGTAATACTGTTAATGCGCTTCAAGTGAACCCTTATTCTATTTGCATTTATTTCAAAACTACTAGATTTGACTGGATTCTAGCTTACTTGAACTTTTATTATTTCATTTTGTAATAAGATCTAAAAGGAGTAGTATGGTGACATAAAACTGTGAGACTAATTGCCATTTAGTTTTCAATGTGAAGCTGAAGAAGAAACCCATGACACATTCAGAATGAGGTTGAAAATGTAAACTATCGTTTCTTTTTTAGCTGTTGGCTATGGGTGTGAAACAAAAATCAAAAGAATTTAATGATTTCTCAGGGAAATGCTAATATTTGAAGATTGCAAATTTTAAGATATATATTAAAAACCCCCTTGAGGATTTATTATAGTAGTTAATCATAAGCTTATACTACAAAGCAACTTGAAGTAATAGATCTTATGTGCATGCTTTCATCTATTAAATTGTCATGTTTTAAGCACTCTTTAACTGACAATATAAGTTCCACCAATATATTGTCATTATTTAGTTTCATTTACTTGGCTTTCAGCTTGCAAAACACTCGAGTCGATGATGCCTGACGAATGATTAACGTCTTCTCACTGTATCTCGTTTCACTTTGATATATTGAAGCTCCAATTTGATGATTGTTATATAATACAGGACCTTGTGCAACGACTTGAGATCTACAAGAAGCTAGACAAGCATAAAGGTTGCGTAAACACAGTAAGCTTCAATGCAGATGGAGATATCCTGGTTTCTGGTTCTGATGACAGGCAAGTAATACTCTGGGAATGGGAAAGTGGACGTATCAAACTCTCATTCCATTCTGGCCATAGTAATAATGTTTTCCAAGCAAAGATCATGCCAAACACGGATGACCATAGCATTGTTACTTGTGCAGCAGATGGTCAGGTAATTCCTTCTTTTCGGATGGTGTTCCTGGATGAGAATTAGTTGGTGCCTTAACCCTCGTATTTTAGAAAAAGATTTATAAGTCAGAAATATAACTGTTCTAGGTGCTTTTGTTGTCTTTTATTTACATTTTCTTCACTGTTAGTCAAGATGAGGTCTTGTGTTGTCCTTGTGTTCTTTGAATTTATGGTCCATAGTTCTTTTTAATATTCTGGTTACTGGGATTATTCGTTTCTGCTATCCTCAATATTAGGTTCGACATGCGCAAATATCAGAGCATGGACAAGTGGAGACTACATTGCTTGGGAGGCATCAAAGACGAGCACATAAATTGGCTATCATTCCTGGAAGCTCTCACATATTTTATACTTGTGGTGAGGACGGACTAGTTCAACATGTGAGTTGAGAATATATCACTTAAAGTGGTTGTAAATCAAAGATTTTCCCTTTTAGTGTATCTCAACAACTTTAATAGGCTTCTATTATCCAAAGAGCTGCTCATTTATGGAGTCCTTTTACTTATCTTCTTTTGTCTTTCTTGTTCAACCTCATATCTTACATGCGATGTTAATCTGCTTATTCATCAGTGTTTTGCTATTTTCTTGAATGAGAGTTTCTGTGATCATTCATTTTAAACAATTTATACATGTATATGACTCAGCCAACTTGTGGTGCAGTTTGATCTTAGAAGTGGGTCTGCTACAGAGCTTTTCACTTGTCAACCGGTTGAAAGGAGGGGCCATATGTCAGTTGTGAATCTGAATGCAATCACAATTGATCCAAGAAACCCAAATCTGTTCGCAGTTGCAGGATTGGATGAGTATGCTCGGCTTTATGATATCCGCAAGTATAAATGGGATGCATCAACGGATTTTGGTCAACCTACAGATTACTTTTGTCCACCACATTTGATCGGAAACGAGGATGTTGGAATAACCGGCTTGTCATTCTCAGATCAAAGCGAGCTTCTGGTTTCTTATAATGATGAGCACATCTATCTCTTCACGAAAGACATGGGATTGGGACCTAATCTAGTTCGGTCCTCCACACTCTCCATGGGCAGTGATACAAGTGATGTGGGATCTGGATCAGAATCTCCTTCAGTCGTGGATGCTGATGGTAAAGCTGTTCCTCAAGTTTATAAAGGGCATACGAACTGTGAGACTGTGAAGGGTGTCAACTTCTTTGGGCCAAGATGTGACTATGTGGTGAGTGGGTCTGACTGTGGTCGCATATTTATCTGGAAGAAAAATGGTGGAGAGCTCATCCGTGTAATTGAAGCTGATAAGCATGTGGTGAACTGTATTGCATCTCATCCCCATTTGACAGTCCTTGCTAGCAGTGGAATTGAGAGGGACATAAAGATGTGGACTCCAAAGGCGATGGAGAGAGCTACTCTTCCGATAAACATTGAACAGGTATATGCATTATTAAATTAATCTTTTAATGACTTCTAATCCATTTGTTTGAAATGGTAGTAATCATACTTGACATGGATGGTTGACTAGAAACCATATTTTCCATTTGAAGAGGTTTTTTCAAGATAGTAATGTATAAATGATATTGGAAGTTGAAATAAAAACACTTATCTTGTGCAAAAAGAAAATAAAAGCTAAGGAACCTGTAATTGATATGAATGTATCCCTATTAATGTCAATGGAGAAGAAAACTTCAAAATATGTTGCGTAAAGATATGCTAACCCTGATCCTACTAAAACAGTGACTTGAATCAAAACTAAACCCTCCTCTAATAAGATATTGTAATTCCTTTCCTAATAAATTTAAATAGCTAACTAAATAACAAAACTAGTTTTAATTCCAGTTCAGGTATCTTTTCTTTATTTTGCATCCTTTGTTGAACTATCAAACTTCCTTCCAATGATACATAATTGTTGGGTTTTTTTTGGCAGGGGAGCATAGCTAAAGACTTATTTTTTGGCCCTTTTAGTTTTAACAGCCCTCCATATCTATGTCCAGTTTCTTTCCTAGTTAATCTATATTGGACATTTCTGTCTTAGCTGTTCACTCATTTTGGTATAGTGAAGTAGCATGTATTTTGGAGAGTCAATTTATATAGGCTTTAGTTTGACTATCTTGGGTGTGGTCATTTGTTTCCATCCATCTGCAAAAGGCTGGGGATAAGTGAATTTTTTACAACTTGTAATGGTAATTGCTTGCAAATTTGGGTACAAATATTGATTCTACAAACTATATAGTAGGTGGGGACTAATTTCTCTGATTTTACTTCTTTGGAAAAAGGTTCTGATGCCTTGTTGCATTTCTTCTAATGAAGAGGATGATGACGATGATTACTTCTATGAATATCAGGGTTCTGATGGGGGCGATGAGGATAAGGATTGGGATGAGGATGAGGATGAGGGTGAGGGTGAGGATGAGGATGAGGATGAGGATGAGGATGAGGATGAGGGTGAGGATGAGGGTGAAGACAATCATGACTTGGAGAATGAAGATGATCATCTTAACAATTATGATTATGACGTTATTTTACTTGACAGTAGTAGTGATGATGATGATGATGATGGTGATGATGATGATGATGCAAGTGAAAGATCTAATATAAACTTTCTGTTTTAAACAGAAACCGAAGCCTAGAGGATGGATGTATCATGT
>JAOQMR010000212.1:33066430-33078524 GCA_027563865.1 Erythroxylum pelleterianum | reverse complement strand
TGGACTTCTCCTACGGTTAAGATCAGATAAGGGCCCACAGCCTCCATCACGCTTCATGCTATCTACACCACGTGATTACGCCTTACTCTCACGTGCCCGCATAAATTTAAACACGTTGACCGTTGAGTACTGCATCTACAGCAACTGAATTAACGGTCACTCCTCTCCCCGCCCAAACATAACGCCACAAGCAAGCGACTCATGAGTATCTGAAGCCACCGTCTTCTCAACCTTGAATCCGCCGAGGAAAATGGCAGCTCCGCTTGTTTGGAAATGCATTTACGGTTCGTACGCACCGGAGAACCTGTCCCGGAAGCGAATGGGAGCTCGGAATGCAGCTCAAGTGCTGGAAGTTTCTTCAAAGTTGGGAAAAAAAAGGTCCGATAAAGCAACACAAACCCTTGAAAGGGCTTGTTTAGTTCGTGGGGTCAAACTCAATAGTCTCGCTCTCTTAACGGCTCTTAAAGCTTTTGCGGATAGAGGGTCGATGGACGACGCGCTCTATGTGTTTGAGAAAATGAATCGCTCGGAGACTTACATATGGAATGTTGTTATTAGAGGTTTCTTTAACTCTGGGTTGTTCCAAGAAGCGATTGAGTTTTATTATAAGATGGAAAATGAGGGGGTCAGAAGTGATAATTTTACTTTCCCTTTTGTGATTAAAGCGTGCAGTGAGTTGTCGTGTTTAGTTGAGGGTCAAAAGATTCACGCAAAGTTGATTAAGAAAGGGTTGGATTTGGATGTTTATATTTGTAATTTTCTTATTGAATTTTATGCGGAACTTGGATTGATCGAGCTTGCGGAGAAAGTTTTTAAAGGGATGGCTGTCAAGGACTTGGTTTCTTGGAACTCTATGGTCAGTGGGTATCAAGCTGTTGGGGATGGATTGAACTCATTGAATTGTTTTAGAGAAATGTTCGATATGAGAAAGAAACCTGACAAATTTAGCATGATTAGTTCTCTCGGTGCTTGTTCAATGGAGGATTTTCTTTGTAGCGGAAAAGAAATACATTGCCAAGCTATTAGAAGTGGGCTTGAATTGGAGATCATGGTACAGACATCACTTGTTGATATGTATGGCAAGTGTGGTGAAGTCAATTATGCAAACAGGGTGTTCAGCAGGATCTTCTCTAGAAACATTGTGGCTTGGAATGCCATGATTGGTGCTTATAGTCTAAATGCTTATCATTTGGAGTCATTGTCTTGCTTGAAAAGGATGCAGGAGGAGGATAACTTGATTCCGGACAATGTTACGATGATTAATTTACTTCCTTCTTGTTCACAATTGGAAGCATTCTTGATAGGTAAATCTATCCATGGGTACTCCATAAGGAGAAACCATGTCCCCCATGTAGTCTTGGAAACTGCTCTAGTTGACTTGTATGGAAAATGTGGAGTGCTGAAATTGGCAGAATGTGTATTTGGTCAAATGCACGAAAAGAATTTGGTTTCGTGGAATGCGATGATTTCTGCTTATGTACAGAATGGACGGAATGGAGAAGCTCTGGATTTGTTTCAAGATCTCTGGCATGTGCATCACAAACCAGATGCAGTTACAATTGCAGGTATCCTACCTGCCTATGCTGATTTAGCATTAATTTGCGAGTGTAAGCAGGTTCATGCTTATATCGTAAAGTCAGAACTAGTTCCAAACACTTCCATCTCAAATTCAATCATGTACACATATGCCAAATGTGGAGGTCTCCAGAGTTCAAGAAAAATTTTTGATCACATGATCTATAAGGATGTTGTATCATGGAATACGATAATGATGTGTTATGCTATTCACGGGTTTGGAGCCACATCGATCCAGTTTTTTTCAGAAATGAAGGAGGAAGGACTTGAACCAAATAGGAGCACCTTTGTTTCCCTGCTGTCATCTTGCAGCATTTCTGGCTTAGTTGATGAAGGCTGGGAGTTCTTCAGTTCCATGAAAAGTCAGCATGGTATTGACCCTGGTATAGAGCATTTCGGTTGTATGCTAGATCTTCTTGGTCGTACGAGGAATCTGGATGCAGCCAGGCGTTTTGTTGAAGAGATTCACGTGGTTCCAACAGCCAGAATCTGGGGTTCTTTGTTAGCTGCAAGTCGGAAAAGCAATGATACAGTGTTGGCGGAACTAGCAGCTAGGGAAATTTTCTCTTTGGAACATGATAATACAGGTTGCTACGTCTTACTTGCCAATATGTATGCTGAAGCTGGGAGGTGGGAGGATGTAAAACGGATTAAATACATGATGGAAAAGAACGGGATATCGAAGACGATCGGATGCAGTACAGTTGAGATCAGTGGGAAAAGACACAGATTCATCAATCAGGACAAGTCCCACGCCCAAAAGAACACCATCTATGATGTGCTGGATATTGTCTTGAGAGAAGACAGATATGTTCATTCTCTTAACAAATTCAGACCAGAAGACTTAATTAAAAGAAGGGCAAAGTCACCCGAAACTCACAGTGCCAAACTGGCCATCTGTTTTGGGTTGATCTCTACAGAAGTTGGAAATCCTGTGATTGTTAGAAAAAACACCAGAATATGTGAAAATTGCCATAATTCTGGAAAGAAGATATCACAATTCACAAAAAGAGAAATAATTTTGGGGGATTCAAAGATGTTTCATCATTTCCGTGACGGATCTTGTTCGTGTAGGGATTACTGGTAATTGTTCGACAGAGTCCTTGTAATCAAGCCTTAATGGTCCTTCTGCTAACCCAATGAAGCACATTTATCAGTTTGGTCACTTGATGGGGACTCCATTAAGCATGTAAAGGTTGTCATAATTCCAGAAAGAAGATATCACAGATCACAAAAATAGAAATAATTCTGGGAGATTTGAAGATGTTTGGTCATTTCTGACGCGGATCTTGTTTGTGCCGGGATTACTGGTATTTGTTTGACAGAATTCTCCTTGATGATATTTCTGCTAACACAATGAAGCACATTTATCTGTTTGCTCACTTGAGTGGACTCCATGAAAGCTGCTTGAGATTATATTATATGGCCACTTGAACAAGTACATTTATAGGTATACTCAAGCAGATTTTACATATCAGAAAATTGACATAAAATAAATTTTCATCTTTTTGGGTGATTCACTAAACTGACACGAGTTTACACAAACTTCGAGTCGGACTTCTCGGTCTAACCCGACCCATTAACATGCCCAATTCTCTCTTGAGAAGTTGCACTGATATGATCAAAACTTAAAAAAACTTAAAAGAGTGAACGGACCAATACGAACTAAGGGCCAAGGAGATTAATTATAGAGAAAAAAAAAGAGGAATGGAAATTTCCACCAACCAATCATTAAATGACATGCTTTAAGAATGATAAGATATTAAATGTGAACTTTGGTTGTTGGTTGTAAACTTTGGTCTGAAAACTGCCACATGAGGACATTGCTTTTAAATTAAGACTGATAAGAGGTCAGGCTCATAGAGGGTTTTTTTTTTTTCCATTCTCAAGTTTGTACCGTCTCCTTTCTAAAATAAAAGTCATTTTAGGAGGATGTACATTTATTAAAAAAGTTAATGAAATATTTGATACACCCTTATTAATTGCATGTTGAAGTGCCTTGAAAATATAATCTTTGTAATCAAGATATGAGAGAAATTAAAAGATAATTTCGGAAGTAAAATCATAAATATGCATAAAAAGTTACGAACGACACTTATTTTGAATAATTAAAATTCCTCTAAAACAACTTTTATTTTAGATAGGAGGGAGTATTTGTTAAATATTATTTTGATATGTTAATTTTGACCCGATTAAACTAAATTTAAGAGTTATTGAATTCGATTCAAGTTTAATTAAACTTGATTCGTAAGTTCGAATTAATTTTTTTTTCGAGCTCGGCTCAAACGATAAACAAATCTAAAACTTACAAAAATGATGTTATTTTAAGATTGAATTGAAATCGGTTTAGGTCAACTTTCTTGAGTTGAAGCTCAATCATAACTTAAAATTGGATTAACTCAAACATTTATCTATTAACTTAAAACAAAAACAAAGATAAGAAAAAGTGCATAACACACTCATGTTGTTTTATGATAATATCAAAAACCATTTCCTCATCAATCAATCAATCTCCGAAAGTTATAAAAATAATAATTAGAAAAAATTCATTATTTACAAGTCTGCCACTATCTGCCAGTCAAAGTTGACGAGCATTATGAGGAAAAACATTTCCGTTCACCGTCCGGTGACATCACCATCACTCGGTTTTTAAGTCATCATTCCCGCCGTCGATCGCTTCACTCCTCTCCCAAATCACGTCTCTGAACGGCTTCACGACGATTCCGGCGAGCCACTCAAGACACCCGCATTCACGGCAACACTTCTCCTTCAATCCCCCGAACAGCCCTCGATCGCCAACCTCCGGCGGCGTCGACATGGGCTGCAAGTAAGCCAAAGCCGCGTGCTTTACAAGTGGGTTTTTGATGGGTATCTCGTACCAGCTCGAGTTGTGGGTCGGCGAGACGATCGACGGCGGAGACGACGACGGTACCAATATATCCCGCAAACTCGTGTACCCACCACCGCCGCCGCCGCCGCTCTGTACGGTGGTCATCTCTACTTCGACGAACGAGGAATGGTGGTCGAAGCCGTTGTGTTCGAGGAAGGTCGAGTCGGGATTTGGATTGGGTGATGAGTTCTGAGATATAACAGTTGTTGAAGGATCCATATAAGTTTTCTTTGGTCTGGCAGGTTACTGGCATGAGGACGGTGTTGATTTAGAGAGGAGATGGAAGATGGCAAAGGGTTAGATCGGTTTTATGAGACAGACATGTGAGATTATGCTATGCATGAAGCTGAGTTGGAGTTTATATAGCTTCCATTAATGGAGTTTCAAGCTTTCTTCTTTTCTGGTTTCATCTGTAGAAGTGCGTAATAGGAGGGAGTCTGTAGGAATTCGCAACACTGATTTGGTAGTGTATCAGTACAAAATAAGAAAGAATCTCTAAGAGGTATGTCGGGTACGTTGACATAGGAATGAAATGAGTCGGGTCGGGTTCGGGATCGAATCATAGGACAATCCGACGCCTTATTTTATATTTTGAGTTTGGTCTATTTGAATTTTAAGTTAAGAATAAAATTATATCATTTTAATTAATAAATTAATATGATAACGGATTAAGTCAGGTTAAATTTAATTAAATATGGTTTAATCTTGATCTAAAATTTGGATAAATTTAAGTTCGAGTTAATATTTTTAAATCATACCCAGAGTTAAATTTATAAAACAAAAATTTAAGGTTTGAAAGGTTTAACATAGAGATGACAATGAGTCGAGCTCTACTTAAGCTCGAGCTCAAGGCAACAGGCCTTAGTGCGACCCCAAGTTGGCCCTCCTCGAGCTTTTTTAAAATTAAAAATACAAAATGACATTGTTTTTAGTAAAATAATATTGTTTTGTTTATAAAAGTAGGGCTTAGCCTAGGCAACTTGAGCCCAAGCCTAAGCCCAAAGTCAGGTCGATTTTTTAAGAAAAAATTCCCAAGGTTCTGTCAACCTGGACTTGCCCTAATTGACTACAGGCAAGGTTGGGATGGATTGAACCGAGCTCAGGCCCAATTGACATCTTTAATATTAAACCGTTATAAAACTAATTAAAGATTAAATAAAATTTAAAATATGATTAAAATACATTGTCTTTATCTATTAAAGAATTTGAAGTTTAATTAAAAATATTAAATCGTTAAATAAAAATCAATTGATTTATTTTTATTTATAAGAATTTATTAATTAATCAGTTTTTAGTAATAAGAGTTATTAAAGTAAATCAAACCGAATAATTAGATAATTCAAGATTTCTACGGTTGAAATTTAAAAAATTACTATGTTTATTAATCATTTAAAAAATTTACCGAATTATCAACCAAAAATTGAAATCACATTCAATAAAACATATCTCTCAAATTCAGAATTTGTGACAAGGACAAGTTTTGATATCATCATTGTGAGACTATTCATTGAAACAATTTTTTTTTTGTTTATTTTTTATGTAAACTAAAGCTTGCATTAAGCAAAGGTGGGGTAATAATCCCAAACCTGAACAGGGGCATACAAATAGCCCGATCCAAGTTGACCAAGCTACGTGTCAAAATTGTTCTGCTCAATTCGTGACTTGATTGAATTTGAAATCATAAAAACGATGTTATTTTTAATTTTTAAATACTAACTGTTGGGCTGCCGGCCCATGGGCTGCCCAAGCTCCTGGCCCATGTTTGGCTCGACTCGACTCATATTACTTAACAAGGGTACCATATGGGATAGCAACTGGGCCGGGCTGGTAATAGCTAAATGACATCGATTTGACAATTAAAAAATAATAATTCAGGCTCTGATCTAATTGGATCTTGGGTCTGTCCTAATTCGATTCATTGTTATCCCCAGGGAGCAATAGCTACCAAATAGGATCCGTCATAATTAGCGTTTCCAGCAAAGTCCAACATTTATGGGCTGATTTGAGCCCAATAATGACTGTGGAAATACCGTTCGTCCTTGTCCAGACTCCTCAGCTTGCCGAGCACGATGAAAGTTATGGCGGGAATTCTTGGCGTTATTCGAAATATTCAACTCTGGCGGGCATGTCTCTATGAATTCTTAAAACATGTCTTTCTCCAGGTTCCAAGCCCTATTTCCCAATTAGTTTTCTCCGTTTCAAATCCATATCACGAACTTCAACGATGTCTAAGGGAGCGGTTGTGAATCAAAACGGAAACGACATCAAAGAGCCATGCCCGAAGATCCCAAAGCTTGACGGGTTTAACCGTGCCGTTCCTTTCTTCAAGGTGAATAAGCTATCAGAGAACGCCGTATTGCCCACCAGAGGATCCCCTCTTTCTGCGGGATATGACCTCTCTAGGTACGTCTATAAGAAACCGTAAACTGGGTTTGAGTATTTTAAGCGACTTTCATTTGTTTTGTGTGTGTGTTTGTGTAGTGCGATGGATACCAAAGTGCCTGCTAGAGGAAAAGCTCTGATTCCAACGGACCTGAGCATTGCTGTACCTGAGGGAACTTACGCTCGTATCGGTAAGTAACTGATCATCACGCGTCTCTCAGATGACGCCATTGGTTGCGTAGGTTTCCTCTTTTTGAATCTGGGTTTTGCTTCTTCGTAGCCCCAAGGTCGGGATTGACATGGAAACACTCGATTGATGTGGGTGCGGGAGTGATAGATGCGGATTACAGAGGCCCAGTCGGAGTAATACTGTTCAATCATTCTGATGTTGATTTTGAGGTCAAAAAGGGTGATCGCATTGCGCAACTTATTATAGAGAAGATCATCACTCCAGAGGTTGTTGAGGTTGAGGATTTGGACGCCACTGTGAGAGGTGAAGGAGGTTTCGGATCCACAGGTGTTTAGGGATAACTCAAGTTCATTTTCATTATCCTAATCATGATGGTCATGTAGGTTAGGGTATGTGGAGAATTTTAGCAAACAGATGGTGGACAGGTGTTTTGATGATGAAATTTTTGTCGTTTTTGTGAACTGTAGAAGGCTACTGTTAAATTATATTTAATACAAAATTATCATAACTGTTGATATGATTAAATTTTAACTAAAACAATATTATTTTGATTAATCAATTCTTTACTCGTTAAGGTGCTTATGACAACAATCTAACACAAAAAAGGAACCAAATTTTTTTTAAGTTTTCATACTTAGCATTAAAACCATGTAGATTCTGAGTCATGATCATGATTACTTGGTACAGAAGGTAAAAGTGATGAAATTTCATCTTGCACTAGTGAATAAGAACGTGGATAGGATCAAATCCTGTTCAAGGACTGTAAAGGAGTTATCTTTTCATGTTTCATGTCTTCTCTTCACCAAGCAAAGGACTACGAGAGTCACAGTTGAGGCCCTGAAATGGAGTGGCGACCTGAGGACAAGACACGTGGTGTCCAAGTCACACTGTCCCTTCTTGTAATGCTGACACATGGTCTTAAAAAAAAACTTTTTAGAATTTCGTAATTGTTTGGAGTGTTTAAGGTTTCATTGTTCATCTTCTGTCCACTGCTAAGATTTTCTTCTACGACCAACCCAGAAGAGAGGTAAAGCTGTGTTCTTTTATGTTGGATATTTAAGAACGATGCATGTGCTAATATTAGACAAGAAACAAATTTAGTTCACTTTCATGTTCTTGTTTCCGTCGTTATGGATTTGAAGAAACGAAATCTATTACATCCCATTTGTTTGTTTTCAGTTTTCTAGTCGGTTGTTGTGAAACTGTTTGTGTTTTGTTTTCTGGGTCTGAGAAAAGCTGAAACCTTTAGCTGGCATTAGTTGAAAGTGGATCTCTGTCTGTTGTATGTTTTAAGAATGTCATTTATTTGGTTAATGTTTAAATTTCCTGAAGAAGTCACTCTAATCGATAATGGCGTTCTTTTTATCTTATGATTTGAGTTCTTAATGACTCTCTGAATAGAAGTTCGTAGATCATATTTCTCTTGATGTTGCTTGCAGAAGCAACAAAACTCTGCTCACATGGCAGAGTCCAACATGCTGAGTATGTAGTTTTAGGAGATGCATCTTCTACAAGTTTAGATAAGTACCACAGGGTTTCAGTTTTACCACTTGTGTTTCTGATCTTCTATGAAGTTTCTGGAGGACCATTTGGTGTGGAAGACAGTGTCAAAGCAGGTGGACCACTCTTAGCCCTTCTTGGGTTCTTGTTGTTCCCAATCATTTGGAGCATCCCAGAAGCATTAATAACTGCAGAAATGGGTACTATGTTTCCTAAGAATGGTGGGTATGTTGTCTGGGTTTCATCAGCTCTGGGACCATACTGGGGCTTCCAGCAAGGTTGGATGAAGTGGCTAAGTGGAGTTATTGATAATGCATTGTATCCAGTTCTGTTCCTAGATTATCTGAAGTCAGCAATTCCAGCCCTAGAGGGTGGCTTCCCTAGAATAATAGCGATTCTCGTGTTAACTGTAGCCCTCACATACCTGAACTATAGAGGATTATCCATTGTTGGATGGCTCTCCATAATCTTAGGAGTGTTCTCACTTCTTCCCTTTGTCTTCATGGGACTTGTGTCAATTCCTAAAATAAAGCCTTCAAGGTGGCTTGTGGCAGACATGAACACTGTGGACTGGGGTTTATACTTGAATGTCCTGTTTTGGAATCTCAACTACTGGGACTCGATCAGTACTCTTGCAGGGGAGGTGGAAAATCCAAGTACTACTCTCCCTAAAGCTCTTTTTTATGCTATTATCTTAGTTGTTTTTGGATACTTCTTTCCGATCCTGATAGGCACTGGAGCGATTCCAGTTGATCGGGAATTGTGGTCTTCTGGATATTTCTCAGAAGTAGCTCAAATTATGGGGGTGTTTGGTTAAGATCTTGGGTCCAAGGAGCTTCTGCTGTGTCAAACATGGGAATGTTTGTGGCTGAGATGAGCAGTGATTCGTTTCAACTTCTTGGAATGGCGGAACGCGGGATGCTTCCTGAATTCTTTGCCAAGAGGTCTTCTTATGGAACTCCTCTTACTGGGATTCTATTCTCTGCGTCTGGTGTGATTTTGCTCTCGTGGTTGACTTTCAGGAGATTGTAGCTGCAGAAAACTTCTTGTACTGTTTCGGAATGATTATGGAATTCATTGCATTCATTAAATTGAGAATCAAAAGTCCTACTGCACCAAGACCTTATAAGATACCTGTTGGGACAGCAGGAGCAATTCTGATGTGTATCCCTCCAACCCTTCTAATTTGAGTGGTTTTGGCACTTGCTTCTCTGAAAGTCGTAGCTATAAGTATGATTGCTGTGGTTATAGGTCTAATATTGCAACCTTGTCTTGCATATGCTGAGAAAAAAAGGTGGCTCAGCCTCTCAAAGAATTGTAACCTTTCAAACTTCCATTTTTGCTAATGCTCAATGTAACAAACTATGAACTGTCAGCAACAACTTCCTGTTTCTTTTCCTTTTGTGTAAATCTACAATTTTGATGCTATTTTAGCATTTGGTTTAGTTTATCTGTATGTAACCCTGCTTATTAATGGTTTGGAAGATACGGGTTTAACTTTTGGCTCATAGTTGGTAATGTAAATATATTGTTACAGACATAATACCTTAAACCTTGTCCGGAACTACGGTGTAGTACCTTCTAAACGAGTCAGGCTTCCCTTTTGATTCTGTGGTTCTTTTCGTAGCGTTTGCATTTACTAGTTTTAATGGAGAAAAGGCAACATGATCTTATCCCTCAGGTGATTGTATCTTGTTCATGGAAGTTGAATTGCAGTCTGAGGAAGTTCTTCGTATATCGAAATTTTTATTCATTTTACCTACTTATATACTGATAAGGCCTCTCCTTGTCCTGACATGAACAGGAATGTTAGATTCAAAGCAGAACCATATTCTAGCGATTTTTCCTTCAACAAGGAAGGGCCATTACTAGTTCAAACACTGAATCTGAAACTTCTTTCCTCCTTAAAATTTCTTCTCCAATTCAGGTCCTATGGTGATTAGTTGGTCACGCACATTTGAAGATGCTACATTTTGGTTTGGTATGGTTGTCCTCTTGCTGGTGTCCCATATGAGCTGCAACAAGCTGTCAGTACCATCAATTCTTACAATATTGGAGATATCTACTGGTATAAAGCCAATGAGGGGCAAAGAAAACTTAAGATCCTTGATCCTGACATTATATTGCCTAATCTGATACTGGTGGGAAAATTTTTGTTGCTCATTGGATATTACAAGAGCTTTTGTCCTCATCTGTTGGTTGTCATGTTTAAGATTGACACCCCAAGGAATGATCTCTGCCTTCCAACATCTTTGACGACAACAAGAACTTGGTCAGGAAACTCTCTGATTCTTGACATTATCAATCTTCATAGGAGTGCTCGAAGGCCTGCATAAGGGAGCAACCTAAAAGGAGGGACACAAAAGCAAAGTAACGTACGTGGCAGGAGAAAATGGGTGCTCACAGTAACTCTCCAAGAAAGTTTTCCACCACCTTGCAGCACCTGTTTGATTTAGATCCTTTCAGTAGTAGCATTAGCAATAGTTTCAGTTCCAAAGGCATCAGGAAAAAACCCCTTGATTCTGAAAATTTAGACATCCTGTCGACTATTTCCCGTTGTTGTGTGCTCTTTTCATTCACTAATCCTTCAGAATCTTACTCAGACCAAGAATTGAAGAGACTTGGCCTTATTCAGCTTCTTGGTATCGTAAAGTCCTCAGACAAGCCGATTCCTGATCAAATTCTGCGTCCTCTGGTATCTATGCTCTCAGTCAACCTCTTCAGGCCTCTACCTGCATCTTGCAGCTTTACTGTGAATGATTTACCTGAGGATGAAGAAACTGTTTCAACTCTTGTTCCTGCATGGCCACACTTGCAACTTGTTTATGAAATCCTACTCAGGCTAGTTCTAAATATGGATCCTAAGAAACTTCGTGATTACATTGATGATAGATTTGTTCTGCACCTTCTATGCCTTTTCCAGTCCGAAGACCCCAGAGAAAGAGAGAGGCTGAAGAATGTTTACCATAGGATATATTGTAGATTCACCTTCTACAGGTCGTTCATGAGGAAATCGATGAATGATGTCTTCTTTCGCCACGTTTTTGAGACAGAAAGGCACTGTGGAATCAGTGAGATGCTTGAGATATGGGGAAGCATTATTAATGGCTTTACAGTTCCATTGAAAGAGGAGCATAAGCTGTTCTTGATGAGAGTGCTTATTCCTTTCCACAAGACAAAGAGTATGCATGTTTACCATCGGCAGTTGGCTTATTGTGTTAGCCAATTTGTGCAGAAGGAGCCGGCGATTGGCGGGTTAGTAATCCGAGGAATCCTAAGGTATTGGCCTGTGGCTAGCAGCCAAAAGGAAGTTCTGCTAATCGGTGAGTTGGAGGAACTGGTGGAACACGTAGATCCTGGTCAGTACAGAAGGCTGTCTTTGCCTATATGTTCCCAGATTGCAAGGTGCTTGAACAGTTGGAACTCACAGGTAAGCTCCATTAGCTTTTTGAATTAGTTTCTTCATGATTCTCTTGCATACTCAGTTAACACTATTGTTGAGTGCTTTTTGTGAATCTACTGGGATTCATTCACCTTGTTTTCAAAAATCTTCAGGA
>JAOQMR010000212.1:33038665-33050271 GCA_027563865.1 Erythroxylum pelleterianum | reverse complement strand
TTAGGCAAGGGAGAGAGAGTTAGGGAGACAAGGAAAATTCTGGGAACTTTGTGTGACAGAAGGATACTATCACCTTCCGAGGAGCTTTTCTGCTTTGGGTGGTGAGCTATTACATACTCATATTCTATAATGATACCTACACGTTACGGATTATAAGCAATAATACAGTAAATCTCTAGTATTCTAATACTAGAGTTCTATCATTGGTTCGACCTGCCGGATACTTATCAGAAGGACTGGGAGAGTGCTTCTTGTGGGTTTTAATTTCACTTCGGAGATCCATCATCATGCCACTGAAGATGTCAGACAGAGTTGAGCTATTGGAATCTCATATGGCTAGTCTTGAAGCTGAGGTAGAAGATATACAAGCATTAATGCGAATGGCTATGGGGGAGATGCACCGGGCATTATTGGTAGAAATGAGTAAAATGATGAGCAAGCGTCCAGAGGAGGACCAAGGAAGTGAGACTTATGAGAGAAGGCCGAATATGGGAGGAGAAAGGGATCCTCAGCATACTCAGCAGAATGTCCAATCAGAGCATCCTTTGGGTAATTTGGAAGAGTACAGAATGCCAGTAAGGAAGGTAGACTTACCTATGTTCGATGGGTCTGATCCAATAGGATGGATCACACGAGCAAAAATTTATTTCGAAGTCCATGGAACATCGGAAGAGGTGAAGATCAAGCTGGCTTTGTTAAGCATGGAGGGATCGACTATTCACTGGTTCAATCTCCTCTGAGAGACTGAAGTTGAGCTAACGTGGGAGAAGTTGAAGCAAGCTTTGATCGACAGGTATGGCGGCAGAAGGTTTGAGAACCCATTTGAAGAACTCTCTGATTTACATCAAGCATGTTCGGTAGAAAAGTACATCGAAGCTTTTGAGTTCGTGTCTTCTCAGGTAGGACGCTTACCGGAGGCATAATTCATGGGTTACTTCATAAGTGGGTTGCGCAGTGGATCCGAAGAAGAGTACGCACCTTCAGTCTATCAAATCGATTCCAGACGATGAAGATTGCAACGACTGTGGAGGAGGAGATGTACAAGGACCAGTGAAGTTATGAAATGTTTATTCCCCGATAACGTACTTGGAATCACAAAGGTGAGGTTGGGTTTAGAAGCCAGCACCGGGTTCACCCAACACATACAGGGTCAGGGAATGCCAACACCGTGGTTTATGGAGCGGGTCGAGGTGATGTCGGGTCGTGTCCACCCCGAGAATCGTTGGGCCACCGCTTTCACGCCAGATCGCCGATCCAAGGGACGGATCTCACCCAGCGGCGCCGACTAGACGAGTGGACAGGGACAGAAGGGCACCTATGGAGAAAAACCGAGATTGAAGCACATTTCCTATCAAGAACTGATGGATCGTAAGGCAAGGGGGTTGTGTTTCAGATGTGGAGAAAAATTTCATCCTTTACACCAATGCTTTGAGAGACAGTTCCGGTTGTTAGTGTTGGATGACAACGAAACCCTAAATGATGATGGAGAAATTGTAGCCATTGAAGAAGAGGATACCGAGGGTGAGGAGGTTGCTCTTGAATGTCGCACTATGGGAGTGTTTGGGATCAGCCAGGTAGTGTTGCCGGAGAGCAGAACTATGAGGATTGAAGGCAAGATTCGTGGAGTTCCTATTGTTGTTCTGATCGACAGTGGTGCGAGCCACAACTTCATATCTTTGGAACTGGTTAGAGGTCTGGGATTAAAGGTGGAGATGACAAGGAACTTGGGAATTCGATTGGGAGATAGCCATAAAGTTACCACAAATGAGAAGTGTATAGAAATCCCTATGCGGATGGGGGCATTAGAGTTGAAGATTGATGCATACATACTGGAGTTGGGAGGTATGGATATCATTTTAGGGGTGGCGTGGTTGCTGGGTGAATTTCAGGAAGCAGAAGCTGTTGAATCAACAGAAATGCAACCACTTAGTCTGAAATCAACAGAACAGGGGGAGCTGAAAGAGTGTTGAATCAGTTTTCTGAAGTCTTTCAAGAGTTGGGGGGACTGCCTCCCAAAAGGAGACACTCTTATGCCATTGTTCTGCAGCAAGGTCATGGTCCCATCAGTGTAAAGCCATACCGTTACCCTCATCACCACAAAGATGAGATTGAAAAACAAGTAAGACTGATGTTGGAAGTAGGGATCATACGGCCAAGATCAAGTACTTACTCGAGTTCAATTATTTTAGTGAAGAAGAAGGATGCATCTAGGAGAATGTGTGTCGATTATAGAGCATTAAATAGGGTTACAATACCAGATAAGTACCCCATTCCTGTAGTGGATGAACTCTTAGATGAACTGCATAATGCTCATGTTTTCTCTAAAATAGATCTCAAGTCCGGATATCATCAAATTAGGGTTGTGGAGGATGACATTCATAAGATAGCTTTTCGGACACATAATAGCCATTACGAGTTTCTGGTAATGCTGTTTGGTTTAACCAATGCGCCAACAACCTTTTCAGGCAGTAATGAATGATATTTTCAGATCTTTCCTTAGAAAGTTTGTGTTGGTTTTCTTTGATGATATTCTGGAATATAGTGCAGATTGGAATTATAATCTTTCTCATTTATCTAGTGTCTTGGAGGTGTTACAAAATAACAGATTTGTGGCTAATCAGCAGAAGTGCAGTTTTGGGAGACATACCGTGGAGTATTTGGGGCATATCATTTCGAGGAAAGGAGTAGCAGTGGATCCGGCTAAAATCAATAGTGTGTTGACATGGCCTATCCTCAGGAATGTTAAAGGTGTAAGGGGGATTCCTAGGCTTAACCGGGTACTATCGCAAGTTCATTAGGAACTATGGGAAGATAGCTAAACTGCTTACCGAACTGACTACGAAGGAAGGCTTTCATTGGAATTCTGCAGCTCTAGAGTCTTTTGAGGCTCTCAAACAAGCTTTGACAACATCCCCGGTACTAGCTCTTCCCAATTTTTCCCACCCTTTTGAGATTGAATGCGATGCCTCAGGAAATGGAGTGGGAGCAGTCTTGATGCAAAACCGCAGGCCCATAGCTTATTTCAGTCAAGCTTTTTCAGCCAGAAACCTCTCTAAGTCAGCCTATGAGAAAGAATTGATGGCATTAGTGTTGGCAGTGAATCATTGGCGTCATTACTTGATTGGACGACCCTTTGTGATTTATTCTGATCAAAAGAGTCTACGACATTTGTTGCAGCAAAGAATAACAACAACATACCAGCAGTGTTGGATGTCAAAACTCCTTAGATATCACTTTGAAATCATGTATAAACCGGGACCAGAAAACAAGGCAGCTGATGCTTTGTCAAGGATTTTTGAAGAAGGGGAGTTTCAGGCCATTGTGTCTTTTCCAATGTGAGCAGAAGGTAAACAAATTCAGCAAGAGGTGCAACAGGACCCAACACTGTGTAAAATCATCCAGGAATTGCAGCAGCAACCAAATTCCAGATTTGGGTTCTCTTTGCATCAGGGGGTTCTCTTGTACAAAGGAAGGTTGGTTATTTCAGCTACATCCTCATTGGTTCCAATCCTCCTGGAATAATATCACTCTTCACCTATGGGAGGCCATTCTGGATTTTTGAGCACTTATCGCCGTATTGCTAGTAATCTCTATTGGATTGGCATGAAAAAGACTATTCAAGACTTTGTCAAGTCTTATGACACTTGCCAAAGACAAAAATATGCTGCAACTTCTCCTAGAGGGTTGCTCCAACCCTTACCAATTCCTAATAGGATTTAGGAAGATATTTCCATGGACTTTATAACGGGACTTCCAAGATCTAAAGGATTTGAGGCTGTGCTAGTTGTGGTGGATGGGCTATCGAAATATGGCCATTTCATTCTCTTGAAGCATCCATATACTGCTAAGGGTGTGGCTGAAGTCTTCGTTAAGGAAATAGTGCGCCTACATGGAGTTCCTTTATCAATCGTAAGTGATCATGACCCTTTGTTTGTTAGTCATTTTTGGCGAGAATTATTTCGCCTACAAGGAACTATGCTTAAAATGAGTTCATCTTATCATCCGGAAACGGATGGACAAACGGAGGTTCTCAATGGGTGTTTAGAAACCTATTTGAGATGTTTTGCTTCGGAAAAACCTAAGCATTGGTCCTATTGGATTTCATGGGCTGAATTATGGTATAATACCACTTTTCACATCTCCACGGGTTCAACACCTTTTGAGGTGGTGTATGGGAGGAAGCCACCTACACTTGTGCGGTATTTACAAGGTGAGACAAGAGTTGAGGCAGTGGCTAGAGACTTGATGGATAGAGATGAAGCTTTAAATCAGCTGAAGTATAATCTGCAAAGGGCCCAAGAGCAAATGAAGAAATATGCTGATAAAAAGCAAACTCCTCAATCTTTTCAAGTAGGGGAGTGGGTTTTCCTAAAGTTACGTCTTCATAGACAGCTATCGGTGGCCAGGCGCATCAACCAAAAACTAGCCGCAAGGTATTTTGGTCCCTTTGAAATTTTGGACAGATTGGGTATTGTGGCTTATAAACTCAAATTGCCTCTAAACTCAAAAGCTCGTCCAATCTTCCATGTTTCACAACTTAAGAAGGCAGTAGGCAATTATTTTGTGGAGGCCTCGTTATCAGAAGGTATGGAGATTGAATTGGAAGATATAGAGGAACTTGATTGTGTGCTGGCCAGTAGAACAATCACTTCTTTTGGGGATTCAACACAGCAGTGGTTGATCAAGTGGAAGGGCCAGACAGTGGAACAAGCTACATGGGAGGATGAATCTGTGATTCGAAGCCAATTTTCTCACTTCAGCCTTGAGGACAAGGCTGCTTTTTCAAGAGAGGGCAATGATAAAGTCTTCGGGGAAGAGAGTGAATTTGCATATGGTGGGAGGAATAATAGCAGAGGGAATAAACTGTTAGTGTAGAAAGTGTATTCTAGAAGAAAGAACAATGGGGCTGAGGGAAGTTGGTTTTCTGCTGAGGTGGCAAGGTAGCTAGGATAACAGAATGTTTCGAGAGGGGGGATTTTTAGGCAAGGGAGAGAGAGTTAGGGAGACAGGGAAGATTGTGAGAACTTTGTATGACAGAAGGATACTCTCACCTTCTGAGAAGCTTTTTTGCTCTGAGTAATGAGCTATTATATTATAAGCAATAATACAATAAATCTCTAGTATTCTAAGACTAGAGTTCTATCAGTTGATCTGAAAAATATGAACTTTATCACAAATTTTTATATGAAGTTAGATGCAAAGAATTCTATTTTTTAATTTAGTATTGGATTTTTTTTAAATTATTAATTTAGTGATTAATTTTTTAGCAGAAATTATAAAAAATGAAGGCAACAAGTGGCCCATAGATAGATGATCATCACCATTGACGGTCGTCATTCTAAGGCACGCATAGACCACAGCCACACTCCAACAAAATCTATCAAATACAATCCAGCCGTTGTTTTGCTCTGCCTCACATTTTCTGTCTTTGTAGAGTGTAGACATAAAAATGTCAGCAACTCTGGCCGTCCGGCCCAACCGCCTCTCGCCGGCCCGACAACCGCCGACCCACCTCTCCAGTCCGGCAACCACCACCTGCCAACAAAGAGCTTTGAAGAACGATCCTTGGAGAGGCCTTCTGCTCTTGTCTTCTCGCCGGGTTTGGACCCCCGTCGTGAGAGCCGGTTCACGAGCCGATGACTCGGCTCCGTTCCAGATGTCGGTGGAGAACGCTCTGAAGCTTCTGGGCGTATCGGAGAACGCGTCGTTTGATGACATACTTCGCGCAAAAAACGCGATTGTCGCTACTTGTAAAGATGACCAGGAAGCTATTGCACAGGTGGATTTTTCTTTTTATCAATGCTTCTTGCCAGTGAATTTTTATGAATTTTCGGTGATGGGTTCTTGAAAGTTTTTATCTTTTTGTTAGACTTGGCAAAGTTTCTTTATTGAAGTGCGATGCATGCTCTGTTTCATATTGGATCTTCTAAAGAACTTTAAGAACTGTTTGAATATGTGATTTCTCCGCTTTTTGTGGATCATTTTCATTTTCTCCATTAGAAATTTTCTTCCCTTTCTTCGAGACTTGGTGAAGATTGGATTTATGTTTTGTGTTTGTAGCTGATGAGCTAAGCTACATGCTATTAATATCAGAACCACTCCATTTGACTTCTACTTTTGGCATCAGAGTTATTTTGGAGTGCTAGTACTTTAGGTTTCAATCTCATCCTAAAATTTTAGATTTCACCAACTCAAATTATCAAATACCAGTGTAGGGCTTCCCTTTGATTTTGCTTTGCTTGCATTTGGATTTGATGTGACTTGAATATTAAGCTATTTTTCATGGGCTTCCTGGCCCTTCTTTTCTCCAATCTTGTGAATGGTAACCTGTATCTTTAGATTCTCAGTTATGGTATCATTAATGAACTTGCTGCCGGAATCCTGCATTTGATTGATACAGGGGCATAGATGTAGACCAATTTGTGTGCTTCTCTTTTTTGCTAACCATTTTGTTTGCTGCTCTTTTTTGCTAATCATTTTGAGCGGCTTCAATAATAATGTTAGTTTTATCGCTTGCATCAGTGATTTTGTGTTATACGATCTATTTTACTGTTTCGATGATGGAAACGAGAAGATTCCAAGAGCAAATTCGATAAATATATTTGATCTTCTTTGATATATATTAGAATAGTATCATTAGTCTGCAATACAAGACATTTGTCACTCTGGAAGATATATGTTACTCTTTTTCCTAATGTGTATAACTTATTGATTAGCTTACTTCTAATTTGCTTTAGGTTGAGGCTGCATATGATATGTTGCTTATGCGGAGTTTAACTCAACGTCGAGCAGGAAAAGTCGTAAGTAGTGGTATTCGCTATGCTGATGTTAAACCAGTAGACAGTTCTGGGATGGGATCGATGCCTCAATGGATGCAGACTACAATAAAGAATACACCAATTTCAGTGGAAGTACCGTCGACACTTGATTTGGGTCTTCAAACAGGGGTCTATGGAGCTTTAATGGTTTTAACTTATGTCAATGGAACTTCCACATTATCAACGGTTCCTTATGCTGGGGCAGATGTCCCTGGACTAATCTTAGCAACAAGTTTTGGTGCTTCATTGTACTTCATAACCACTAAGAATGTAAATCTAGGTAATGGTTTTCCCTACTATGGTTTACTTTTCTGCAGCATCTGACTATAATTCACATACATTTAAGACTATATAAAGAGGTACTTGAGGTTGAGCAAATCATATTCATCTGATGTGCTTATTAGTTGCTAAGACATCAAGCAGCATGTTTTATGTGGACGATGAATCCCCTTCCAGTATCAACCTGGGCTACCATCTAACTGATAATTTGTTGTTTGCAGGTAAAGCTGCTGTCATAACTATAGGGGGGCTAGTGGCTGGTGCAGTGGTCGGATCAGCAGTGGAGAATTGGTTGCAGGTGGATATTGTCCCCTTTCTTGGCATACGTTCACCTGCAGCTGTAGTTAGTGAATTTATACTTGTTTTTCAATTCTTAGTCTCTCTGTGCTTAAGATAATGTTAAAGAGAAGATTGTAGTTGTAACTCAGAATTTTAGAACCTGTAATTATTCATCTGCATGATCATAGCCAAGCCTTTTTAGGATGTATATCACTGCACATTGTACAAAACTACGAATAGAATGTAGCATAACTCGAAACTATCTGATTTCTGCTTGAACTGCAATGGATATGCAATGTTGGTTTGATGTTTCGAGCCATCTGCAGTAGCATGTTCTTGAGATCATGGGGGTGTATCTGCCTAGGTAGACAACCTAAAAATTTTATTGCAAAATCTCATGGTGAAAGATTATACCATGGCATCTACTAGATTCGTGCTAGAGTGCTTGACAAGTGCATTAGTGTTCAGAACAGGATCTTCAAAAAATTTGCACAATGACCTTTACCTCAAGCTTTGAATTTGAACAGGTGAAAGCTGTTGCTTTGGCTCTCAAAATGGTTTCTATTACTTTCCATACAAAAAAAAAGGAATTGAAGAAATAGTTACAAGGACAATTTGAATTTAAAACCAGTTTCCAAACAAGATTGTGAAGACAGAAGTGGCTGACTGTACCTGAAATGAATATATTATAACATTAATTTCAATCCATTGATTCAAAATACTCTGCCTTTTGGTTATCAGAGATGAGAAAATTTAACCCCAAAAACTTAACATGAGCAAACACAACAGTAACAAGTCCCCTTCTTCCACCCTTGTAACAAAGCAGAAATCTTTGTTAATACTGGATATTGGATTTCGATCCATCTAGACTGACGGTAGTCGAACCCTTCAAGGCGGTGCTCTGATGACGGTGGAAATCATGTTCATCCTCCAAAAGAGCTTTCAAAGGTAATCTTTAAGAACTTTTCTGGGTGTAAAGCGTGTTATAGTCTGCTGTGAGCTTGATTCTTATCCAAATGGACAAGTTTTCTCTGCACTTCCCTTGTACTTTCTCATGCTTAACAGTTCATATGAAAAGGCAGTAACTCTTAGCAATAGCTTTAGAGCTGGTACGTAATCCAACCTTAAAACAAAGAAGCAATCTTTCAGCAGAAAACATGTAAGATTCCCCCATAATCCGGTCAACACCAAAAGTCTTATGTAATTACAAGGATTGAACATATCAACTTTCCCTTATGCCGTTCTTATATAGCTCATTCAAGAAAGATACTAAATTAAAGATTAAAAATTACAGGTCTTGGACAAAAAGGGCAACGTGACGTTCATGCAGAACCAAAAAAAAAATGGTAACTTGGCTAAATAAGCCTGCTAGAAATCGGAAGAATTCGTCTCAGCGAGCTGCTTTGACATGATGTATAATATACATAACATCCAAACCATCAAATTGGCTGGTTTCTTGTTATCTGCTGTGATTTTGTTCAACTTGGGAGCCTTCAATGGAGGCTTGTTTCTCTTCTTTCACAGCATTCTCAGTGTGACTTACAAGGTCATTGTACATTTTCATTGAAGCCTTAGAGAACTCTGTTAAGGACTCGAAAACCGATGAAAATCCATACTGAAATCCATTCAATGTGATCCTTTGTGTTTCTTGCATGCTGTTATGGTGTTTTTCCCTTTCTATGTCCAGCTTCTTCCTTAATATCTCCAACTGATCTTTCCTCTCTGTGAAGTGATCATTCTGGTGTTCTGCATCAGGATCTGATCTATATTCTATAAGTTTGGTTTCGATGAACCTCGTCTCTGCCTTCTGGAATGCCAAAGTCCTTCTCTCAAATTCTTTAACTAGAATGTCAACTTTCCTCTTTTGTTGTTGTTCTTCACCTTGCTGAGCCCACAAAGCCCTCACATCCTTTGAAAAGCTTTTCAATGCGAAAGACACAGGCTTGTCCGGCATCTTCTGTATCAATGATAACCAATCATAACAGATTACAAGCAATGGAGGGCCAGTGGCTACACATGGTGCTGCTGCTGAACTCCTTCCCCTGGACCTCGAGTAAAACTCAACTTCGGGGACTAAGAACTTGGTTAGCCAACCATGAAGAGCTTCAACATATGCCTTCTGGGCTGCAACATATTCTGTAAAGCAAGCACGCCAATTCAGCAGCTCGGCCTCAAGCTGAAGTGTTGCAAGCCGATGAGAGTCGTTGCAGAATTTTCCAAATGTTGGACAGGCATAAGATTTTACTTCCAGTAGAATCTTGTTCTGGGTTTCATGGCACTCCAACATAATCTTCCAGGTGCGAGTCAGGCTGCACATGGAAGAAAACAAATGAGAAAACCAGGCAATCCCCAGAATGAATGCTGAAGCACACTTGCATTTTGTTTCTAGAACATAACCTCCTTACCCTTTTAACAGTTCCACAATTTGAGGTTGTAGCTCCTCATCTCTTAGTTTTTCAATTCTTTTTGAGATGGACTCAGCGCTTCGAATTGCAACCAAAATTCTGGCATACAAGTCTTTTACTGCAGCCCTGGTCTTGTCGATGGTGAGTTCATCATCTCCCTTGACATCCTGGTTTCTCAGGCGTGAACATTTTGTTTCATATAATTTCCTCGTGCTGTCTCCAGCCTGACAAACAATTCACCAAATCAGAAACTAAGAATGAAGAAAATTTAAGGAGTTCTCTGCAAGACTCAATTTGTTTTACTTGAGGGATGACTGCTTTTCTTAACTTTTCTTATCACCACTTTCAACTGATTAAATCCAATATCCTGGTGTACCGATATAACGAATCTAAAACAAGATCAGCATAAATTCTGCAGTGCCATTAGAGGTTGATTCTTCTCATACTTTATCATCCAAAGAGTTGCTGATCAAGTCTTTCCATGAAGACAGATTATATAACTTACCTTAACCTCTTCATAGAGCTTCTTTTCCCAAGCATATAGCCTTCCAAGTGTTAGTGAATGGCTTCCTGAATCCATTCCTCCATAATCATCAAAGAGATCATTCTTAAATTCTGTCCAGGTTACAGAACCCTTCGAACTGGATGCTACAAGGCTTTTACAGGATGAAGGTTTTGATGAAGTGGACCGGTGCCACGTAATAGCTTGGATAAACTTTGCCGAGTTATCTGCATTAACAAAAGATGAGAATCAGCTATTCTGAAGTTTATAGAGAGGAATATTTTGGAACAAAACATCTAGTAAATGGCAGAAAATGCTTATCAGAACACGAAATTCATGCAAAGCGCAAAAATTCTCACACCACCAACAATATAACATGAAATGTAAGGAGCCAATGTCCTAGTTTGATCAGAAAACTGAGTCAAGAGGATCTTAGACCCACTTGGGAAAAAAAGAAGTGGAACAATGAGAGGTCTGGAAAATGGCACATAACTGAGAAGTCTTAACTACACAAACATAACCAGAGTGAGAAAAGCAGAAGTTTCGTACAAGTCAGATTCCTGAAATTTGTTCCAATTGAAGATAGGATTATGGAGCTTAGCTACCAAGTCAAATGTCTATATTTCCATGAAAAAAAACAACAAAGTAGGTAAGGTACCACCTTTTCTTTCCAAGCCAGGCTGAAAATAAATCCTGTTAGCTTCCAGCATCCTGGACACATCCTTCCCTGAATCATAAGCCCTGATGAAATAGTCCTGGATATCCTTCAAAGCTTCCAGTAGTTCCCTGCCTCCATCTGGGTTATCAATAACTGTTAGGCCTTTTTGCTCTACTTGGGCTCCATTACCACTTCCTTCCTCAACCTTAACAACATCAACCCCGCATTTCTCAATTTTTAATTTCCCTTTGTCTCCAAGAACCACCACTTTTTTCTCTTCTTCTTCTTCTTCTCCTCCCTCCTCCTCCTCCTCCTCTAGCTCTGGGATTCCTTCCTCTTCCCTTACCACCTTCAAATCATCTTCGGTACTTCTGTAACCACTAATAATCTCAGGTCTCATGGTGTCAAAAGGGTTAAAGAAATCCCAACCAAAGTCTCCCTGCGGTGATTCTGACATTGGTGGTGGCATTTGCATATAGAAGTATCTAAACCTTTGTTCCTCCCTCTCAACTTCTGGGTTAGTCTCTTCTTCACTAGAATCTGAAGATATAGAGGACATACACGATTCACAAGCAATGTCTTCATGGATTGTGGACTCAGATGGCTTTTGTTGAAGAAACATGGGGTTTGTAATGACTTTTTGTTCTGCTGGTGGTGAAGATGGA
>JAOQMR010000212.1:32998897-33011356 GCA_027563865.1 Erythroxylum pelleterianum | reverse complement strand
TTGGAAAAACAAAATCAAATTCTACGCCAACTTTGATAAGTTATGCGTTGACATTCTAGTTTGATTTAAGAAAATCTTGAGGTCCAATCACTGAAGTTGTTTCAATTAACTCTTTCCATAGCTAAAAGTTGTTTTCTTTATTGTCTTCGAGGAATCAGAGAACAAACCTTATGGCTGCAGCCTGCAAGTTGTGAACTTGGGACTGTTGCAAGATGTGGGCTTAGGGCTTCTTTCCCAGAGAGCCCACATAGAAGCTAATCCATGGAAGCTTGCGTAGTTTAAAGGGAGGAAGGCGTTGAAACAGCGAGGGAGAGATATCGTGCAATCCGAAAAGGACGAGCCTTCAGTGCAACCCAAGTCATATCTGTTGGCAATAGGATTGAATAAAGGTGGGTCTCTTCTGGTTTCTGTTTTTGGCTTTGCTATACCAACAGTAGAGGTTCAGTTTGGTCACCAGGAAGTTTCAGGAACAAGAGCTTGTTATCCTTCTATTTTTGTTGCTCATTGGAACTTTTTGGGTTTATTGTGTTTAGGGATTAGTTCGAAAGTTCACCTTTTAGTACGCATCTCTTACTTCTTGTTTTAGGGTTTTGGGAATTTGTGTTGCTACAAAAAGATAGTATTTCCCTTTTCTTACTTTGGTTGGAGGATTGGGACCAGAAAATTTTAGGCTTTACGTTGGGATAAGGATGTTTAATTGTTGTCCATGGTTGATTTGAACTGTGGTGGAAATAGTAAGGAGTGAGTTACTTGCTAAACTAGGCATGAGCTGGTAAAGTGATGTACAAGTTGTAATTTGATCATTAAATCTTGTGGGAGGGCTTTGTGAATTTGTTCTTTTGTTTTTGGTAGATTATACTCGAGCACAAATCTAGAGTTTAGAAGTTTGAAAACCATTTTTTAGTACTTCGAAAACCCTGATATAGCTAGGTTCTTAAATCTCATGACCAGTTTTTCCATTGATTCATTACAGAATTGTTCCAAGCTTTGTGTTAACTCAAACTGAAACCCTTGGATTCCTATTTTTTTAATTTTTGTTTCTGGTGTTAAAACTCTTGGAACTGATTAGATTTTTTGTTCTTGAACTCTGCAGTTATCAAAAGATTTACTTGGATCTTTGTTTTCAAGTAATTGTCACCTGAGATGGATTTTGATGAGTATGACTACTTGGAGAAAACCGTTGAAAATCCTGTAATGAGGAAAATGAAGGAAACTACCAACGGTGGCGATGGTAGCTTAAAACTTGAAGAGAAAGACCGTAATCGGGGTACAAAACATAGAAGTGATATGAAGGATGATGTAAATGATGATCATCATCGCTCAAAACATTCAAAATCACGGGAGGATTCTCATGATAATAGCATCAAAAAAGAAAGAGGCTCATCTCGTCATCGATCAAGATCTAGAGATGGAGAGAGGGATCGACATCATAATGGCCGGGAACATAGGGATAGGGATAAAGGTAGGGATAAAGAGGAGAGAAATGAGAGAGATAGAGATCGAGAGCGTGTCCGTGATCGAGATAGTGAAAGAGTGAGGGAGAGGGACAAGGAGACTGAAAAAGAGCGAACTCGTCGAAGCAGTAGTCGTACAGAGCAGCATCGAAGCAAGGATGGGGAAAGAATCCGGGACAAGGAGTTTAGAGAACGAGATAGAGAGAAAGAGTTAAAAGAAAGGGGCAGAGAAAGCAGGTATTAATTGATATATGTTGTTCTTGCATCTTTTTCAAATTACTCAGTGAATATCTTTGTGGATTTTGTATGTTTTGCTTTGTATGTACTGTGGGGTTGAAAAAAATTTCTGCAGTTTGTGATGACATGTTGCATTTTTTATGCCTGATTGTTTGTTTTTGTTCACTTAGTTTCCGTAAGCATTTAAAAAAGCTGTAAAAACGAACATACCATTTTTATGAAATTGATGGAGTGGCTTTCGTATACAGTAGTGTGAGTGGCTGTCAATGATGAAAAGTTAATCAAATTAAGCCATGTTAAGATAGAAATGTTATGTGTGTGGTCATGCTCTTAGATTGACATTCAGGCCTATTATTGTTATTGGCTCTTTCTACCTTCTCAGGTTATGCAAAGTGATCGTGTTTGTGCAATTGAAAGCTACAGATAGTTATTCCTTTTAACGTAAACAAGCTTTTCTTACAATTGTGTTTCGCTTTCTTAATTGTAGACTTCTAGTTCATTTGAGGGCCTTTGAGGAAGAGCTCAGAATTAGTGTCTCATTTTCTAAAAGGATGTGGAAGTTCATTCTGTCCCTCTTTTGATAATTTCCTTCCCTCTAGTACCCAGTATATCCATCTCTACTTCTTGGTTACTTTAATTCTGGCTCTTAGTTTTGAAGGTTGGATAATAGAAGTTATGGAAGGCTTCCACTACTTCCTTGCTATGGAAGATTCTCTTTGTGGTCTAAATTTAATTGATGAGTTTCTAGGTCAACTAGCCTTTGCATTTTATGGAAATACTTTCAACATTTTCTGGAGTTTAGCTAGGTAGAGTTCATCTTTTTGGATTTTATTCTTATTCGGCATGATGTTGTCTTGGATGATTGTTATCATTGTTTGATTTTGTGAACCTAAAAATATGTTTGGGGGTTATTTCAATGAGTTTCATTAATGAGACACTTGGAAAAATTGAAGGTGTAAGTGTGTGAAATTATGAACCGCATCTATGGCACCATGGGTGTTCCAATGACATAGTAAATGAATTCGGTACTGTTTAGTGGTTTATGAAATGATGGCTTGTTAGTCAATCTGTTCTGGCAGATCTTTGCTTGTCTTTTTTCAACGTTGGCTTATTAGTTTGACATATGAGTGGTTTCTCCTTCATCTAAATTCTTTTAATGGATGCCCTTTGTTTCACCAGCAAACAAAACATGAGGATAAACCGTTATTGTGTGGTTTTGTTCTCTTTGTGAGTTGGTTAACTTAACTATTGTATTAAATATAAATTCTCCCAAATGGATAGTAAGTTAATTGTAGTTAGTTGTAACCTATTGACTGCCTTGCAATTCTGAGTATTGAATATTAGATTCTGGGAATCGCAGATATGCTAGAGCAATCTCCAGATGGTCTTTCTGCCATTTGGGCCAGGCAAAGGAACTGAGATCATGGGTTTTAAGTGTTTCTTCCTAGAACTTCTGGATTCATTTTAAAGCTTGCATTGCAATATTGGGGGTTTCAGTGTTGGAGATTGTGACCAGGGTGGTGACGTTGTGTTGTGATTTCAGTTATCCTCCACCTTTGAACTGAGTTGCTTAATTGTATTCATTCTGTTGCAGAAATGCTGGTGAGGAAGTGATGAACTTTGCTTAAGAGAAGCACTTCACCTTCTATTGCTTGTGGAAATTCAGTGTTCAGTGGGCTGGAAGATTGGCCTTAAAAAAAAATACTCTTTTCGCTTTTTGCAGGATAGACTGCATCAAGTACCTGACTAAGAAGTTGTAGGTTTAGAGGAGATTTAGTGTGTCCTAATTCTTCCCAGAGTGTTAGTTCGATTAGATTCTGTTTACATGTCACGTGAGAATCACGATTTTGTGCAACAGTGGTTTTGTTGGTCAACATGATTTTGTTCTTCTTGTCAGCCTTTTTCATTTAAACTTCTTTTGAACATGATTTTTCTGTTAGCATCTTGTTCATCCACTTCTGAGGTAACAAGTAAAATTCTGTTTGGGATGCATATTCTGGGGATGCCTTGCTTTTGAATTCTGTTAATCCTTTTCCCCATAATTATCACCCTACCTTTTTCAGAATACTTAATTTTTGATTAGGTGGCCTGTTTCCTAATCTGTTATTATCATATCTAATGAGTACAAACTTACACATGGTTTTTTGGCATCTCAGTGAGCTTGTAATTTCATCTGTTTTTGGCATAATAGAAATGGTACTATAGTTGTACGTTCACATCAACTTTTCTTGTACTGTGTTCTTGTCTTGGGATGTATATCTTATCTTATATTTCGGGTATACTACTCTATATGTTATGTAAAGTGCTAACAGGTTCCAAAATAATGCAAATAGGTCCTTTCATATTGCCATCGATGCAAAATGGTGATGCTGTTTCAATTTAAGATTATTATTTATAGAAGGTACATATTGTGAATTCAATGCTTGAGTAGTATTTCCTGCTTCCATTGCCAGAGTCAATCTCAATTTCAATTAACTTGCAATGATCCACATTGTTGAAAGGTTGTTTCTTGTTAGTTAAGGGGACATTTCTCTTAGTTTCATGATGTTGATTCTCCAATCTTCCCATGTTAACTCAGTGTAGTCCCTGCGGGATCGTGCTCAATGGTTCGGGGATTTTATCCAATGATAGTGGAAATTTCAATAAATTGTGGTCTTTTTGTTTGTTTGTGGAAAATTTTGAGAGGGAAAAGTTGCTCTTATTCAACTATCCAGGCATCTTTATTCTATCATTTGCTTTATGACTCCGTTTCATGACTTGCTTTCAATTATATCTTGTCTTTTTTTCCTTCTTTTTTCTACAAACATCTGGGATTAGTGATTTTCATTTGCATCCTCTTGTAGGAGACACAAAGACAAAAAGGAGGAAGGTGGAGAACCTGAGGTTGATCCTGAGCGGGATCAGAGAACGGTGTTTGTTTATCAGGTGGAGTTGATGTGATTCATATGGACTATATATCATCCAGTTGCTCCTTTTGTTTTTTAATGTTATTGCTTGCCTTAATTTCAAGTTTAGTTTCATGGTTAACAATTTTTGCAGATTCATTTGAAGGCAGATGAAAGAGATGTGTATGAATTTTTCTCAAGGGCTGGCAAGGTTAGTTGTAAAGCAGTTTTATAAGTATAGCTTTTCTTTTTTCTTGGTTACAGAGTCTGTGCTATTTGTAATAAATTCATCTCTTGAGTCCTAAGGAAGTTGTAGTATCCATTGAGATATATGAATGCGCTCTTCTCAAGAGTTTTAGCGGTTCTAAGAATATGTATGGTTTTGGGTGGAAACCTATAGGGTTAAGTATTTTTAAATTTCTTCTTAGCAGAATGTGAGAGATTACCCTTTGATTGACCAGATGCAGAAATTGAACTATTGATTCTGTCTGTAAAAATGGATGGACAATTTATTGTGTATCAAACGGATGGGGCTGCACAATCATTAGCCAATAGACTATGCTTTCTCTCATGCCTTTTTTCATTCATGGTTCGATATTCTGGTGTCCTAGGAGTAGAGGAACCACACCATTCCATCCCAACTAGGTGATTAAACTCTATTGCGTGTCAAGATCAAAGTAGTGTTGTTATTATCTATTGATGGCCAACCTAGTTAGAAGTTGAGATTTGATACCTTTGTCAAAATAGAAAGTTCATTCTTGTTCATGCATGTATCGTTATTATCTATTCATGGCCAGCCTACTTAGAAGGTGAGATTTTCTAAAGAATCAAATAATAGTATGTGTACATGCATGAACAAGAATGAACTTTCTATCTTGACAAAGGTATCACAATGTTCCATACTTATTTTTCTACCGAACCTTTTTAATTCTGCTACTTTTTCCCTTTTTTACACTAATTTTTAGGTGCGAGATGTACGCCTCATAATGGATCGTAATTCAAGGCGTTCGAAGGGAGTCGGGTAAGTTTTATATTCTTTCATGTTACTCAACTTTGTTGCTGTTCTAGCTGTTATATTAATTGGAATATGTGAGATAATAGCTGTCAACCTTCATTTGAATGAGGTTTATTACCTAAAATAGAAAACTGTAGCTGTGAGTTCTGCTGCTGTGATTAGTGTTGTTAATTGCTTAACGTTAGTTTTTTGTGCAGTGATTTTGATTGATCAAGCTCTTTAATAAAATGGAAATTTGATTGCATAATGCACTTTTCATCATTAGACATTTGGAAACAGTGGATATACAATGTATTAGATAACCTTGTTGAACTTTGCCACGGAGGCGAACACTTGCATTTTTGTGATTGTTGCAAAATTGGTTTCCCTCAATCCGTATATTTATTGTTTTCTTAGATATGTTGAATTCTACGATGCAATGTCTGTCCCTATGGCAATAGCACTCTCTGGCCAGCTTCTTCGTGGTCAACCAGTTATGGTAAAACCTTCAGAAGCAGAAAAAAATCTCGTCCAGTCAACTGCAGCTGCAGCTGCAGGAGTAGGTGGCCTCACAGGTCCATATTCAGGTGGTGCTCGAAGGTTATATGTTGGCAATTTGCACTTTAACATCACTGAAGATCAACTTCGACAGGTAAGAGCTATTTTTATGTTTTGATAATGTATTCATTTTTTACCATGGTGAGGGGAACTTCCAAATTATTTATGTTCTTAGTAAGCTTCATTTTGTTGTGTCTGTTATTTAGCATGTCGGTACAGAAACTTCCATGCATTTTTTGGTTATCTTTATTAAGCTATTTTGACATTATTGTCACTTAAACTTTATTCTTTTGGGATATTATCCATTGCCTTCTTGCATAATCATGTACATATTTTGACTTCTCAGGTTTTTGAACCATTTGGCACTGTAGAATTGGTGCAGTTGCCTGCTGATGAAACTGGGCATTGCAAGGGTTTTGGTTTTGTCCAGGTGAGTTTGGTTTAAACATCCATAAATGATCAACACAATCTGAAGCCAGGCATGACACCTAATCTGTTGATATTATTACTATTGAAAAAATCAAAACTGAAATGACATGAATTATGGTATGATATATTGGTTCGAAGCATATAACATTGGCTATAAGCAGTTTAATCTGAAACCAGAACACAGTAAAAATGAGCTAATCGTTTGAATTTTCTTGCAGTTTGCTCGTCTTGAAGATGCCAGGAATGCGGTAAATTTAAATGGGCAAGTGGAGATTGCTGGTCGGCCAATTAAGGTTACTTGATACTTTCATGTCGTGTTTGATAATTTTATTCTGGGCATGGTTGATGCACTAGAATATAGCTATATACATTCCTTTTTCCTTTATTTGTAGGTATCAGCTGTTACAGATCAAACTGGTATACAAGATGGCTCAACAAATACTGGTGATTTTGATGACGATGAAGGTGGTGGCTTGGTTAGTAGTCATCTTGTTAGTTGTTTGATATTCATGAAAAATAGTTGTTTCCCGTTCACATCTTAATATTACTTATGAAGTTTTAATCTCATCTTCTGATAAATTTCAGTCATTGAATGCCCGTTCTCGAGCTCTTTTGATGCAGAAGTTGGATCGTAGTGGAACTGCTACGAGGTTAATCTTTGGTACCATTGTTTCTGCTTACCATTGATTTCATTTTTCTGACCCTTCTTATTTATTTACAGCTCTCTCGGCATCACTGCAGTCAATTCTGGTGTTGCTTTACCTGCCGCACCAACCCTTGGTACTGCACCTGCAGTTTCTTCTGCTAGTGCTCCTCTTTTACCAGGTTCGGTTCCTATACCTATGCTTCCAGGTTCGGGCCTTCAGCTTCCCGGTGCAACAACTCCAATTATCAATACAATTGGCATCCCAAGTGAATGCTTATTATTGAAGAATATGTTTGACCCAAATTTGGAGGTTGGTTAGTTTATGGTGTACTAAAGGAGTGCTTCCCGTCTTCGCTCTTATTTCCGTTATAACTAGTTCCGTTTTCTGTGTTTCTTAGATGGAACCTGATTTTGATTTGGATATTAAAGATGATGTTAAAGATGAGTGCTCCAAATTCGGAACTCTCAAGCATATTTTTGTTGACAAGTAAGAAAAGTTTCCTCGTGAAGTGCTTCTTATTCTTTAAATTCCCTTCCTGCTCAATCTGTTCCGATGTATTTCGTTCTTTGAAAGCAGGAATAGTGCCGGTTTTGTGTATCTGAGATTTGAGAACGCGCAAGCTGCTGTAAGTGCACAGCATGCACTTCATGGCAGATGGTTTGCTGGGAAAATGATCACTGCTACCTTCATGGTAAAAGATTTTCTCACCGAACGTACAGTTACAATTAGTGTTTCAGACTTGACTTGCATCCTGATATTCCTTCTTACACTTGCAGGTGCCACAGACCTATGAAGTAAAATTCCCAGATAGCCAATAGTAAGTGCAGAATATAGACCTGCAAACACATAAATGTGGTCTGCAGATTCTGGCTAAAGTTAAGATTTGTGTATCAGTGTTGGCCTTATTTGGAGGCAGTGTTCTTCAGTAGTAGCATATGCTAGCCTCTAGTGGTGGCATATACATTACAAGACATGGACAGAAACTGAATATCAATTAGTTGCTGGATAAATTCATTTGAATCACCACCTTTCTCTCATGCTTCATGCTTCATGCTTCATGCTTCCTGTTCTTTTTCTTTCAAGCTCAATAATAGGCCTTGCTCGGGTTGACTGAGTTTCAGGTCAGACCTAGGCTTGGAGGGATCGGCCTAGCTAAAAAGATCCAAATTGACCTTAGTTGGGTTGGCAAAAAGATGTGCTAGTATGTAAATAATCTGAAAATTAAAATAATCTTGTTTTGGTTAGTTATACTAAATGTAGCTTTAATTTCAGCTAGAGCGAGTTTGAGTTGGACCGAGCTGCATATAAGGGTTTAGCTAGAGCGAGTTTGAGTTGGACCCGAGTTGCATATAAGGGTTTGGACCGGCTCGAGTTGACTTGGATTAAAAAAATATTTATATGATCCAGTCGGGTATTAAATGTAAATATAAATATATAAATAAGTAAATGGATTTAAGATAAGCATAATTTAAGTTTAATTAATTTATTTTGATTGATAAAATTGAAAATGATATTAATTTAAATGTTTCTATTTAAACTTGTGTTTGAATATATTAATTTCGAGTTGAATTCAAGAATTTTCACTTAAAAGAATTACTAATTCCTTAAAATATTAAAAAATTTAAATACCAAAATTTTATTATTTTGATTTTATCATATATTATGGACCTAATAATGGGCCTAGCCCAGCACAGAGCAAAGGTATTGTGGCATATAAAGCGCACGGTGTTGCAGCCACACCAAGATACGACGTCGTCGCTCACTGGTTAGTCTAGACTTGTAGTAAAAGAAATCGCTCCTTAAAACCCCCACCGAATCGGACCTTCCCCAAATCTAACGACCCGATTCCACTCTCCACCGCCTTCCGATTACAATATCGATTCGGTTAGCTCCCGCCGGCGACCATGACTCAAGACGTCGAGATGAAGGAGCTCCCGGCTCCCTCTAACTCCGCTGTCGTCTCTTCCTCCCATTCCACCCTCCACCGTAATCTATCCACTGACTGATCACAACCCTAATTGTGTCGATTTGATTTTGTCTGCAACTGTTTTAATTTGTTGGGTTTTCGTTTTTTTTTTAGTAGAGTTGAAGGAGATTGCGTCTCTGATCGAGACCGGGGCGTACGCGCGTGAGGTGCGCCGGATAGTACGCGCCGTTCGATTGACAATGGCTCTGAGGCGGAAGCTCAAAGCTTCTGTGCTTGCTTCCTTCATCAATTTCGCGCTCACTCCCGGATCCGACTCGCATGGTCGACTTTTCTCGCATCTTCCCAAGGTAAAATTTCAAGCTTTCGGGATTTGTGAAACTTGTTTGTGTCAATTGTGGATTGAAGAGTTTGGACTAACTAAATGCCGATGTGGAAGAATATTTCTTGTTAGGGTTTAGTTGAAAGATAATTGGATTAATCATTGCTTTTAGGTTAATTACTTTCCTGCCCAGTTAGGAGTTTGGAGTCAATTTTGCTGGTTTTTGTAGTGACTGATTAGCAGACTGGCTGTTTAATGTTAATGACAGGACGATGATCATGAGATGGAGGTTGATACTGCTACATCAGCCGCTCAAGCTCCTTCAAAACACCACTTACCAGAGCTTGAGATATACTGCTACTTACTGGTGCTTATATTTCTGATTGACCAGAAGAAATACAATGAGGTATAAAGAATGAATGTTAAATAGTTATACTGCCCTTTGATCTCTGATATCTGAGTCAACTTGTATTCAATTTGTATGCAGGCAAAAGCTTGCTCATCTGCAAGCATTAACCGGTTGAAAAACATGAATCGGAGAACTGTTGACATTCTGGCATCAAGGCTCTACTTCTATTACTCTCTTAGCTATGAACTCACCGGGGATCTTGCTGAGATTAGAGGGTTGGTTTTCCTACATTCCTTTGAATTTAACGTGTCTCATATATGGTAGAAGAATGTTCTTGGTTGAGTGGAAAGCTTTTTACTTATTTCTTCTATTCTGTGCTAGTAAGTACTTAAAACCTTGTGGAGAAGCACGTATATGTTTTGATACCTTGCTTGTTGTCCTGAATTGTTAATCTAATCCTTAAAACTATTTCATTAACAGTAACCTCCTGGCTCTTCACCGGATTGCAACATTGCGTCATGATGAGCTGGGTCAGGTACGTCTTTAGTCATAAACTTTATTCTTGAAATGTTGTTGAAATCTCATAATTGAATAACTTTTTGGTGCAGGAAACACTTCTCAACCTGTTGCTTCGCAATTACCTGCATTACAATTTGTATGATCAGGCAGAGAAGCTGAGATCAAAGGCCCCAAGGTTTGAAGCTCATTCAAACCAACAGGCAAGTTTTCACTTTTTGACTATAAGAAAATATACTCTTGCATGCAGCATACTTTTTCTTATGAAAGTTATCGTGTATCTCTATGGTGACCAGTTTTTTTGCGGTAAATTTCTATACCAAAATTGCTCTTCAACACTTCATCTTAAAAAAATTCTTGGAGGCTTACATTCGCTTATTGGCATTGACCTTTTTCTCTTTTCTTAAATTGTAGGCTTAGAGTTGCTTTCTGGAAGTTGACATCATTTATTTCTGCTGCATTAATATTCTGAATGTTTGAATATATTAAGGTTGTTCTGTCTTAGGGTGCTTGTTTGTCTCCCTTCTGTATCTCTTTGGTTGAAAAATATGACAGTTGTAAATGATTTGTAAAATTGTGAAAAGTTATGAGATTTATGTGCAATTTGACATATTGCAAAAGATATTTAATAAGCTGGCCTCTCAAAAAACTTCAAACAATGACTACTTTTTCTTGCAGTTTTGTCGGTATCTATTTTACCTGGGAAAAATTAGAACTATTCAATTGGAATATACGGATGCCAAAGAATCCCTCCTCCAAGCTGCTCGGAAAGCCCCTGTTGCAGCCCTTGGTTTTCGAGTTCAATGTAACAAGTGGGCAATTATTGTAAGATTATTACTTGGAGAAATCCCTGAGAGGACTGTTTTTATGCAAAAGGGCATGGTGAATGCTTTGAGGCCCTACTTTGAGCTTACAAATGTGAGTCTATATTGATCAAATTCAATTTCTGATTTCCTTATATACTTCTGGAATAGAGACTGCAACTACAAAAAGAGCGAGCACTTTAATTCCTAGATTATTGTGCCTGTGATAGCATGCTGAGTAATTACAAATGAGGATTCAATGTCAAGCTTGTTGGAGTAGATGCTTTTTTGCTCTTATATTTACTTCTGATATGTTGGTAGCTGGCATCTAAGGCTTGGGTGTTACTGCTGGTTTCGATATGCTCAAATGTTTGTTATTTCAGGCTGTCAGAATAGGAGACTTGGAGCTCTTTAAATCCGTTGCTGAAAAGTTCTCCACTACTTTTAGTCAAGACAGGACACATAATCTAATTGTCCGACTGCGCCACAATGTCATAAGGACTGGTCTCCGCAACATCAGCATCTCTTATTCTCGTATTTCACTGGCTGATGTCACCAAGAAGTTGAGGTTAGACTCTGCAAATCCTGTGGAAGATGCTGAGAGTATTGTAGCAAAGGCCATAAGGGATGGTGCGATTGATGCGACTTTGGATCATGCAAATGGTTGGATGGTATCTAAGGAGACGGGGGACATATATTCCACAAACGAGCCGCAGCTTGCCTTTAACTCACGGATTGCATTCTGCCTCAACATGCACAACGAGGCTGTACGTGCACTTAGGTTCCCACCAAATTCCCACAAGGAGAAGGAAAGTGCTGAGAAGAGGCGAGAGAGACAGCAGCAGGAGCAAGAGCTTGCAAAGCACATAGCTGAAGAGGACGATGATGAGTTCTGATCAATCTTTTGCTAAAGATATTTCCTTTCACCATGAAAATGCCATCCAATTCCGAATGTGTGTTTTGATAACTCCTCATCAACAGGTTGTCACTGCCAAATTAACTGAGTCTTCTATTAGAGGCATAACTTTCATTTCTACTGTAATCTTTACATTTTTTCTTGAATTTGCTGCATAATTTATCATTGCATTTGAAATCAAGGCCTGTATGGTTACATTTTGGTGACTCCAGGATAATGAGAAAATGCAAAATCTTAAGGCTTCTTTCCATCCCAAATCTTAGAACTGATGGATATTAAATGTTATGATTCCTAAGTTGCAATGGAGGACATTTTAGTTACAACTTACGCTCTTATATCTGCTGATAAGCAGTTTATCTTCACAGTTCTTGGCATCAATTAAGCTTGGCAATAGGTAAAAACCAAGCTTGGCAACAGATCTAAGC
>JAOQMR010000212.1:32959478-32981181 GCA_027563865.1 Erythroxylum pelleterianum | reverse complement strand
CAATGGATCACTCCAATAAATTTTTCAAACACAAATTCCACATTATTCACAATAAAATTCCATTTAGGCCCAAATACCGAGAAATAATCATGAATGCATGTACAAGTATTTTTCATGTGCAAAAATTCGATTGTTCACAAATACCAGTATGCATGTACAATCCTAAGTAGTCCCAATCAATCTCATCCTATACTAAATTACTATTCTACCTTTTCCGTCGAAGTTGGGATGTTACAAGCCCGACCTAAACTTTTTATAAAAAAACACAAGATCTTGTCGTTTTGTTTATAAGGGTTGAGTCTATGGTCGGGCAGCTTTATGTCAGACGGAGCGTAAGCAACCTGAGGCCGAGACATAATTTTAAAAAAAACTAGGCATGAGGTTTGTTTTACTCGGACCTAGCCTGCTGACTTCGATATCTTAACAAGAATCATCATGCAGTGTAGATGATAAGTGTTCCATAAATATAAACTACTAGATTATATGAAATGCCAAAGTTTTAATTTTAACTTATAGTTATTTATAAGAATCTAATAATAATATAATTGTAATTCTATCATATTTTTAATATATAATTAACTTTATTCTTGAATTATAGAGATTTTTAAGTTAATATCTCAATTCAAATTCAATTCAAAAATTAAAAAAATCTAAAATAGTTGAATTTATTTAAAACATTTAAATCACATTAAATATAGATTCATTACAAATAATAATAAGTCGTATTATGTATAAATACATTTAATAAAAAATAATTTATATTAAATTTTATTAAAATTTAATTTAAAATTTTTAATATCATTTAAAATTCAATTAAACTCCAAATAATTATTAAAATGATGTTATTTTATTCATCATTTTAAAAACAGAACTAAAAGTTAAACCGATAAGATTTGATGTTTAATATTTAAAAGGTTTTAACTAGTATTAAATCGCCGTAAAATTGGATAAAGATTAAATAAAATTAATGAATTTAAAATATAATTGAAAGAGATTGTCATTATTTATCGAAAAATTTAAAATTTAATTAAAAAAGAAATCATTAAATAACTATTAATTAATTTATTTTATTTATAAAAATATTAAACAATAAATTAATTTATCAATTTAAAAAAATTATTTAAATAAATCGAGAAAAAAATGTGGGTGATATTTTAATCATCGAGTGTATCAAATTCATTTGTACCACTTAAATATTAATTTCTCTTATGCTATGATCAAAGTGGCGGACAAATAAAGTAAGTTTCTTGCATTTTCATAGATGCTGACGTTAAGCACTAAAAGAAATGATGCGCAGAGAAGAAGACGGTCAAATGGCTGCAGCCTGCCCCTGGATCGTTTTTGTTTCCCTCACAAGTTTCTCCGTTCGTAATTCCAACAACCCATTTCCATTTTCTCGTTTGGTATCGGTCTTGCGAGTGTTTGCATGAACTTGCGTGCTTGTAAGTACAGTTCTTTTCAAATTTCAATCAGTGTTTCAAGATTGTCACTTTCTTGATTGATTGTTACGTTTCTCTGGTCTTACTTCATTGATTGTTTGGAAAGAGTAAATAGTTTGATAAAGGTATGAGAAACAGTGCGAAAAGGTTGTGCCTTCCTGCTTACTCTCATTAATCTCATGTTTTTTTCCCGAGAACATGTGGAGAAAGTAGAAGAAATGCGCTTCTGGGGTCTTGTGTTTTGATAAACTTCTCGTTTCTTGACAAGTCCTAAACACTGTTAGCTCGTTCTAAAGCTCTATTAAGTCAGTTTTTTTCTTTTCGGTTGTTTCTCATAGAAGTCTCTTTTTGACTAATATGTTTTTCCTTTCGTTGTTGTTGGGGTGATTGACTATTGATGATTGATCCAGCACTGATTGTCCCTTTAGTTGAAGTCTTGTTTAAACATTCTCAGTATATATGACGAAGTATGGGAAAAGATTCTAAAGAGCTATCCTTCATAGATTTTTGTTTTCCTTTTGGGGAGTTTGTTGCTGTGATTACCTAAAGTTTTAAGTAAATAATTATCAACTGCTTTTTGGAAATATGGACCAACGTTATTGAGATTTGAAAGCTAGCACCAAAATGGTGCATGTAAGAACCAAGTTGGTTTCCTTCTTATTCCTTTTCTCTTTTGTAAATCAATGGAAATTTTATTTTGTTATTTTCGGTTTCAGGGCTAGAAGCTGAAAGAGAGATGGCCTACAATGGAAGGGTACACCCTGGTTGTGTTAATTCTGGCAACCCTTACCATGAATGTGGGGTAGCTTGCCTAGAGAAAATAGCACAAGGGCATGGACAGAAAGAAAAGAAGAAATCGGGTCAGTAATCTGTTAAAGCAAGATATGCTCTTCATGCTTCAATAGCTTTCTCATTTCTGTCTCACAATAATCATGGTTCAATTGATATGGGGCTTAGATTTTACCTAGCTTTTGCTCCAAATTCTTTTCTTGAATTGTATAACAGCAATTTAAGGATAGTTTTTGTAGGAGATTTGACGTGAAAGATAGCTAACTTCTAGTTTTCTGACTCCACTTAGTTAGGAAGCTTGGAACTGATTATCCGTTTTGTTAAGCTGTTTGTTCTGTCGCAGTTTTATCAAAACGATAATCTCTTCCCCTAAACCAGCCAGATCAAGTTTTTGCTTCTAGCCATGGGATTCACCGTCTGCGTGATTGAATCTCAAGTTATTGCTTTGTTAAGTTTGTGTGAAGTTAATTTCTCATCTTTCTTTATTCTCAAGAAATGTGTGATGATGGAGGGACCAGGGTATCATGCCTCTCAGTTTACTGGATAAGTAGACATTTGAGTAGAGGCAGTTCCGTATTGTTTTCTAAATGCAGATCTTTTGCCCTTCTCATTTCTCTTTTCCAGGCAACCGCCATGCCATGAAAGGGGAGCTTAGGAAAAAGATGGATGGAGGAAGGAAGACATATCAATCTTGCCCTAAAGCATCAAACCCTTACCATGAGTGTAACAAATATTGCAGCTATAATTCTGCTGAAGCTGTTCTTCAGGGTGTTGAGAAAAAATCAGGTTTTTTTTCCCTTCTCAAAATGCTATCTGTTGCTTGATTATGTGGACCTCCTTCTTTGACCAAAATAGAGTTACCCTTTTTCAGTTTGGCGTTGATAAAGAAATGGGAAAAATACAGCAAATGACATGTGATTCCAGAAAATGCATAGGCAAATTATAATTGAAACAGCAATACACAGATTGATGACTAAATAGAAAATTGAGGAGCTCTGAGGAGGATAACAGACGTCTACTTAAGCACAATGGGTAGCTGTAATTATGGTTTGAGGCAGCCCAATTTGTGTTCAGTAAAGTACTCTCTGAATTATTATCCCCCGAAATTTCTCTACAGTCTGAACAAAGAAGAATTAAATTATGTTTTATTGATCAAAGTGCACCATAAGTAGAGTGTTGAGAAATTGCTTTCCAGTCCATTTGGGGGAAATTGCTCATTGTTTACTTATTTATTGCAGGCTTCCAAAATCGTGACGGCTTTCAAAGGAAAAAGAAGTTATCTGAATCTCAGCAAAGGACTGAGCAAGTGGGTAATAGTGTCCCTGTCGTAAAATCAGCATATCCTAACGACACTGAGTCACCTTGTTCACCTTATACTATTGAGAAGAAGATAGGATTAGAGAATAATCAATCTTACTCTGCATTTCTGCATCCTTCGGAGGAAAGTCACTCCAGGAACCATTCCTTTGACCAGGGACGAGTTCAACCTCATGAAGTTGTCCCCGTATGTATACATATCAGATTGTGTTTCTCTGTCTCATGTTGACAGTTTTTATTGTAGCGGATATCATTTACGTACCTCTGTGTTTTGTGTTCTTATTTCTAACAGCCTGATGGCACCAAGATTAGTTTGAGTTGGTGGGCCGTAACTCCACCTATCAAACAGGATGAAGATGAAGAGATTTATAGATCACTTAAAGGATCTTCTTCACCAGTCACAAAGATTGAGGACAAAAATGCTTCTGGTCCAATTATTAAGTCTTCAGGCATTTTTCCTGCTTCAGACGGCAGTAATGGGGATGAGATTCAATTTGTTATTTCTGATTCATGTGTCTCTGTCAGGAAATATCACGTGAGAGCGACTGTGGCCCCTATCCTACAGTTGATCTTTGAAAAGTATGGAGACATAGCAGCCAATTCCCGGTTGGAGTCCACATCACTCCATGCTTATTATCTAGAATGTGTCTGCTTTGTGGTTCAGAAACTGCAGTCCACTTCTTTCAAGAAGTTGACAAAGTCGAAAATAAAGGAAATGTTAGCTGTTCTTAAGGATGTAGAGTCTGCAGGAATCGACATCAGTTGGCTCCATAGTATATTTAATGAACTTACAGAAGCCATGGAGCTCAAGAACCAGCGTGAAACCATTGAGGCAGCAAGATACAACTGCATTCAGGATATAGAGTCAACTAGGCAAGAGCTAGAATCCATGATGAAGGATTTGGCTGAGAAAGAAAGGGCAGTTGCTGACATCAAATCACAAATTTCTGAAGCAACTGCTCACTTGGATGAGCTTGAGCTTGAATCTTCTCAATTGAACAGTACCCTTCAATCCATCAAGTCGAAGATTGAAAAGATTCGGTTCAAACCGTTGGGAGATAAGCCCTTGTAATGCAAACCAGAAACTAATTGCTTTTGCATTCCCACGCCATGTTTAGTCCTTGCATAAGCAGATTTTATAAAAAGAACATGATATGAGACCAGGCTTTGTGTTTGGCTGTTGTAGTACCTATTTGTTAGTTAATACCATAAAATGGTAGTTAAAGGTGAGATTCTTGTGAGTTCATGTGGAGAATAAGAGTCGTTTACTGTGACTTATCACTTCTTTTCTCTCTTTGGTTTCTTCTTGTCTTATTGTATTGCACAAGGGGGTTTTTTTTTTTTGGGTTGAATCTAAGTAACGCCTTCTATTAACCTTTTTTTAGCATGTTTGGAAACTTTTGAATTGAATTCATTAACGAATTGAATTCAATTACATTAATGAGATTGAATTGAATTTAATTTATACTGATTGGAATAAACTCAGTAATATTAGAAATGAATTCAATTACATTGTTTGGAATGAGAATGAATATAGTGAGAAACGAAAATGAATATTATTATTATAATTATGATGGTTAGTTAAGAGGAAGGAATGATTACTATTACCATTAATAGTAGTTGATTTGTAAAAAATATTAAGAAATAAAAATTTATTATATTTTAATTAATTAATTATTCATATTTTAATTACTTATATTGCAATTAATTAAAATATTGTAATTAATTTTAATTATATTATAAATAATTATATTGTACTTAATTAATTATTAATAACATTTTAATTAATAGTCTTTAGAATCCAATCAAGTGAAACACAAGAGAGTGGGAAATGAAGTAGTTCAAAGAATGAAATACAGGACAAAGAATTATACTCAATAAAAACTCACAATAAATATATAAACTTTGATAAATGTCTGGTTATAAACTCACAACAAACAACAATTTTTTATTCAAAGGTGTCTTCCTCAAGCTTCAATGTAATTGAATTCCTATACTTAGAAGAGTGAATTCAATTTATAAAGGAGATGGATTTCAATTATATGCATGAATTGAACCCATCTATTTTTTGTATTTCCAAACATGTGAATAGTATTGAATTCAATTCACACCTTCTCAAACACCCCCCGAGTATGAGTTCAGATCTTCTGTCCAGTTTTATGGTGTCTTATTCTGTCCAATGAATTTCAACCATTTATTTATGTGGGCTCTGCATAGGTCCCGCAAAAATAAACGTGGAACCGGCATAAATGAATGGTTGAGATTCATTGGACAGAATAAGACACCATAAAACTAGACAGAGGATCTTATCTCCCCCAGTATTGCAAGACATATAAGAATCGGGTACTTTTTCCTCTGTTCATTAGCGGCCAGGAGATGATAATTTCTGTGGATTCTTGGCTAGTTGCCTCAAGCTTAAGATTACATCCCAAAGATCTTATCTTTCTTGATTAGAGTGACTTGTAGAAGCTCGTAGGATTCTGCTCCAAGAGTGTAATGAAATGTTCCGTATGATAATCCTTGGTACAGCCCATCTACTGTTTGTCAAGATATATGGAAGTTAAGAATGCAATAGCCACTCCATTTGTGCAGGATCCTGATAAAGAAGAAGAGCTGAAAGATGTTTTGAAAAAATTCCGAAGATGATGATGATAATACAGTCTTTCTCCTCTCCAGTAAAAGGTGAAGAACCCACCAGCCTCCATCATTTGGATGTGTGCTGAAAGTTTTAACATGCAATTGGTTTTGGTTTCTGAAAGTTTCGTGCTTGGGATTGAAATGTTAAGTTGGATGCTTAACTTTTCTCTTTGTTTTTAATTCAAGTGGGGTCCTATGAAGCAGGAGCTTGGTTTGAATAACTAAGATGTAAAATACAGTAGCCAAAGACTTTAACTTTGCTTTGCTTGACAACAACCAAAGAAGTACTTGAAAAGCAGGGTTATCATCATACACATAAGCCCCTGAATGTGAGGAAGCTATCACAACTTTGCTGTACTTTCAAATATCTGAAATATGGTACTTTAAGTATTAGTTGGAATTACGTGTATCTAATAATTTATTTAGTATGTATCGAACCCGAAATGGTAGCAGCTGTGAATTTCTCCTGAAATTTTTCATCTGGGTTTAAAACATGATATAACGGCTTGATGGCAAGTAAAGTTTCAAGGTCAAAAACCTGAGGCGGACATTTATGGACTCACTCGTAATCTCTGAGATTGCCTGGTGGTCCTATTTCCAGGCTGTGTTTCAGCTTTAAGCTCTCGACCTCTCCCATCTGGACCACCGTTTCCTTTTCCTGACCTGGCTCAAAGAGATGGACACGTTTCAGGAGTGAGCATCTATAGCTTTTATCAGAAGAACGAGGCTAACTATGATTGATGATTCCTATTTATCCATTCCTTTTTCGTGTGTAAAACTTAATAGAATATATCAGGAAAAAGAAGAATCAGTGAGTGATAGCTCATTTTCCTTTATGTAGGACAAAGTTTAACTGTATTGTAGGGACCAGAAGACCACTACCCACCATGTGAGGTCCAATCCTATCATGTGATGTTGAGTTGTCTTGGCCTTGCGTCCATTTTTTTTCTAACTAAAGTGATTGTTTCAGGTTACAGTGATTAAACTAAAGCTCAAAAGCAGGGCCATTAACCAGACTTTTCCACATAGGTGAAAAAAAGCTTTAAGTTACTTTACTCCTCTCAGATGCTCTTTCAGGTAACATTAGGAGCTTAATGCTTTTCAGGCTTTGTTCAGAAAGTAGGAGAGAAGGAATTACATTTAAGAAAGATCAAATCAAGACTCTACTGAATTGCAGAAATTATACACGCAGACAAACTAACAATGAAAGATTAAATTTTTAATGACAAAAAGGAAGTAAAAGAACTTTCATCATCATAATCCTTTCATACACACAAACAAACAAAAACAAAATGCACAACATAAAAAGGAAGATGAAGATGAAGATGAAGATCAATTTTGTTTCTTAGTTGCTGGTACTGCTTCTGAAAGATCCCAAAGCCTTGATAGCTGCTGCTCTCAGTATGTATTGGTGATATGCAGCTGCTGCAAGTGCTCCAACAAATGGTCCAACCCAGAAAATCCACTGTCATATCCAAAGTACAAAAATTTTTCAGCAACTTGAAACAATCCAAAACATGGAAAGTCTTGTAATAAATGAACGGTTTTAGATGCTCTCAGATGATTAGATGTTTTAAAAACGTACATGGTCATCCCAGACTTTGTCGTTATTGTAAATAACAGCAGCTCCAAAGCTTCTTGCAGGGTTAATGCCAGTTCCTGTGATGGGAATAGTTGCCAAGTGAACCATGAACACGGCAAATCCTATAGGTAAAGGAGCCAACACCTAGAACACAGAAAACACATCACTACTTGATAAAGTAGATAGAAAAAAAGTTTCAGAAACTTGTACAGCTAACTCTTGCAAACAACAGAAAGTTTGGGCCAGTATACTTACAGGGACATGAGAATCACGAGCACTTCTCTTAGGATCAGTGGCTGAGAAAACGGTGTAGACCAGCACAAAGGTGCCAATAATCTCAGCTCCTAAAGCTGTGCCCTTGCTGTAACCAGAACTCACAGAATTGGCACCACCTCCAAGAGAGTTGTAGTAATGTTTCATAAAGGCCTTGACCAAACCAACACCACAGATAGCACCCAAACACTGAGCAACCATGTAAGAAACTGCCCTGATCAGAGATATTTTCCTAGCTAAGAACAGACCAAAAGTGACCGCAGGATTAATATGACCACCTGTATACAAAAAACAACCAAAACCCATCATCAGAGCGCTAAAATCTAAACTGTTAAATTATTATCTGAATAGAAACAACACATCAGCAGAAAAAAGATGGCATCTTTCTGTGCATGGCGGCTAAAAGCTAGTGAATACATAAAAGAACAAGAACTCGTAGACAAGAAAACACAAAGTTCACAAAAGGGTACGTGCGAAAAATTTTGAAACTTGCAAAAAGATGGAAGTTGCTTCTCACCAGAGATACCAGCAGTGCAGTACACAAGTATAAAGATCATACCACCGAAAGCCCATGCAATGCCAAGCAAACCAACACCATCACAAGGTCCAGTTTGCTTCTTGTGGCCGATCACAGTAGCTACTGTGACGTAAAGGAAGAGAAGAGTAGCAATAAACTCAGCTATTAAAGCTCTGTAGAAAGACCAGACCTTTAGCTCAGCCATGTCAAGAAGTGGTGCTGGTGGTGGATCAACATAGTCCTTTCCATGGTGGGCTTGACCCTCTTCACTCACTTCCTTAGACATTCTCTCACAAAACCCTTAAGGAAAATGAGATAAAGATACGATCTTTAAGTTCTCTTCAACCTCTGCTTCACTCTTCAATGATGCGTACATGTAACCTTAGCCAAAGCTCGAGTCCTTTTAAAGAGAAGGAGGATACAACGTGTGGACAAAGCTGAAGCTAAGGGTAAAACAGGAACAACGAAGGCATAGAACAATGGAGTTGGACTTGAACTTGGGCCGGGTTCGGGAACAGACTAGAGAGGAAGTGGAAGGTGTGGGACCAAAGTGTACAGATAAGAGCATGTGAGGGCTAATCATCTTGAAGTTCCAAAAGCCACGCCTATGCCAACGGCCATTTCTTGTCTTTTTGTCAACTTTTTATATGGGAAAGTGTAATTAGTTCTTTAAAACTTAACTACTAAGATAAAGATAAGGTGAGTTTAAGTCTTTATTAAGAATGGTAATGAATCGGATCCGATCCGATCCGATCTTTCTTTTAGTAGCATGAGTTTACGCTCGAGCTTAACCTAATTGAGTTTAGAATTGCTTAAACCCGATTAAGTTATAACTAAAATAATATCATTTTACTTGAATCAATTCGAATTAAGTTAAATCTTAATTTCAAGTACCTAATCTTAAAAAGAGAGGAATACAAATGCTTTAGACTGTATGAAGGGGCATTGCATAAATATATAGTTGGAGATCGTTCTTAAGGCATTCAAATTTTAGGAATTGTAAACTGAAATGTTTATTAGTAATTTTAAAATATTATATTAATTATATTGATTTTTTATGATTTAAATTTTTATTTCAGTTATTATATTCTAAAATTTTCAAATTTATCTTTTGATATATTGATTAATTGTATATTATATTTGTTTTTATTTATTAATAATTTTAAAAAGGATATCGTATTAGAACTTAATTATTTTAATATTATTACTGGATAAATTAATTAATTAATTTTAATATTTTATTTTTATATAAATTTAATCTAAAATCTATATTATTAAAACCAACAATAAATCCATCCTCACAAAATTAAAATAAAAAATAATCCAAAAATAGTTTAATAATAAATAGATTTGCGCTTCTTTTCAAGTAGATTTCTTTCATTAGTAGAAATAAAATATTAATCAAGTATGGCTTTTTGCTCTGAAGCTATAACCTTTTGTCCCTTTCCATGCAAGTGGTCATATTTGTTGATTATTTTTTTTTATCATTGATTACTATTTAAAATTTATTTTTAAAGTCTGATGTTATTTTTATGTTTTTATATGGGTTATTTAGAAATAATATTTTTACTAATTAAAGATAAGGCTTCGTACTATTAAATCTCCTCAAATCTCGCATATCAACAAAATTTTTGCAAAATTGTTGTCGTTATTGTCGTATAAGCAAAGTAAGTTACTTTTTATTGTAATTTTCAATTTATTTAATGGATTTTATCATTTTGAATTTGATATTTCTTAAAATTTTATAAACAATAAATTAGACAACAAAATTAAACAAAAAGTATAATTTTCAGTTAAAACCTTAAATTATTAGATTATAAACATTTTTAAAATAGGTTTATAATCCAAAGAAGTTGAGGGTATGAACTTTTAACGTAATTTGTAAATGATAAAGCTTTAGTCTTAATATTATGTAATTAGAATACATTTTTTTGGAATATTTTTTTTGAAACAGAGGAATTCTTAGCTGCTACTTTTTGGATGTACATTGGATAAACTTCGACACAATAGCCTGTAAATTACGTCAATTGGGTACTCCACATTAAGCAAATCATATATGACAGGCTCGATCGAAAGAGCCTAAGTAGGGGAATCGAGCATTGGACCTTTTGGCCCCATGCTCCTCCATTCCATCCTCCGTTAATTAAATATTTCAAATTCTAATTTATTACACATAGTTTATTATTAGCCCCACTAACATAAATTAAATAAATGTTTAGATAATATTAATATGTGAAGTTAATAATAAGTTAAATTTTGTAATAAGTTAACATTTTAAATATTTAATTAATGTTTTTAAATAATTTTATTTGGTCTCGTAGGTCGTTTAAAAATAATCTCGTTATTAGTTACAGGTAAGATTTCGTAGTATTAGACCTTCTTAAATTTTTCAAGATTTTTTCCGAGTTATTGTTGTAATAATTTTATTTAGTATTATAAAATTAGATAAAATATAAGATTTTAAAATATAATTTCTGAAACAAGGTGCAGATCATATATATAATGTAGGGTCCACAATGGTCCGAGGGTGAGATTAAGCCTGTTAAAATATTGATCCACGAATTCATGTGGACACCAGCTGTCACAAAAAGATGCAGAAGCATCTTGCTTGATGGTTGGGCATATTTCTTTTAGTGGCCCCCACCATACCTTCCACTTTCCTCTCATCTTTATCTCACTAATCCAAATGTACTAGGCTAGTTATTTCCACAGCCACTTAAGAATTGATACATATTCCGGAAAAGTAACAGATCTGCCGAGTAACTTGTGAATTATACTAAATATTTTGATGCAGATATTATTTATTTTAATACTCCACTATTAAGTGTTATGTATTTTTTCTAGGGAATATGTCAGAAATTTGTTTCACTCGACTTGACGTGCAATTTATTTTATTCCCTCTTGATATAAAAAAAAATTGACACTTTTTTTATCAAAGCTCTGGAGACTTCCAGAGGACAATGGGCTAGGCAGAGCCTGACTCGTAGACCAGAGTCTGACCCGAATTCTTTTTGAAAGCTCAAATCTAATTTGACCTAATTTTTAAAATTTAAATTAAAAATAACGTCATTTTTATTATAAATTTCAGATATCAAGCCCAGTCAACTTGAGCTTGAACAATCTAAGTCAAACCGTTAATTTGATCAACTTGAGTCCAACTTCATTAACGGCATTTTTATTATAAGTTTCAGATATCGAGCCCAGTCAACTTGAGCTTGAACAATATGAGTCAAACCGTAAATTTGATCAACTTGAGTCTAACTTCATTAACCATACCTCAAGTCTAGGTTAAGACAAGCTCAAACCTAAATTTCATCTCTAAATTCGACCATATGAAAAAAAAAATTCTAAGTCGAATAGAATTAAATCAATTTTAATTCGAGTTTGACCATATCAATCGAATCATATTTTAAATATTTTAATTAAACTAATTTGAATAGATTCGGATTGGAACAACCCGAATTGCCATATATTAGTCCATTCTTCTTTCACCAATCACTATCCCTTTTTATGAAAACGACTTGCAGTTTCTTCACAGAGAGTGGTTCCCTTCAAAGTGAAGGGAGTAGAATTGTATTATGCATTATGGGACCCTATTTTGTTTTATTATATATTTAGAAATTACATGAGACTAATATATTACTGGAGATCGTATGGAAGTTAGTTGTCTAATTGCGTGAATTATTAGAAATATTGAATAATTAAGCATATTATTTTGGTATTATAAGTAAGGATGATAATAGATCGGATGAAGTCATGGTCGATTCGACTTAAAAACAATTTAAACTAATAATGATAAAAATAACTCATTAAAATCTGGTCCAATATGGACCAATCCAAAGTCAATGAACTTGACCATAATTGACCCGAGTTCAAGCTTGAGTTATCTGACCCAACTTGAAGCTCAAAGCCTATACTTTTCATATAAAATAAATTGCTTAATTAAAATAACATCGTTTTTAATTTTTAAAATTAAAAAATAAATTTAATCATACTCAATCAAGTTTCAGATTGCTCAAGTATGATTGGGCTCAAGCTCAAACTTAGTCCCTTGAACCTGATCGAGCTTCAAGCCTAGCCCGAATCTAAAAATATAAATTTAATTCACGCTCGGGCTTAAACAAACCTGAGCTTGGCAGGTTTGACCCATTGTCAATCATAGTTTTAACTAGAGTAAGTTGCTCAAATGACATCGTTTTGAATGAATATTCATGTCATTCAGTCGTTTTGGAATAAGTCTCGAGCTAACTCCTCAAACCCAAGTTTAATTAAATTGAGTCAAATCGAGCCCAATTACTATGCCTCATTAGAAGTAACACAAGGAACTTATTGCTTATAATGAAATAATATGATTTTAAGTTTTACTAACAATATTAGGTTAAATATATTATCTAATTTGAATTCATTAAATTTAAAATATGGCCTCGACCCATCCCAAACATTTAGGACAAAATGAAACCCTTTTATTCAAGAAGTACACTTAATACATTAGTCTGTGCTAAAAACCAAAGGAAAAAAAAGGTCCCATCTAGCCTAATCTAATTCAAAATTAACACATTCAGACTTGAATTGATCGGACTTCAAGCTGAACTTAGGCCCTACTTGTCTAACTCGACCTGACTCAAAATCCAAAATTTTTATATAAAATGATAATGTTTTTAAAATTTAATTGGATCTATCAGACTCATGCTTAGGCCCGGGCTGGAATGGAACACAGAATTCTAAGCCCAAGCTTGACGTACCATTGTCATCTTTAAATATAATATCTATACCAATCAAAACTATATATTGTTTTAGATTTTTTTAATGATAAAATAATTTCTCATTTTTATATAATTATATATCATTTAATAATTTTATTTATTAAAAATAATATAAATTAGTTTAGATTTAGATATAAAAAGTATTTTTATGCTTGAAAATATTTAAAACATAATTTTTCAAAATTTGCCCTTTAAATTTTCTTATTTTACAAACTTAACTCGATAATTTCTGTGTAAAGTCAATATAACCCCAAATTTTTTCCGTACAATCTGATATAGTACAAGATTTTGTAAGGTACGGTACCCAAAGTTCCATAACCATAGATTAAAGTTGACATCCTTTTAGTCAGAACATAAACAAATGTATAACTTTGATGTCACCTGAACCAACATTTAAATGTCTCTCTTGTTGTTTCTGAGTCGGGAGCTTTGTTTTGCCGTAATTTGAACTGAGCTTCAATGGAGGAATGATGGATCTAATCATCTAAACATCACGTACGATAGTTCCTGTTCGACCCCTTTTGGCTCAATCACTTGAAACTGAAAAGAAAAGGATAAAAGAATCGAATGAAAACAGTTTCAAGCGGTGGGATCATTCGGACAAAGAGTGCATGTGTTCAAGAAAACTGACCAAACATCATTTGTGCACGAAGCATGAAACAATCCAGTGTATCTGGTAAACAATCAAGCAACAAGAGCAAGTATGGTTGGTATTAACTGTTCGAAGTTCTGATTTAAAGGTCATGCGAGTACTAATCCAGAGCACTTACCAAGTTACTTTCAGGGGCTTTCCAATAGAATCCTTGGATTGCAATCACAGCTAAGTTTGAAGTTACAACAATAAAAATACTCAAAGCATGCACTCCCATCCATTCCAACACATATGTCAACCGCCTGTAACCATATACATCTACCTGTAATAGACACAATTTGAAACAGGTATGTCAAACCAACAATGGTGTTCAATGCAGATCGATCCGAAAAATTAGTTGAGAAAAATCATCCTATGCCTACATAAGTCGGATGTTTATTAGACCTTACGAGAAATTTTACATTGTTTGATATGATCATTGAAACTTGGTTGAAATGTAGGCATTTACAGTGATATAACAATCTTCTAAAAGTTCATCCTCATCACCTATTTTCAGGGTTTTATGTCCTTTACTTGAATTATTATAGCAAGGTGGAATCTTTTATCTGTAACAGTCTTCGTAGGTTGATAATCGCATACTTCTACCATGGTTATTCAAACTTGGCACTCACCAACAAATACAAGAAGCAAAATGTGATTCCTGCTGAAGCAGAAGTGATCAGCATGTAACTGATTGTGTAGAGAGATTTATTTACAGGGATGCCTGAAGAAAACAATTGAAAAGGAGTCAATGATTCACCATATCAAGTGATCTGTAAATAGATATAAACATCAATGCTTCTCATTGGCCAAGAACAAGCATCAAGTTCACACCTATTTTTCAAGAGAATAATTTCATGATTGAATGAAAGATCTCTGTGCAAGTGTATGCAGCTAAGTATTTTATCAATATCCTCCACCAATGACACTTTGATATTAAAAAAAAAATCCCGCATAATCGATAAGGAAAATATAATGAACAGGCATACCTACAAAGAAAAGGATTAGGCCGAGTACAAGTAATGACACTGAGATCAGGGACCAGTTTCGTAAGCGTATCTTATGATCCTGTAAGATTTTGAGCAACACCAAACAAATTCAGCAATCAATGAATGGGATGGATGATGCTTACAGAATATATTGAAGTAAAAGATCAATGGAACCAAATTTGTAAACAAGGCTTTTAAAGAGACTTGCACAAAATCATTCAAATGTCACTCATCAATACAGTTCCTCTACACACAATTCTGGTTATATGATTAACAAAATGCGTAACAAAGATAAAGAGTACTGGGAAGGAAGTGAATGAAGAACATGTCTAACCTGTATGTGAGCAAGAATGTGGCCATATTGGAGCCCAACTATGCAGGTGACTGCAGCTGTTAAGGAGCTGTGAAGTGCAATCGAACCATACCATCATTTGAAACATATGAAAACAACTTTGTGGAATCCCATCAATATCAAAACTATGTGGTCTAATAAAATTTTAATTTGGATTGGTAACCATAAATTCCACTTAAACAAAGATGCTTGTGTTTAGATAGAAAAAACAAAAAAAGAGAACATATAAATAGAACTATCAGATTCACCACCTTAATAGGCCTTCAGGATCAAATGGGGCAAGACACCATGGAGGTGAAGCATCTGAAGGACTAGGGGACTTATTGCACTCCTATTAAAAGGATATCGTTACAGATCTATTAAAGAAAATTTGATGAACACAAATACAATGAAAACTGAACTCTTACCTTAAGGTTTTTGTAAACCGGTTTTGCGTATAGGTGATCAATACCAAGAGCGTAGCGATCAATCATACCAGCTGCATTACAGGCAGGTCCAAGATCTCCTCTTACAGAACATTTTACCTGAATCACACAGGCAGTGTAAAATCAAATATCAAGAAAAAGGTTTGGTACTTGACAATAACCTCGTACAAAGAGGAGAGGGAAACCAAAAACTTCCAATCTCATGTCCAGTACATAAAACATTAAAGTAGGGGAAAGTTTTTGCATCCACAACAGCTGGGTTTACAAGAAAAGAGCTTACAGATATATCTGCTTTGGTCATTAATTATCACATTACTAATTTAGCAACTGAAGCAATTAGATGGTGCACGGTAAACTTGCTTGCAGAGAAAAATAAAAGGCAGACAGAAGCAGATTTTTTGAGCTTGTATTGAGAAAAGTACAAGACACAAGAGCATAACTTTCACTGCTTCGAGACGATAGCTATAGAAGGGTCGTTGTTTAGGGACTCTAATTTAGATAAAGAGATCATAATTGAAATGTATCACCTACTGCTCTCCACATATGTAACAACATATTCAATGGACAGATCAACATATTTGCCTTCAATGCTATGTTAAACCTCCAGAATGAATAAAAGCATGTCATTGAATAAAAAATAGAAAAAATTTCAAAGAAAAATGAAACCAGAAGCAATCTTGCATTCTTCACCTTGTAAGAATAAGTTGAATTTTTTCCAAGCATGTCGATCGGACTGGACACCTCAAACTGCCAATCTGGCACGTATATGCCATACAACAAACCCAAGTATATGGCTGACAGTCCAGCTGCAACACACCTGCAAAATGAAACTTTTGTTTGTCAATCAAATAGGCTTGAAATGCCATATTCACAATGATGATCATATGTCACACACTGTTTAGCCTTATTGATCTTTTAGCAAGTGTAAAAGATGAAATAATGACAACAGGCGTACAAAATCAGTTCTTCCTGAAGCAGTGACCACATGGCAACATGATTATCAGCATAAAATCAAAATTACTAATCGTACATAAATACTGTTCGGATCTAGATCTGCCAGTGTTAAGTATCCATTCACTGTTTGGAACATGAATTCATTAACATTGTTCAAAAGCTTATAATGCGTAATTGAATGATAACATGTAAAACCAAAACTTACAATGCACAATGCATTGATAACACGAAAAACCTACCACTGCCAATAGTAGATCCTGAGGAAAACTGTTTCACTCTTTGTTCGACATGAAAACCAAATTGCACATAAAGCTGCAACAACATATCCAATTGCTATTCTCTGAATGAAAGAAGACAAGCCAAAACCTTCATTTAGTAGTGTGTGGAAAACTTATGGTATGGTAGATACACATTATTAGCCGTGCAGAAACGTTCAGCAAGTAGTGAGAAATTTCAGTTCTTAACTTACTTTACCTGTAAAATGCCTAGCCAACGAATTTTTTCAATGTCAACACCATAGGTCAAGGAATTTATTCCGTGAAAATAGCCACCTGATAATTGATATAGGTCATACACATGAACCTCAATGAGGACATAGGTATATATGATGTTAATAACACCAAAGCAAAAGGTTTGATTGGTAAGTCATCAGCATAAGGACCATTAACATAATGAAATCCAGAATTTAACAAATAATGAGCCAGTGATCTCTTTAGGTCATAACATCTTCAAATTCTTAACGACATATTGTCAAAACGTATATTCTAAATAAGTATCAATATTCTAGTTATTGCAATTGCTTGCATCAGGTATTCAAGCTCTGCTTACAATAAATCAACAGCTACTAGATCTATGATTAGTTGTTAATTGTTTATCATATTCTAGTTATAAATAAGATCCTATTATGAATCTTCACCTGTGGAATTCAAGTCATGGGCAATATACCTTGAAGAAGAACACCTAAGACAAAAAGTTTTACTGCTCTAAGAACTGCCTTCCATGTGGAATTTACCCTGTTCGATACTCTCTGGAAAAATGCATAGAAGAGCAATATTTTCAATTCAGTGCACTATCCACGAAAATCACCACGTCTGATAAAGCAAAACAGATATCCTCTAAACCATTGAAATCAAGGTAAGTCAGTGAAGCAATACCTTGTAAGCAAGTGCAACAGAGACTCCAGCTATAAAGAGAAAGAAAGGCATCACAAAATCTGCCAAGTGAAGACCATTCCAAGGAGAATGAGCTATTATTGGAAAAACTGAGCCACCATAATCGACCAACATCATTAACTGAAAACAAAAACAGTGGAGAAAATGTGTGAATTAGTAACCGAAGAACAAAGTATGAACATTTTACGCTGCATTCAGTTGCTTTAAATTTCCACTATTCACTTGGAAAAGTCTTTAGCTTGCCAATAACTTTCAACAAGAGGCAAACCGGTACTAGAAAACGTTTGATACTTGAACTTGCAAATTAATCAACAACTTGTTCTTTGCAGCCATTTCTCGCATAACAAGCAATAACCCAGAAAGTCAATGAAGTCCAATAAAACAAGAACAATAGTTACATAAACAAGCACAAATCTTTCCATGAAAGAAACAAAAAAGTGCGGTAAAGGAGTGATCTTTTTGAATGATCAGCAAGATATAAACAATTAAGATAGATGAGAAATAGAGACAGAGAGAGGACTGTGAAGCTCACAAAAACACAGAGACCACGAAAGACATCGAGGGAAGCGATACGTGGAAGCTTCTTATTGGGCAGAGGTTGTTCCTCCACATCCAACAGTGGTTGGTACTCTGCCATTTTAACGGCGTAGATAGCAGACAAAGTGAGTGTTGTTCAATACGGAGAAGAAGACGAAAAGGGTATTGGCCAAGTGATGCACGGAAGGCATATAGTTATAAATTCCGTCCTAGAAAGAGTTGTCTTGGTTAAGACGAAGGACCACGCAGCATCAGTTGATTGGTCACAAATTCACAACATGACAATGAATATATATTAATATATGAGAAAGCTTAGAAGTACCTGCAAGAATGAAAAGGTTCAAACTTTGACTCGAAGTACAAAGTTCTACCGGTTACACAAGAAGATAAATTCTGTGGACCTAAGTGATGGAATTTTATTTTTTTAAATAATAGTTAACTTTTAATTATGATTAACTTATTAATGTCTGTTTATTTTGAATTTATTATTTACTTTTAAATTATTTAAATAAATTATGATTTCCGAAACATAATTTATCTAATTAAAAGTGAAATATACATCATCATCACACCCAATCCGAAATTCCGCAATAAAGTAGAGTCTGAGGAGGTCTGATAATACGCAACATTACTTCTACATAGTAGAGAAATTGTTTCCGGTAAACCCATATGCAGAGGTGACAAGAAAATAGTGATACAGGTTAAAAGAGTAAATAAGTAAAAATGACACGCAAAATATTTAAGTAAATAAAATTACAATAAATACATAAGGACGATGATAATAATGATAATGATAATAATAATAATAATAATAATAATAATATACATTATATTCAATAATCATATTTTAAAGGGTACAAAGATACAAATACCAATTATAATTTAAGTAAATTCTAAAAAATTCTTTAATCTTTAGATTTTAAAAAATATTATAATTTTTAATTTTTGACAAAATTCTTTTTAACCTGCATTAAAAATAACAAAAATATACACAGCATGAATATCATGGATAAATCAATCAAATATTATTAACATGAAGGTTTAACTCTACTCTTAAATCTAACTTGAATTAATTAAATTCAAATTAAACTCATAGTTGAAAAATAACCATAATAAATTGTTAATTTGAGTCAAATTAAATTGATAATTAAATTAGATCGTATCAATAACATTTAATTAATTCAAATATAATATTTACATTTCATGTATTCCATTGTTATATTGTACAACAAATGAACTTTTTTAAATTAAAAATTATTAGGAGCTCTTTTAAAAATTTTAAATCTAACTTGAATTAATTATATTCGAATTAAACTCATAATTGAAAATAACCATAATAAATTATTAATTTCAGTTAAGTTAAATTGATAACTAAATTAGATCGTATCAATAATATTTAATTAATTTAAATATAATATTTATATTAAGTGTATTTCTTTATATTTTAATAAAAGTACAACAAATGAACTTTTTTGAAATTAAAAATTATTAAGAGCTCTTTTCAAAAATTTAAAAAATAGTATTTTTTTTAAATTTTTAAATCAAAACTCAAAACTTCACTTTTCAGAACTGGGGACATTCCACCACCAATTGGTCCACCCCATATAGATAAATTCAGTTCTTATTGGACATTCAGATAACAAGCATTAATATTTTGTCTAATGCTTTTATGAACCCTTCACAAATTCATGTACTATGGACACCGACTGAAACTCAAACACCTACTCCAAGCAATAATAATTACTATAGAAACAAAGAACTTTAATGCCATGGCATTCCTGCTGCTCACATTCACAAGAGATTTCATCACTTTGTTTGTGACCAGGGATAGCTGGACTAAACTAAACACTGATGGACAGTGAAACGCGGATCCAATAGAGCTACCACGGAAGGTTTGATGCGGGACTGTCAGGGGCGATGGTGAGGAGGATTTATTCAAAATTTAAGCGCGGGTTCGCCTTTGACAGCTGAATTATGGGGAGTACATTCGGGGCTAACCTAGGCATAGGATCTGGGTTATCGCCAAGTAGTCATCGAACAGACTCGTTGGAGGTTATAAACATTCTTTCTTCTTCAAATCCTCTTATGCTCGCCGATCATTCTTTGGTGGCAAGTATTTGCAGGGTAATTCGCCAAGCGTGGGAGATACAAATTCAGCATATTTACCGCGAAGGCAACCAGTACGCTGATCGATTGGCTGCTCAAGCCTACTCTGCTAGCCCAGGACTGCATCTCCTTCAGGAACCTCCGCTGACTATTCTGAATCTTTTACACTACGAGATGAAAGGAGCACTTTACCGTAGAACTCTACGGCAGTGGAGTGTGCTGGTTAAAGTGGAGAGTGTTTAGTTTCTTTTTGAAGCTTTATATCCCGTGTAAGGGGGGGCGGGAAGGGATAGCTGGACTAGCCTGATCTGGTCTGATGCCTAATCTCCAATCTCCAGTCTCCAGAGACACATAAACAAACAATAAGGAAACAAAACAAAGAAGGATGTTGCAAACGCGTTGAATTATGAATCCCACACAAAACAGCAGAATAAACATCACCACTTAAAGTCATGACTTCTGTTGGAAATACCATACAAAGTACAAAATGAGACATCCAACAGACAGAGAGTAAAAATTAGACTGAGAAAAGAGATCTCACTGCTACACAAGAGTCCTCGAAGGAAGAGAAACCAACCACCCTGCCTTTAGTCCTCCCGTTGATGTTTGTTCCTTCAAATTCTTCCTCCACGTTAACAACTATGACTCTGTAACTTGCCATTATCATCAACCAGAAGGAACTAATGGATGGAAATCGACTGCTTTTCCTACCCAGATCATGACCATATAACCTTATAAACGTATGTATGTATGATTCAGAGCATATTAGACAGACGAGTGGACTAGTGGGGTACGTGATGAAGAATGATGTGGGGTTGATGATGAAGTATCGGATTCTATTTGTGTAACATGGATTTTTAATTTCTGGATTTAGCTTAAATTTCGCAGGTTCTGCAAAAAAAACTGAAAATTGGAGACAGAAAAGGTGCAGACAAAGATGATTGCTACTCAAAGTGGAAGAAAGCTAACATCCCACCTAATGAGTCCCGTATACCTAGTAGCACCTTTGGATTCAAACTCGAGAAAGAATTGGGAAAGTATATTGGAGTACCACTCAGAGAAGAATGTTTGAGAGTTGTATTTGTTTGAAAAATCAGTTTATCAGCTACACAGAGCCGACTTATATGTAGTTTATTTATACAGTTCTGATAGTACAGAGATGAGGGAGTGCTCTAACAGACAAGACTTGTTGTGCGGTTATGTACACAAGATATTCGGGA
>JAOQMR010000212.1:32922640-32945499 GCA_027563865.1 Erythroxylum pelleterianum | reverse complement strand
GTTACTTTTTTTCCTACTCCACCCATTGGGTGCCACCACATCCTGCTAGAGGATTTGTCGGGACTTAGTTTCCCCCGCCCTATTGTGTAACTTTGTTCGTCTCCCTTTATAAAAAAAAAAAAAAAGGAGCCAAATGAGCCTTAAATGAATGGCTTTTGTTTGCATAGTTCTCCATCGGCGTGTGTAAGGCACAAGCCCACACGAGGAGTCTATGTGTGGACTTGTGGGCAAGCACAAGGTGGCTTCTGGACGTGCCAAAGTGTGGAAATTTCTTTATTATTGATTAGTGCATTTTCAAGTGTTAGGTTTCACGAGATGAAGAGCACTTAATGCAATTGGTTAGGTCTTGGATTACCAAATGACCAACTTTCTCCTATTTATTAATTATATTATTATTTTAATTTCAACCCGATTTAATTTAGTATTATCTAAACCTTATCAAATCCAACTTTAGTGGATAAAAAGAGAATAAGAGTAGCAACGAGTCAGATTGAGTTTAAATTTGAACTCGAAACTTAATATCTAAAATTCAATCTAATTCGGACTCAAGTTAACCTCAAACTTACCTCAAAATTTTAGACTCAAATTCAAGTTCGACTCGACTATTATCATCTATATATTTTTTATAAATCAAATATTTAAAGTAAGAGCTCTAATTTTTTTTTTTATTTTAAAATATTTAGAATATGTTTATTTTGTATTTATTTTACTTAAAATAAAATATTTATTAAATTAATAATTAAATTAAATTATTATTCATAAAATAAACCTATCTTTATTTCAACTCAATTTACCACATCATCAAGTGTCTTATAGTGGGGGACAAAGTGAGGGACAAGTGTCCCACTAGTGGTAAGATAAGACTTAGTCAACAATAGTGTCCTAAACATACTATTATTGGCCACTTATTAAAAAAATGTATTTTTTATTCCTAAACTTATTTTTTTAAAAGTGCATCCAACAAATTTCATTAAAGTTTTTTTTTCCATAAACAATAAACCAATACAAGCCTAAGATTGTAAAATAGGAAAAAATAATTAATTGATTAATTTATTTACAATTGAGAAATGCCAATTTCATATTTTTGGTTAGGTTATAAAAATATATTTTTTATGCCTAAACTTATATTTTTTAAAAAGGGTCTCCAACTAATTTCATTCAATTTTGATTTTTTCCATATTCATTAGACTAATATAAGTCTAATATTTGAACTTTTTAGTCCGACTCAAATTTAATATATTAATTTTGAAAAAATATTAGTTAGTATAGTACTTATTTTATTTTATTTATTTGTATATACAACTTCTCATCCAAGTTGAATACTATTAAACTTCCTTGAAATTACATTTTAGTAAAATATTTGTTGCGAAATGGTTAAGTTGGTGGAGTAAGAATACACAAGATTAAAAAGTTATGTGTTCGAATCTCGCATTTACACACTCTTGATCAAGTCTGTCGTATAAAGCTTGCCTATTACAAAATATCAATTGACATAATTTTAAAAACTATTACACCAATTCAAAATATATTTTTGTCTTGGGAAGTGCCCATTTCATGTTTGGGTTAGGTTATGATAATAAAATTTCAATCTACACCCAAAACTTTATCTTCTCCAACCCCACACCTTTCTCCCTTCCTCTTTCCTTTCTCTGCAGAATCTTTACCTCTAAAACCTCTTCAGAGAAAGCCAATGGAGAGGCTTTTATATTCTTATTCTCCAACCTCCATGAAACTCCACCTTAAGCCCACCATCACACCACCTCGACTTGCCCGATTTGACTTGCCGAAATTTGGATTTACGCCTCTAACTCGGCCTGAACTCACGCGAGTCAACTCGGTCTCTTGCAAACATAGCAACATATCTAGTCTTTCCGGTAAATTTCCAGATTTATTGCATGTGCGGGCTGAGACATCAACTGGGTCGATACCAAGATGTGAACTTGTCGAACAGATTTCTAGTGAAGCCTCGACACAGCAAAAGGTATTCATCGTTAGGTTAAAGTTCTAATCTTCTGATGTTCAAGTTTCTATATTACATTTCGGTGACGGGTGTTTAAATATTATTGGATAATATTAATGAATTATGGCGGTTTCATGGTGTTAAACAGTACGATATCAGGAGAGAAAACAATGTCTTTGACTTGTAGAAAACAATGTCTTTGACTTGTTGGATGCTTGTTTGATAGGGAATTCAGCAAGCACGTCGCCCTTAACAAAACAGGGAGGCAAGCTCTCAATGAATTTTCACATGTAATGTTGGAAGGTGGAAGAGTGAATTAGAGAGGAGAATCTGTCACTCAAATTTTTTGCTTGCTTAAAATGCTTGGTACAAGAGGTATTTATAGGGAGCTTAGGATTACTCTAGAATTACTACTTAAGTGCCAACAACTTTCTACCCTACTAACTTATTAAATGTTCTCTAGAAAAATCTAGTTCTCTAGATATTATCTATTTACAACACTATTCTAGAAATAAATTCTAGCTATACGTTGTAATTCTAGAATAAAAAGATGTTTTTCCAGTAGAAACTCTAAGGTTCAAATTATATTTTTAAAACTCTCCCTTAATTTGAAATTTTCTGTTCATCCCAAGTCTTGATCTTAGTTTTTGAAAGTCTTTGAACTTGAGTGCCTTTGTGAAAATATCCGCAACTTGATCTTGTGTCTTCATGTACTAGAACTTCACTTCCTTTCTTGCAATGCACTCCATAATGAATTGATATTTTGTCTATATGCTTACTTTGATTATGGTATAGTAGATTCTTGGCAAGTATTTGGGCGAACTTGTTGTCAATGTAAATCTCTGTTGCTTCTTCTAGAATCAAGTGAAGTTCCTTTAATAGTCGCCTTAGCCAAATGACATGACAAGTAGAAGAGGTTGCCACATACTCAGATTCACATGTAGCGTAACACGTGGTTGCTATTTTGAACTCCATGAAATTGCACAATTACCCATGTAAAATGTAATATAATAGTACCTTTTCTGTCATTAATATCTCCAATAAAGTCGCTATCACAATATCCTATAAGCTTGAAATTATTGGAGGAAGTATAAAATAATCATACTCCAACATACCTTTCAAGTACGGAGTATTCTTTTTGCTGCCTTCATGTGAGTTGTATGAACTTCCATGAAATGGCTCACTACTCCAATAGCATAAACAATATTGAGCCTCATGCATATCAAGTACCTCAAACTTCTCACAAGGCTTTTGAATAAAGTGGGATATTCCTTTTCTCCTTCAAACTTTGATAGCTTCATCCCATACTCCATGGGCATGTTCACAGGTTGTAATCAAGCATCTTGAACTTTTTCAATACTTCTTTCGCATATCCTTCTTGAGAGATAAAAATCCCTTCCTATATTTGCTTCACTTCTAGGCCCAAATGGTATGACATGAGTCCTATGTCGGTCATCTCGAACTCATGAGACATCTCCTTCTTGAACTCTTCAAGCAATCTTGGATTGTTGTCTGTAAAGATGAGATCGTCCACATAAAGGAAAACTAGCAATATATTTCCATTATCATAGTCTTTCACATAGAGGGCATATTCATTAAGGCAACGAACAAATCCATGTTCTTGACAGTACTTGTCAATGCGACTATTCCATGCCCTTGTTGCTTACTTTAATCCATATAATGCCTTCTTCAACTTCAAGACTTAGTCTTCATGCCCTTTGACCACATATTCAAGTGGTTGTTCAATGTACACTTTTTCTTCAAGATAACCGTTCAGGAATGCAAACTTCACATATAATTGATAGATTCTCGATTTCATTTGAGCTTTCATTGAGATAAGCAGTCGAATAGTCTCCACGTGAGCAACCGGGGTAAACACCTCTTCTCTACGCCATACATTTGCCTATAGCCTTTTGCAACGAGCCTTGCTTTGTATCTTTCCACATCTCCTTTTGCATTTTTCCTCAGCTTGTGAACCCATTTGACTCCTATGGCTTTATGACCCTTGGGAAGATTGTTAGTTCTTAAGTATCGTTCTTCTCAATTGACTTGATTTCCTTATCCATAGCTTGTTTCCATCTTTTATTTTTCGTGGCTTCTTCAAAGCTTAATGACTCATCGTTGGCAAAGAGGCAATACAAATCAAGAGTTACTTCTTTGGTTTCATCATAAAGATCATCAAGACTTGTCATTCTTCTTGGTCCTTCATTTGAACTTTCACCTTCATTATTGGGAGTGGGTGAATGAGGCGGAGTTACATCTCGTGTTGGTGTCATGGCTTCTTCTTCCTCAAAGTATGGAATGAAGTCATAGTTGCTTTCTTCTTTTCTTTTCCATTTCCATGCTCCATCTTCGTCAAATTCTACATTGCGACTCACTATTAACTTGTCATTGCTTGGGTTGTACAACTTATAGCCTTTTGAGTTTGTGTCATACCCAACAAAGACATGTTTGACACTTCTGTCATCAAGCTTGCTTCTCTCTTATTGCGGGATGTGCTTGTAAGCAATGCACCCAAATACTCTTAAGTGATTCACGCTAAACTTGTGTCCATTCCATGCTTTTAGTGGCGTACGATCCTTAATGCTTGATGTTGGTGAGCAATTAGATATGTAAATTACACAAGAGACAGTTTCAGCCCAAAACCCCTTAGACATATTCTTAGCCTTCAACATGCTTCAAGCCATGTTGAGAATTGTTCCATTCTTCCTCTTCGTGACGCCATTTTGTTGTGATAATCTAGGGGCCTTTAAAGGACGTAGAATTCCATGAACTTCACAAAATTCAAGAAGAAGCAACGGAAATTTATATTGACAACAAGTATGCCCAAGCACTTGCCAAGAATTCGGTGTACCGTGATTGAAGTAAGCATACAAAAACAAGATGTCATTTCATTAGGGAGTGCATTGTAAGAAAGGAAATGACGCTCAAGTACGTGAAGACACAAGATCAAGTTGGGGATATTTTCATAAAGGCACTTAAGTTCGAAGACTTTGAAAGACTAAGATCAAGAATTGGGATGAAGAGGACAAGTTCAAATTAAGGGAAAGTGTTAAAAATATAATTTGAACTCTAGAGTTTTTAAAGTTCTCTTGAAAAATATCTTTTTATTCTAGAATTGCAATATATGGCTAGGATTTATCTCTAGAATAGTCTTGTGAATAGATAATGCTTAGAGCACTAGATTTTTCTTGAGAGCATTTAATGAGTTAGTAGGGTAGAAAGTTATTGGGCATTTAAGTAATAGTTTTAGAGTAATCCTAAGCTTCTTCTAAATACCTTTTGTATTAAGCATTTTAAGCAAGCCAAATATTTGAGTAACACATTCTCCTATCGAATTCACTCCTTCACCTTCCAACAAAGTGTACTTCCACGACCTCTACTTGATTGAAAATCTCTTGCCTTATCATTGAAATTGTCTTGGCTACCTCTTCCTCTTTCACCTTGGCCACGTCCATGACCTTGTTCACGATCTCGTTGACGATCTCCTATATCTTTCTTGAAATAGGCCTTGGCTTTGAGAGCTTGCTCCAATGCCTCTCCTCGTCTTCTATTAATCTTATCTTCATGGTCTTGCAAGGATCCCTCTAGTTGCTCAACAGTCATCTCCTCCAAAATTTTCAATTCTTCAATAAAGCACACCACATAGTCAAAATTTGGAGTCTTGAGCAATAATCCGAAATTGATTTAGATTCCTTCATCTTCATTGCTTCAAAATTAATTCTTAGAGATTGAAGCCTTACCTTCTCTACTCCTTGGAAAGACTTTTGCAAGATTTCCCAAGCTTCTTTTGAGATAGTTGCATCAGCCACCTTTGCAAACATTGAATCATCCAAACATTGGTGGATGATGTTGAGGCTTGTTACAGACAAAGCTCCTTCATCTTGTGGCTTCTCATACCCCTTCTCTACTATCGCCCATGCATCAAGTGAGCCTAGCAAGGTTTTCATTCGAGGACACCAATTCTCATAGTTATCCTTTGTAAGGCGAGAATATTGAAATGAAACTATATCAAAATTGGTCATTTCTCACTCTTTTTCTCACAACTTACCCTCACTATTTTTGTTTTCAAACACACTAAATTTTTTCTAAACTAACCTGGCTCTAATACCACTTTATTAGAAGGTGGAAGAGTGAATTAGAGAGGAGAATGTGTCACTCAAATTTTTGGCTTGCTTAAAATGCTTGGTACAAGAAGTATTTATAGGGAGCTTAGGATTACTCTATAACTACTACTTAAATGGCCAACAACTTTCTAACCTACTAACTTATTAAATGCTCTTTAGAAAAATCTAGTCTTCTAGGCATTATCTATTCACAAGATTATTCTAGAAATAAATCCTAACCATACATTGTAATTCTATAATAAAAAGATATTTTCAAGAGAACTCTAGAAACTGTAAAGTTCAAATTATATTTTTAACATGTAAAAGTTAAATTTAGAAAGATGTTTCTAAGAGTCTAAGCATGAGGTAAAAGATTACTCCATGGATTCTTGTTAATTTCCATATGTTAACTATAAGGAATAAGGACTTTGGAAGATCTTATGGAGCCTGTTGGGGAATCTTTGGAAAGCAGCCAAAAGGTATAACTTTTGTTGCACTATTAGGCTGCTGAACAAGTGGGTACAGCTAGTCATTGATAATCGCAATGATGGCATCATGTACTTAATCGCAAGATTAGATAGTTAGAATTTAGTTAGGGTCAAATTTAGATTCTCAGCTCTCCAAGTTGTCGTACATATGATCTTGTATGTGGATTGTCTATTGCTGCAAAAATGTTGATTGGGGAGAGAGGGCAAGAAGGAGATCTACCATCTAAAATTTTCCTGGTTACAAGATGCATCTGATTTTGGACAAATTTGAGGTTAATTGCTTCATGAAATCTAAGATTCCATGATTTCAGCAAAAAATGGCTCAAAGGCCTGGTGATATTATTGCCTTGAAAGGGAAGTATTGAAACGTATTTTTTCTTTAATGAGTCATGACTTGCCTTTTTGTTTCAAGTTTGTATAATTAAAAGGCCTAACCACCCACAACTTTTGGCATCCAACACCAATGCAGTTTATCTCAATGGAAGTGAACTAGTTCATGGAATTTGGACTTTTTAGGCCAGGTTTAAAGCAAAATTGAGAATTTTCTGTTTGAGATGGGGGTAGCATGATATACTCAAAAAATGTATAGGCTTATGGATATACTAAAAAAATGTCCAAACATTTGGAGAGCTTAGAGTGTTATATTTCTCGTTTCTTTAGAACTCCTGGTCCCTTCCTTTATCCTACTCATTTAACATTGATTCTTTAATTTTGAAAAACTGATGTGTTTTTTCTCTCAAAAATTGCAGCAGGCAAGAACTGTTGGAGCTTTTGTACTAGTTTCTGCTCTTGTAATGTTCTTGATCCAACCATTTTTTGCATCCCCAGCGTGTGCGACCTTTCAATCAGCTGCCAAGACTGGTGGCCATACCGCTGCTGCTGTTGTGGGGACAAAGCTAATGAGGACTGAATTACTAAGTAGTGCTTGGACCGGTTTCTTTGCCGGTTGCTTACACACTCTTTCAGGGCCTGATCACCTTGCTGCTCTGGCTCCTCTTTCAATTGGTCGTTCCCGAATGGAAAGTGCAGCTGTCGGAGCCCTATGGGGCTGTGGTCATGATGCTGGTCAGGTCATATTTGGTTTACTATTTTTGTTGTTAAAGGATCGTCTTCACATCGAAGTTATCAGAACTTGGGGTACTAGGGTAGTTGGTATTACTTTACTTGTAATTGGTGCTATGGGAATTAGGGAAGCTTCAGAAGTTCCAACTCCATGTGTTGCTCTAGAAAATGGTGATTGCAATGTCGGTGTCTATGAGGCTCTGGGAAGTCCAACAGTAGGGAAGAAGAAGGTTGGTTTTGCTACTTTTGCCACTGGTATTGTTCATGGATTGCAACCAGATGCATTAATGATGGTTCTGCCTGCACTTGCATTGCCTTCACGATTGGCTGGTGCTGCATTTCTCATCATGTTCCTACTTGGTACTGTTGTTGCAATGGGGAGCTATACAGTGTTCATAGGCTCATGTAGTGAGGCATTGAAGGATCGTGTACCTAGAATAACAGAGAAACTCACTTGGGCATCTTCCATTGTAGCAATTGCTCTTGGCCTCGCTATTATCATTAGCCAATTTTTCGGATTCAGCTTGTATTGATACTTCTGACCGAGCGTCTTCATCTTTGCCAACATTGCAATTAGGAAGAGATTTTTAGAGAAGTATATTAAATCTATTTGAAGAAAAAAGAATCTCAACATCCAATCTTAATGAGGGTTGTAATGTTAATGTCTTTGATTTGCATATTTAAGGTTGCATTCCACTGTACAAACATTCTCTAAGCAGAGAGTTTGTGATCTGCTTGTTACAAATCCAAGTTTGTTATCTGATATACATTCCACTCTTATCAACTCCTTGTGCTATTTGATTAAAGAGCCAGTGTATGAATGCTCACTGATGGTGGCAGTAAATGGATGGACTTTGTCCATGACAACTATTGTGATGAAGTTTGGAAATGAAGGAAAACACCACTTGATCATTTGCCACTTTTGAGTTACTCGTTGCTTGTTATCCTTTAAAAGAATTAAAAGGACTAGTAGGGATGATAACTTTAGCTAGGTTCAGCTTGATTCGACGGCAGTAGACCAAGCATGAGTTGACCGGGTTTAGCTCGGTCCAAATGGCCTAAACTGGTTCCTACTGTTATAGGCAAAACATCTTTTAGCCTCTGGCTGGACTTCAAACTATGTTGAGGTCTAAAGAAAGATCGGATTGGACCATCCCTATAAGCAAAACATGAGAATTTAATTGGTTGCAACTGAAAATTAAGGAAGAAATCCAAACAAAAGGTCAACAAATAAGCCATAATATACCACAACCACAGCATCATCACATGTTTATACACAATTAAGAGAGACTAGGAAAAACAAAGAATTCCAGTCAAGAACATCCTTTCTGCAACATAAGTGAAAGATTTGATCCTTTAACTTTTCAACAAACAAAGTTAGAAGATCACAGTGCAGTCTCTTGAGGACAAGGATGCAACAAGGTCACTCCTTGTAGATATCATGAAGAACACAAGCATCAGCTGCTGTCTTGAGCTGAAATCACCAAAAGGAGTGGTCCAGTTTGAAATGAAATGAGAAGCAATTCTTGATCTAAATATCTACTCTGTAATTCTAAAACTTCTGTTAGGAACAACTGAATACAACTGCCGGATAGATGGTTTCGACCGGTAGTATCTCATCTACTGTTTTCATGCTTGTTACTGTTAATCTGCAAGCGATACCAGCACTCACATATTGCTCAAAGTCTAAAATGAAAAGTGTCCCCAAATCTTAATCCGACATGAATTTCCATTTTTTCTTGTAGAACAAAGGAAAGACACAACGTCACACAGGTGACCGTCCAAAGACCAAACGTCAGAACCTAAATTATCAACATATGCAAGTTTCTTAATTGCAAGTTTCCATGGAAAAGGATGACGGGAAATTGTTTATACCTGTATAACATTTACAACTTGCTTGATCATCCAGCCGAGCAAACTTAAGCCGATTAGGATAGAGTATGGTGATTCCCCTCTAGTAGAAGTCATTACAACCTGAATAAAGGGAAGAGTTCGTATTGTGAGAGAGTTGAGAGGAAGTTCCTCTCTAAGTGGTGTAGGAAAGGAAACAACATAAAACAAGGCCTTACATCACCAGATTTTCAATTTTGTTTTCTGCAAGAAGAAATAAGGTTATATACAGAACCTGCAGAATTTAGATGATCACATATAAGAAAGGAGCAAACTGGATAAAGTAATCATACATAAGATAGTGGAGACAAGTATCAGTTACCTCACAAGCCAGACAACAAAAAGCCATAAACATCCTATTTCCATAATAGGCCTTGAAAAGCCAATTAGTGCTGTCTTTCACATCTTTGTGGCTACCTTTGCCTAATAAGAAAGAACTGCAGTTGGACACTTAGAGATCTAGCAGATACCTCCACTTCAGGGGTGAAAAATCTGCATTTGACTGCAATAATCTAATCCAAGGAAAAGGACTACCTTTTTCCAAATAATAACAGAAACAAATTCGAATATCATAAACACTTGCAGGTTTAACCATCTCGACATCCTTCATCTCATTTATATAAAAAAAAAAAGACATCCTTCATCTCACCCTAAAAAGGAAACTATTTACCTGTACATCTGCAGCCAATGGCTAGCAATATCTAGGGCAAGCAGTGACACAAAAACCAAGCTAGGCCTGTTGGGAGATCCAACCAAAGAAGTAAGATATGCATGGAGCTAGCTGCTACTGAAAGTGAGTATGAAATAAATGAGGAATGACTTGCCTGTATACTTGAGAAAGGATTACTAAGAGACAAGCAGTGCTAATCCTGAAACCAAGAAAAGATATTGAATCACATAACCAAGTACCATAAGACTGATAACACAAATTTCACAAAGCTAAGAAAAAATATCGAAGGAGGGCATACGATTCAAGAGAAGGAACCAATTACCTGTCTGTTACCATGTCTAGGACAGCTCCTAAGGTGGAAACTGACCAATAGAGGAAACCATTAGATGCTCAGTGGCAGGTGTTTATGCATAAGTAGCTTCAAAGTTTCTGCTGAAAATACATAACAGTCTGAAGTCTGGGCAATGGTCATTATCCAAAGTCATCTAGAACAGGACATAGCAACATATTATCATCCTAATGGCTTGCAGTAAGTGAAGGTATGAATACGAACAGGACATAGCAACATATTATCATCCTAATGGCTTGCAGTAAGTGAAGATATGAATATGTATTCCGCTGGAAGAACTCATAATAAGTGATATTTATTTTGAATAAGGGTCAATTTGTCAAGCAGAAGAGGAATACAAATCAAGACTTAATATGAACTTTTAGAGACTATAATACCTTGATTGAATTTGCGAGCACACCAACCATCAATTCCATCACAAACAAAACTGCAACTCCAACAATCACACAAGACTATCAAATACAACACTGGACAAAGATCAAGAACAAAGTAAAGCTGAAAGATGTTTATGATGTTACCTGAGAAAATAAAGAAGGCAAAAAAGCTGTTTATTGGAAAAGCAAATCGCAAAAGCAAAGCAGTTCGTGAGAATTCGTATGTACCCTGCACTTTTCCAACACCCCACACAGCATAAGCAGGTAAAGTCTCGTAAATAAAAACAATCACATATATCCCCTCAAAAAAAAAAAAAACAATCACATATCATGGCTATAAACTCTTATCACAATACAAAAATTACAGAGATAAGAGACAATTAATTAGAAACAATATTCTTAAATAAAAAGAGACTAGACCAATGATATTTGGAATGTAGAGGTAGATGGTTAATTTGCTGGTCTGTGGTCTGGACTTGTCAGCCATTGAAGATATTATCTTCGTCACAGCTGCCAATAATGAAACCCCAGTATGTGATCCACAATTCAAAGACCTGAATTACCAAAGAAAGTGCAAAAGAACAAGCTTGAAAATAACATACCTTTCTTGAGTTTCCTTTCCTTCACCTTACCACCAATGACTAGTCAAATCAACACAGACCACAAAATGTTGCAAAGTTTTGGACTTTACAGAGAAAACACAGATAAGAAATGAAATGATTCGTTAGGTAGAGGGAAAGAGCGCAGAGAAACCTGAGTAAAGCACCCACCTTTCTGCTTTTCTTTTTCTTATTCTTTTCCCTCGATTCCTTTTCTTCAGTAGAAGTTTCTGCTTTCTGTATTAACTTTTCTTATTCGATTACCAATTCATCTGATTCCTTCAAGTTTACAACGATGAGGACACAAGTTGGACATTGTAAATAACTCATCGTTACAAGTCGATGCATGTGCCAATGAACAGTAAAATCAATGCCTTTATGTGCAAGATGTAAACTTTTGAGCTTCCATTAGTATAAAGCTAATCAAAGAACTACAAATACTTGCTATTAGGAATAAAAATGATCCCTTTGATTGGAATTATTGCAAAAAAAAAAAAGGGTAAAGATAAAAAATGTTCACTTTATGAGTAGAAGAGTAATAACATCTTCATGTTCTTGATTTTAAGAGGACCCCTTTAAGAAAAATAAGAAAATTTATACTATTCAAGCATATCTCTAAAACAATTTTCACCCTTATATTATCACTATTATAATAAATTTACTAAAATAATTACTAAAAACATCCGAGCAATAATTGGCAAACACTAAATAACAATGTTTTATACATTAAATTAGTTCGACCGATTTAACAGTAAAAACCTTAAACAAACCACTTTTTTAATTTAATTTTTAATTTTTCAGTTTGATTTAGTTTATTAATTTTTGTTGTTAAAAATTGATAAATTTATTACTTAATTGACTAATTTTTGTAAACTAATTAGTTTTTAAAACTAAAATAAATCAATTAATTTTCATTTAACAGTTTTTTAATTATATTTTAAAATTTCAATAAGTACAATTTTTTACAATTATTTTTCAAAATTTTCAATTTTATTCAAATTTTAACTAATTTTATGACGGTCTAATGTCAATTAAATCTTTTAAACCTTAAACCTCGTATCTAAGTAATTTAATTTTTGGTATCAATTTTGAAAATGTTGCTAAATAATAATTACTCAGTTAATTTCTTACGGTAACACTTTCACATACTATAAATTGATGAAAGAAAATATATTTCAAAAAACTTAATTCAAATTTTATATTTATTATTTACAATATAGTATTAAACTTTCTTAAGATTTTTATTATAATAATGACCAGATATTAATAAATGATTATTCAAAAAATTTTACATATTATAAATTCTTGTAATATTAACTTCTTATTTGATTTCTTCAATTACCTCTTTAAAATTAAAATTTTTTATTTTTTTTTACAGGAAAATGTTTTATTTAGTGCTTATCCACAAAAGAGCCGTTAATTTATATATGTATATATATAGTCTAAAAAAGGATAAGCACTAAGAGCCGTTACCGACTTACCGTCCAAAAAGGACTAAAAAGGCCGAAACGAAACGGCAGTATCTGAACGCGAAACGTCACTTTTTTTTAAGTTGTTTTCTGTCTTTAATATCACCGTTAAAATGCCCGGGAATCGGGTGCTGACGTGTCTATTTGAACGGTCAGCTTCCACGCCAGCAATATTATTATTGTTTATTAATTAATAATTAATTTTAAAAAGGGCAAGAAGGGTCGGGCCCACCAACACGACAACGTGTGTGAAAGAGATGGAAACCGTACAGGCGAGGAAATCGGGAGGGCCCACTGTACGAGGTGAGATCTTCTCCTTCTGTCCCTCGGATATGGATTTACTAAAATGCCCTTACCCACCCACCTTGGTGTCGTATAATTAATTAATTCTAAATTCAAAAAAGCAAGTTGATATTTCACCAAAATTTCTAAAAATCAATAGACTAACGGTAAATTATTGAATATAAATAAAATTTTGACATATTTTAATTAAAATTTTATAGAAATAACATATGTTCACTCATAATTTGATTTAATTTAATTTAAAAATTATGTAATTTCAATAAAAATTGATAAAAATAAAATAGTTCGAATTTAATTAATATTTACAAAAATAACATACTTATTCAAGTTTTATTTTTTATGAATCTAAATTTAAATTAATTTAACTTAAATATAAATAACATTGTGTTAATATCTGGTCTGAATCGACATTAAACTTGGATTTAATTCAAATTTAAATTGATTCAATTTTTAAAAAAGTTGAATAAAGTGAGAAGAGCTCTTCTAATTGCTGCTTTTTTGGTCATGCAAGCAATGAGAGGAGTTGGAATTTAATGAGCCAAGATAGGATTTTGAATGCTATGGTGTTGAAGAAGCAGGATATGGTGGAGTTGTTGTGCATATCTCTATCATATTTAGTTGGGACAGGAGACTCTGTTTCTGTTCTGTTCAGCTCTGTTTTCTTTCAAAAGAACTTGGGTTGGCAGGAGTTGCTTTTTTATCATTTTCCTTTTGAAAAGTAAAAATTGTCACTTAGCACAAAATCCAATAATCTTCCACGTTTTATCACTTGTAGTCTGAAAAGAATACAATGACCTTTACTTTTATGGACATAGATATGGACATGGACAAGTTTTATTGAGTCTAAACATCTAATCTAATCTAATCAATTGGGAAATGTCTTGTTCTGTGTGTGAACAGACAGAAGAAATAGAAATCTATGTAAAGGAAAAGATGCTCTGCATGCTCTTTCACTTGTCCTGTAATTCTTGTGTTCATAGCTATTAAGCATACAAAGTTATAATCTAAGCTCCAAAACAAAGATAGAAACAAAATAGAACCATACAGAGCTTTGTCATAAGTCATAACTACCCTTTTCTATTCCCTGTCACTTTCTCAGGGAAATTTTTGCCTTTTGCCTAGGAAAATTCAAACCATTAAAGCCTCAATGCTAGCTTTCTTTACCGTTTGACACACTGGACAAGAAACAAGACAGGCATCACAAGCTTTACATGAACAAAGGTGCCTACAAGGAAGGAACAAAATACACGAATTCCTAGAGTTGCAGACTTTGCACATCATCATTATCTGTTCTGCTCTCCCCTGTTCTCCTCCAATGTAATAATCATCAGAAACTAACCCTCTGTTTTGCTCTGTTTCGTCTACTACCCTGTTATTATTGTCCATGTCACAGCAGGACTCTGCATCATCCACTGCGTTTTCCTTTAGCTGCTCAATTGTGTTGTTTAGAGACACAATCATGGCTTCGTTTTCTTGCGCTGCTCTTTGCCATGCCATATTGTCCATCTCTAATCTCTGCAACCGGTCTTCAAGCTCCATTTTTCTTTTGGTGGCTTGTACTATCTGCTCATCCCTTAGTTTGATGAAAGGCAGTACCTTTTGTTCAAGACTCTTGCACAACAATGCAACCTGTCGCTTTCTTTGGTCTTCCAACAACAATCTGAGTCTTTCATCCTGAGGAAACAATAAATAACCAAATAAAAAGACTAATAATGGCATAAGAATCTAACCCAGGTAATGAAGAATTGGAGGCAAGTTACTAACCTGTAATCTGATGTAATGATCAATCTCTTGTCTTTGCTTCTGATCAAGAGCAGTCATGCTTTGAGAAAAGGAGATCGATGGGAGGGAATTGTTGTTGGTAGGAATGGGATTGGCTCTAAAAGTAAAAGAAGGAACAATATTGTTATCAAGGAGAAGAGTTTGATCCTTCTGAAACTGCTGGTTCTGCATTTGTTGTTGTATGTTACATTGTTGCTGAACCTGAGATTGCTGCAGTTGATGTTTCTGTTGTTGTTGAACATTGAAATAGAAGTTGTTCAATCCTCCACAACAATTCTCTATCCAATCCTGTGACCCAAAAGAAGGAAACTGTGCTTGAATTGCCATATTCCTTTCAACCAAACAGACAAATTCACAACTCAAAACCAAATTTCACACCCTCCCCAACAAACCAAAACCAAAATCAAAAGCAGACCCTTTTGTTGGATTACTCTTCTCTTCTTCAAAACCTAATCAAAACACCTACTTGTCTTCTCAAATCGTAATGGAACCCACTTCCTTTCTTCCTCTGTTCATACAACTGGTGAACTTTTAACAGACAATAATGGCGAGGAATGGGATTGAAGTAACTGAAACAAAAATTACAACTCAAAACCAATTCACAAAACCTTCCCAACTAAACAGAACCAAGTCAGAAACAGACACTTTTCTCGGGTTACTCTTCTCTTCTTCAACACCAAAACAAACAGCTTTCTTTCTCTTCTCCAAATCAGAAAAGAACCCACCAAAACCAAAAGCTAAAGCAGACCCTTTTGTTGGATAACTCTTCTCTTCTTCAACAGCTTATCAAAACAGCTTCTCCTTTCCCCAAATCAGAAAAGAACCCACTCCCTTTCTTCCTCTGTTCATGCACCTGGTGAACCTTTATCAGACAATAATGGTGAGGAATGGGATTAAAGTAACTGAAACAAAAAAGGCTCCCTCTCCCACCTCTCTCTCTGCATAGGATGCTGGTTCTGTTTGTACTGATATAGATTTCACTTTCCCAATAAGGGTCTCCCCATAAAAAGAAGCCATTTTTATTGATTACGAGCATTAAATATAGAGATATGTTGTGTGTGGGACGACGTACACATGCAGATTTTGTGACTAAACTATCGGGTCAGAGAGATCAGAGGCGTTTGTTTGGTATTGAATTGAATACTAACAAATAATTAAATACCAACAAAAAATTAGCTAAGAAAAGAACGAATTAGTCAGTTTTTGAAGAGATAAGAGGGAAAGGAAAGCAAAGACTTTATCAGAACAGACGAGATTTTGTCAGATTTAAGCCATATGGAAAGCCCCAAGAATAGGACTTCTTTTTTGGAAAAAAAAGAAATTAAAATGTTATTTAATAAACAAAACATATTAAATAAAATTTTATTAGATTCTGATTTTTAAAATAAATTTTTATTTTTAAATTTTATAATAAACTGTATATGAAATAGTTTTGGGTTCATTTTAATAAACAAATGATATTAAAGAAATTTTATTTTATTTAATATTTCAAATTTATTATATAACAAAAATAATATTTTGACGTATTTTTAGTGTATTTTATTTAATATAGCGCATAATTTTTATCATAATTAAGATATAAAATTAAATTTAAGATGCTAAACCATTCGTATTTTTATTTTTGTTTTGTATTGAGATCATTTATTAATAATATAATAATATTGTTATTAATGTTTTAAATCTCACACCGAAAAATAGGAGGTTTAAGATTTAAAAGATTATCATCGTAAAATCGAATTTGAAATATGATTAAAAGAGATTGTTCAAAAAAAAATTTAAAATACAAATTAATTTATTTATTTTGATTCAAAATATCTTATTGATTTATAAAATTTACCAAATAATTAATAAACTAATCAGTTTTTAACAACAAAAATTATTAAAGTAAATCGAACAAAAACTTAAAAATCGAACTAATTTTTAACATAAAGAGTTAACATGTGATAAAAATTAGACATGAAATCTAATTAAATTTAAATTTTAAAAATATTATGTAATTATAATTTTAGTATATTGTCAATTTCTCATCATATTTTTCAAAAAAATATATTATCTCATCATTTAAAAAATACTAATTTAAATTGGACCATTTCCTTATAAAGATATGTATTTAATATTTATATAAGATAAATGTTTTTTCATATATTAAAAAATCAAAAAAAATATTTTGATACAGAAAATAACAACATCCGTTCTACTGAAATATGTAATATGGGGATATTCAGTAATATGGATAGAGTATATTTAGGATTTTAGTACTAAATTAAAGGAGGATAAGGAGCAAAAAAAAAATCAAAATATAAGTATACTAAATTACAAATTATCTCTATAACATAGAAATAAAATAGTAACGAAATATCATTACCAAGCCTTTAAAGTCCAATTTTCTAACAGAAATAATAAAATATCGTTATTTTGTTAAATAAAACTCCAAAAAAAGTCACAATGATCTTAATAATATATGACTTTTGTTCAAAATGTTCGATAATTTACTCTATTTCCATAATTAAAATCTAAATAAAAATATTATATGTTATTTAAAAAGGTTACCTTCAAACGGTTTATTATATAATTGAAATTTAAATTCATCTTTACTTATTGTGACATGCGAATTAATAAAAAGCTATCAAGATTTAGTATGTTTTTTATTCTTAAAAAATAAGACTTATTATGTTGTAAGAATCATAATTCTAGTAAAAATAGTTTGAAATTTAATATTATATTGAAATTATAATCCCTAGATTATGGATAAGTAATAAGATTATAAAATTTATAATACCTATGAATACTATAACAAATTTATCTCTAAAAATGGGATCAGATACTCTGTTCCAGTTAACCAGTTTCAACCTTGTTCTATTAAATCTCATCCATATATTTTTTATAGGCCCACATAAATGTGTAGACCTGCTTAAGTGGAACAGAGTTAGAACACCCTAACGGAAACAGGGTGCTCGAAACTTCTAAAACATATGTTTCGTATCCGATGTTTTCAAAACAAAATATTAAACAATTAGACAAGAGGTATAAGATTTGAAAGGTTTCACTAGAATTAGACTATCATAAAATTGGCTAAGGATTAAATAATGTGAAATATGTTTGAAAGATATTGTTTTTATTTATCCAAAAAATTTGAAGTTTAATAAAAAATAAATTATCAAATAAAAATTAATTGATTTATCTTTGATCTACAAAAACTTATTATTTTACAAAAATTGATTTATCAATTAATTACTCAGCTTTTAACAACCAGAGTTATTAAAATAAATCGAACTAAAAAGTTGAAAACCGAAATGAAAAATTTAACTGATTTAAAATTTTTACAGTTAAATTGATTGAACCGGTTAAACTTTTTAATCATGTTTCATATCCGATGTTTAAAAAATCGTACTAGAAATTAAACCTATAGACCTGAGATTTAATGTTTAAAAGGTTTTACTAGGATTATATTGTCAAAAAATCGACTAAAGATTAAATAAAATTAAATAATTTAAAATATGATTGAAAGATATTGTTCTTATTTATAAAAAATTTGAAGCTTAATTAAAAATATATATTATTAAATAATTTTAATTTATAATAATTGACTAATCAATTAAATCAGTCGATTTTTAACAACAAGAGTTATTAAAATAAATCGAACATAAAAGTTGAAGACCGAACAAAAAAACTTAAACGATTTAAAATTTTTACGATTAAATTAAATTGAGTTTTTTTTTATTGTATCCACGTATCAAACAAGTATGAAGTGGAGATAAGATTAGACAAAAATGTGAAAGAACAAGCATCTCTTTAATGGAGTCTCTTTTCCCAAATTAGATGTATCTTAATTCACGGAAAACACGCTTGTTCATGTCAGCCACTCCTCATGTTTTGTTAATAAACCAAGAAAGATAAGAAGAACTAGTCAGTACATGCATCTATATTGTATTAAAAGTCAAAAGTTCAAAGACACGTGCATGCCTCCAAGGTGGTCCAATTAGTGAAATAAGTATTCAATTTAAAAATAACGTGAGATTTTTTTAGAGTAGTTTAAGTAACTTAATTTTTAATTTTAAATAATTAAAAAAATCTATTTTAATTATTTTTATGAAGAAAAAAGATAAAATACAAGTGATATGAAGTAAGTTAATTACATATTATTAATTTTGAGATTTAAGTCATCTATTAAATTTGACCTAAATCTAAATTAATAATTTAAAATAATCAATGATTATTTTGAGTTAAATTTAGTATATAACAAAAAAAATTTAAAAAGAGGTTTTATGAAAAATAGAAATAAAAAGTTTCAATAATTATTAAATTATTTAAACAATGATTTTTTTTGTGTTTATCACCCTAATTTTTTAATTTTAAAGGTTAAAATTTCAAATTTATAATAAAAAATTATAACTCATATCGATTTTAAAGAGAATAAAATAATCAAAAATAAATATTATATGATATATATATATATATATATCACTTTAAAATTTGTATGGTTAATTTTAAAGGTTAAAAATTCAATTTTATAATACAAAATATAACTCATATCGATTTTAAAGAGAATAAAATATCAAAAATATATATTACATAATAAAATATATATTACAATAAATAAATAAATAAATATAAAAATATATAGATATATATGAACTAAGCCAATTACAAATTGTTAATTTTGAAATTTAAGTCAGCTATTAAATTTGATCCGAATCTAAGTTAATAATTCAAAATAATTATAATAAATTATTATTTTAAGTTAAATTTAGCATATAACAAAAATTTTAAAAAGAGGTTTTATGAAAAATAGAAATAAAAAGTTTTCAATAATTATTAAATTATTTAAGCAATAAAAATTTTATGTTTATCACCCTAATTTTTTAATTTTAAAGGTTAAAAATTCAATATTATAATAAAAAATTATAACTCATATCTATTTTAAAGAGAATAAAATAATCGAAAATAAATATTATATATATATTTATTATAATATTTTACTCTAAGGATGGCAACGGGCTGCATATGGGTCAACTATAGCTAAATTTTTTAAATGAATTTTTAAAATTAAAAATATATAATAATTTATTTTTAATTAGAATTAGATCTGAGCTGTTCAATCTGAGCTATTCAATCTTATACTTGCACGACATTCAATTCTTATAAATAAAATAATACTATTTTATTTAAAATAAGTAAATTTTAAATCAGTCTAAGTCTAAGCCTAAACTGGAATCCAACTTATGAGTTAACCCTTTGAAAAAAACACCAAATTTAGATATATGGTCAAAAAATGTGATCGCTGCTCTTCTCTGAGCAGGAATAACGTTACGTACAGATTTTCTTAGATGATTAGCGTATATTATGCTTTATGCCTTTCGATGAAGTTGATGTAATGGCGGTGGACCCACCTGCCGCACACCTGCCATGACCACTCACTAATCACTATACCCTTTCCGTTGGCTTTGGTTCGGCTGCTAATTACAAACCAATGTGAGAGCCACCTCACCACCAATTTACCAAATCTTTCAAGAAAAATTAACCAATTTTAGTTTCAGGACATAGGTGAATTAGTAAGGGACTCTCTTAATTTAAGTAAAATTACGGATTTAAACCATTCTTATGTATGCAGCCGTTTAAAACTTGAGGCTAGAGTTTTGCCTTTCACACGAGACCTACCCGACTCGAGCGGGAATTAGTCTAAAAATTGATAGCTTAAAGGTGTCTTTTCATAGTTAGGATCCTCCTAGGTCATCTTGTAAAAAAACCAATTTTTGCAAATTATTTTTATGATTAATTTTGTATTTTTGTCTAAACAAAAATTAAATAAAATTTGAACAAACCATTTAAAATTTTTAAAAACTTTAAATTTTGATGTACTAAAAAGATTTATAATAAATTGCATTTTCATTTTAAAAAAGTCAAATTCAACGTACCCGATACACAAAACTTCCCACTTTGCAACAATCTCATGAGGGTTATAATTGTCGCAACTTTACCTTTATATTTTTACAAAGAAACTGTTTCTATAACTTGAATCCGTAAACTTTACGGTCATAAAGTTTGCTATTGCTCCGAGGCAATTTTTTTATGCATTACAAATTTTGGAGTAAAAAATGCAATGTTCTCTTATAATTTAATTAATTAAAGGAAATTTAATTTTAAATTTTAAAAATTTTATGATTTTCACATAAAAATTCCATTTTTCATAATTAAGTAAAAAATAGCAAAACATATTTAATTACTGATGTAACAAATTTATATAATTCTTAAATTTAAAGAAACTGAATTAAATTTTGATTTAAGCTAATAATTTCAGACAATTATAAATTTAATTAAATTAAAAAATATTTATCTTTTTAATTGTGATAGAATTATTTTTATTTTCACAAATTTTTTATATAAAATTAATGAGATATTATGGTTAATTTTCAAATCGAATATGGGTTTGCATTACACTTCACATTTATCATGAATTGACTAATAAATGGGTGGTGTGGTGTGTACGTTTGAAGTTATCGGTCTTGCTTGCTCTAGGTGGCGGTGGTGGGTGTGATACGAAAGTGCAATCGCCATCCATTTTTATCGTATTTGGTGCCCAAAGGTCAAGTGTGGTGCTTTTTTGATGGCAACTTCTTATTAAGTAATAATTGAAAAATAGAACTACTTGAATTGATAATAATCTTAATCCCATCAATTTTTTAGTTTTATTTTAATTTTTTAATTTCATTTATTTTAATAATTCTTAATTAATTTATTAATTAATCAACTAATTTTTTTTAATTAATTAATTTTTATAAACTAAAATAAATCAATTAAAATTTAAAGTTCTTAATGGGTAAGGAAGATCTTATTTAATCATTTTTTAATTTTTTAATTTTGTTCAATTTCTAATCAATTTTATTTAAATCTTTAATTTTTATTTTTATTTTATTTTTCGATCTTGTGGTTAAAATATTATTATTAACTACTTGTTATTTTCTTCCTTTTCATTTTAGGACAAAGTTGGATATATATGCATCCATGAGTCTTACATCACATTATAGAATTGTAAGTGCAAAACCTAACCCAACAACTAATGACTTAAAAGTTGCTTCTTTTTTGCATGCCTAGTGGTGTAGGATTTGATTGTAATAAAGAAAAAGGAAGCAAAGCATATGAAAAAGGTGGAGAACGTCATTTAGTTTCGCTATGGTCATCATTTGTACTTTTGATCAACTCTTTTTTTTTAAGAAAAAGTATTTATTTATTAAAACAAAACGATATCACAATTTAGAGTGTCTAACAAAAAAGCAGGTAGTATATTCTAACTAAGCCTGTTGGGATATTTAGTAACTGATTTGGATAACAAGTGAATTACCATATTTACATGCTTTGGAATTCATTTAAACGTAAAGGATTGAAAAACACATGCTGTTAATTTGCATTCTTCCAGTATCACTCCCACCTCATTGATGTCAGTTCTTGATCCATGGAACTTCTGCACCAACTAAAGACAATTTGTTTCCACCTCAACTGACGTGAAGCTAAATTGTATCAACCAAGATAAGGCTTCTTTGAATGCGATAGCTTCAGCAATAAGAGGATTATAATTTGATATAGAAAAGCATGAGAGACATTTAACAAACGGACATCTCTCTCCTCTTATTACTAAGTCATATGACATAGTCCCCCTGATCATATTGAATTACAGCATCAAAATTGCACTTCACAGCTCCAACATTTAGGCCTGACCATCAGACAACAGGTCCATATTAAAGATCACAGGAGCAATAAGGATGATTATTGTGGTCAATATGACCTGTTGCAAAAAAATATGGAGAAATAA
>JAOQMR010000212.1:32886053-32905981 GCA_027563865.1 Erythroxylum pelleterianum | reverse complement strand
CGAACCTGAAAATAGGTTAACCGATCCTATAGGTTTTTTAGGTTCAGGTTCAGGTTCAGGTTCGTGAAATTGCCGAATCTGACATTCAGGTTCAGGTTACTTATGAACGGGTCAGGTTACCCTACCATGAACACCCCTAATGGTAGTAGACCAGAATAGCAGGGGAGATTCGTTAACAGTTCAAGGTGCCATAGATTTTTTGATATTTTTTCGGTTTCTTATGTAAACTTTCATGGATGTCAGGGAGAAGGTATATGTGCCAAAACACAAGCCTTATATCTCATTCATTAGGGACGATGATCAAGTGTCTGAAACTGTAATTACTTGGCACAACAAAGCTTATGATATTGATGAATGTGGTAATGAACTTGGAACCTATAGATCAACATCAATCACAATAGGTTCTGGTTACTTCTGTGCAACTGGGATCACTTTTGAGGTTAAAAATAAACTATTTAAAAGCAGTTTGTTCATTATGATTCAGCTTCTTCAATTCTTTTTTTTTGGTGATTTAGTAATCTGTCAAGTTTGAACAGAATACAGTAGGAACACATCCTGGAGCACTTGGAAAAAAGGTTGTGGCACTTCGAGTTTCGAGCAGTAACGCATTTTTCTATAGAGTCAGGATCTTGAGGTCTCAAGACACGCTGTTAGATCAGAAAGGTTCACATTATTACTATCAGTGTTTCATTCAGGGAATTGTAGATTTCATTTTTGATAGAGCGAGATCACTTTTTCAAGTAAGGAAGTACTAAGCAGGTTTCAATTTTCTTTCTGTTTTCTGTTTGTTTCCCATTAGAACTCATCTTTATCTGAATTGGGTGTCTCTGAAAAACCAGGATTGAGAGCTCTATTCAATAGCTAAAGGCTCAGGAGCCATTGCAGCTCATCACAGGGATAAAGATGATGAGACAGGTTTCTCTTTCGTAAGATGTAGAGTCTCAGGAAGTGGAAAGAGTGGAAAGGTTTTGCTTGGAAGAGCTTGGGGAGATTATTCCATAATTGTATATTCGTTCTGTCACTTCAACAAAATTATAGCCCCTAAAGGTTGGAGTGAATGGAGCATACCTTCCAGGAGAAAGTAAGACTTCTTGTCTTCTCTTTTTTTCCCCCTCAAACTCCGTTAAAACTAGAAAGAGTGAAACTAAAGGAAATTTTATGTAAGTGCAAAACTGCAGTTTTTGGTGAGTATCGTTGCACAGGTAAAGGAGCTCTCACAAGAGGTCAGGTTTCATGGAGGAAGACATTCACTGATGACGAAATTAAGCCCTTTCTGGGTACAGAGTTCATAGATAGAGACCAATGTCTTAGACTATAACTTACCCATCTTTTCTTTTAAACCTTGTCAAAAGGTTTAATATATAATATATATATATATATATATAATTTTTCTAGCTAGTTCGGGAATTTGTTTTTAAAATTGTAGTTCTTATTTTTGATTAGTAGAGTGTAGTTCTTATTCAAGCAATTTCAGTAGCAACTGCAACATAGCCTTAAATCAGCATCACATCTACAGTTATGATAATATGCATTTGGACATGCAACCGAACTTGCTATTTTTCACAGATTGTTCAATAGAAATGCCTATTAGCGATCTAAACTCTAAAGTTTGCAATCAGACTTATTGTGTAAGCAATGCATGGTGCAATGCAAAATGAAACCAAGAAATCGAAACTGAAAATTGGAGTTACATCTTTTTTTTTCTTCTAAATGAGTAATTATGACAACCAAAAAGACTTTTAAATTCAAATTAGGTTGATCTAAAATTACTTGATCAAAATTTTTAAGTCTAATCAATTATAAAAAATTAAATCAAATCAAAATAATAGTATCAAAATAATATTATCAAACTAAAATGCATATAACTATAACTTAAATTTAGACTCAAGCTTTAAAATGAATTAAATCAAGTCAGTTATCACTCTTAATCTTATTCCATGATTTTATATTTCTTCATACTTGTTAATATTTAAAAATTTATAACCAATTTATATGTATAAAATAAGGAATTACTTTCTTGAGATCTTTATTCTCGTAACAAACATTAAACAACGTTAACATATTTACATCAGAAAAATATCAACAGAGTTGTTACTCTTGCAATTGGTTTCAACTGCCGATGCAATTATGCAACGGAAGAAAAGGTAGAGTAACATATAAGTATGCTTAAGCAAAATACAAAATAAGAATCTATTCAAACATAAATCAAGACTCCTCCAGGAATATGAAATTGATAGTATATTATCTTCAAGCAATCAGGGAATAAGTAGTCAAGAAAAGCAAAAATACTTAATTAGAGATGAAAACTAGCCAACGAAATAACTTAGGTAGACATAAAATCAGAAAAATGCATCTTCAAGCAATTCAATCTCAACTGTACAATAACCTTAAATCCATATCACATTTACGGCAAATCCATTAAAGAAAAAACCATTTGCTCATGATAATAATCCACCTTTCAGGTTTCCAGATTTATTGGTGATGTATATTTGAAAAGAAAAAAAAAAAGAACTCAACAGTGGGCACTTATATGCTAAGTTTCTGCTCCGATAACCTTTTAAAAGGCCAATATGAAGGCAAAATCACCAATCTCAGTGCACCAGTTGCAGGCACATTACCAGTTTGTTATATTTGCTTCTGATGGACATTGGGAGCATGCAAGCAATCAAGAAGCCGTTAATATATTACAAAACTACCACGAAGTGTAAGGGGCGAACCCAAGACGTTTTGCCAGTGGGGGCAAAATGGCAAACAAAAATTTCAGTGGGGCAAAACTTAAAAAAAAATGTAGGGGCAAAAACAAAAAAATAAAAAATAATTTACTAGAAATTTTTAAAAAAAATTTTGGGGCAGTGTGGGCAGCTGCCCATAGTGCCCACACTGTCCCTTATATATATTTTATATCTAATCTTCAGGTAGAGTTCTTAATTTGTTATTTTCTTTGGTCAGTAAGTGAAACAACTTGTAATAATGAATTGATTGCCACTCTTTCTTTTGAAGTGTCACACCTATGGCCATTTGTAATGAAACTAGCAATCACCTAGCGATGTACTTGCGCTGCTCATCGTCCGATTCTCAGTTCCTGAGGTTCTTTTATTTCACATTCTGTTTATATAATACAATAGATATTTGTTGTAATCTATTCCGTCTGCTCTTAAAAAGAGTAATCATGCAGCGACATTACTTACCGTGCTTGAATTTTCATTTCTTCATCTTCCACCATTTATTAACCGTTGAACAGAAAGAGAATCGTCTCCGAGTTGTCAAGATGAGAAAGAGCGAGATATTTTAAAGAGATCTAGAATGACAGAGCCACACTACAGAATTAAAGGTGAAAGATCGAAATGGAAACACTCAAACCAACAATCACGGAGCGATCTACTTACACTACTCACCGTCTGATTTTCAGTTCCTCACCTTCTTTTCATTTCAGATCCTGATTAGATAATACAATAGAAAATTGCCGTGATTAATTCCATCATCATATCTCGAAGTCCCGCGGTGAAGCGGGTTCGGGGGAGGTCTGCCGTGATTAATTCCATCTGCGCTTGAATAGAAAAATCACGCAGAGATCTTACTAACGGTGCTTGACTCTGATTCTCATTTCTTCATCTTCCTCCATTTAGTAACAGTTGACCAGATACAGAGTCGTCGACGATATTTCAACACGAAAGAGAAATTTTAGAGTGATCTAGAATAAGAAGTACGTCAAAATGAATGCAGAATCACGGAGCGATTCTACTTACCGTGCTTGATTCTGAACCATCTTCATCTCCCGCCATTTGTAGAACAGAGAATTGTTCGGCGATGTTTCTAGATGCGAGAGACACAGATTCTAGAGAGATGTCGAAAGAAAGGTAAGGTACCTCAAAATGAAATTTGAAACTTCCCGCTGACACCTTTATATAGACGCAATCAAACGACTTTCAATTTAGAGGTCAAGAGATTCAATTCTGGAAGGAATACACAAAAGATCATTTAAAAAGAAATCCCAACGACACCGTTTTAAATAAAGTCAAACGATTTATTAATACCGACGCATGGACACTTCCTAAATATAAGGAAGTTGGCTAAAGGTATTGTAGTTTTAGGAAGGGTTGTTTTTATCCCCATTTCCTTACTTTCATTAATACCGACGCATGGACACTTCCTAAATATAAGGAAGATATCTTGCATGCAAGTCAATTCCTAGTTAAGAAATTAATTGCTTTACTAGACATTATTAGATTCAATTTTAATATACACAAATCTCCATTACAGACTTGGAATCAGATTTTCTTATTTTACTCCAATTAAACCAATTCTTAGTTCTTGTTCTGTAATGTTCAGAATCCAAGAACCTCCCAAACTCAACTACAACGTTTGTAGTATTCCTTTTCCTTTTCCAACACCAACAAATTCCATTACAATTTCTATATAAATTCACCAACTCAGTCTTACAGGTATGTCCTTCAGAACAATTTCTCTAACTTTTCTACAAGTTATTGGATCATCCAAATCATGAACAGGAAGGGAATGTTTAGAGGAAGGTGTGTTTTGGTTTTGGTTTTAGTGCTGTTCATTAGTTCTTGTAGTTTAGGTTCATCTCAAGGCAATATTATTACTTGGGATGATGTGATACTACCAGATAATAGAGGAGGAGGACTGAGCTTTGGAGGTTATTTTAATGGAAGTGGTGTGATTGTAGTAGATCAGAATGGCAGAGGAGATTCGTTAACAGTTCAAGGTGCCATAGATATGGTCCCAGATTATAACACGGAAAGAGTCAAAGTCTACATCCTCCCAGGTGTTTACAGGTTCTGTAAAGTTTCAATCCCTCTGTATCTCTCACTCTGTTCCTGTGCATGCTTGTGTTTTAACTTAGTAAAGTAAGAAACATTCATGGATTTTTTGATCTTTTATTGGTTTGTTATGTAACCTTTCATGGATGTCAGGGAGAAGGTGTATCTGCCAAAACGCAAGCCTTATATCTCATTTATTGGGGACGAACAACAAGTTTCTGAAACTGTAATTACTTGGCACAACAAAGCTTCTGATACTAATGAACGTGGTAATGAACTTGGAACCTATAGATCAGTATCAATCACTATAGATTCTGATTACTTCTGTGCAACTGGGATCACTTTTGAGGTTAGAAACAAACTATTTTAAACCAGTTTGTTCATTATGATTCAGCTTCTACAATTCTTTTTTTTTTTTTGGTGATTTAGTAATCTGTCAAGTTTGAACAGAATACAGTAGGAATACATCCTGGAGCACCTGGAATGCAAGCTGTGGCACTTCGAGTTTCGAGCAGTAATGCATTTTTCTACAGAGTCAGGATCTTGGGGTCTCAGGACACACTCTTAGATGAGAAAGGATCACATTATTACTACCAGTGTTTCATACAAGGAACTGTAGATTTCATATTTGGTAGAGCAAGATCATTTTTTCAGGTAAGAAAGTACTTTAACAGGTTTCAATTTTCTTTCCGTTGTCTGCTTGTTTCCCATCAGAACTCATCTTTATCTGAATTGGGTTTTTTCTGAAAAACCAGGATTGCGAGCTCCATTCAATAGCTAAAGGCTCAGGAGCCATTGCAGCTCATCACAGGGATAAAGATGATGAAACAGGTTTCTCTTTCGTAAGATGTAGAGTCACAGGAAATGGAAAAAGTGGAAAGGTTTTGCTTGGAAGAGCTTGGGGAGATTATTCCAGGATTGTATATTCATTCTGTCACTTCAACAAAATTATAGCACCTAAAGGTTGGAGTGATTGGAGCATACCTTCCAGGAGGAAGTAAGACTTCTTGTTTTTTTTTTAACTTAAGCTCCGTTGGAACTAGAAAGAGTGAAACTAAAGAAAATCTTATGTAAGTGCAGGACTGCAGTTTTTGGTGAGTATCGCTGCAAAGGAAAAGGAGCTCACACAAGAGGTCGGGTTTCATGGAAGAAGACATTCACTGATGACGAAATTAAGCCCTTTCTTGGTATGAAGTTCATAGATGGAGACCAATGGCTCAGACTATAGCTTATATATGTATATTTTTTTTCTAGCTAGTTCTTCGGGATTTTTTTTTAAAATTGTAGTTCTTATTTTCGATTAGTTGAGTGTATTATAACATTCTCGATTATATAAAATCACTATTTCTTTGTTTAACTATCTGTTCTTTGTTCATCCACTTCTGAAATGAAATTAATCAGTAGTCAGTGTAAGGAGTGCAGAAAAAATTTGCCAGGTATGATCCTAATCTGCCTGCTTGAAGATCATTTTTACAGGGACCATTTAAGAAAACTGGTTTAAGAACTTGGAAAGAAACTAGTAAATGTTTGCTTTGTTTGTTGAAAGGAACAGCTCTTCTAGTTACCAGAAATTAAGCTCTTCATTGAACAAGCCTCGGGATTCTTCTACATGGGTTAAGCTAAATGTACGCACAAATTTGCCAAATTGGCAGTCACAACCATAAAAAGAACTACAAATGAAGGATGCTTATTATTATTATACAACAGAGGCTCCGGGAGCGATAGTTTGTCTGCGATTTCGACTAATCGGTGGATGAACAGTATGAATCAACACCAAGCTTGCTCACACCTTACAAGATAGGGCAGGCCTGCCATTATGATGATCACTTTTCCATAGAAGCAAAGCTCTTTTAGTAAGTTGGTGTCTGGAACAAAGCTATCCTGATATCTATCTGGCTTGACATTGCTGCAATTTCAATCCGCAAGCAAAGCACTGAATGAACAACAAAAGAGTTACATTTACGCATCATAATCCCGAATATGAACCGTAAAAGAAAATGCCTCAACAACTACTCTGGGTTGGCTAACCTTATATTACGAGTAACAGAGGGATTTACCTCAAAGAACTTCTTATGCTCCGCCTAGGAGGTGCATCCTCCTTTGTGAAGTACCACTGAACAATAGTTGAACTTATGACATAAACCTGAGTTTCGATCATTACAGTTAAAGACCATAACCTTGTAAGAATTGCCAGAGCATAGCATGCAGGCACCCAACTGTCCTGCCTCCAAACACAAGTATACGTGTGTTTGGACTCTTTTGGCACAATTTTGCCATTGAACATTGCAATCACCAAAAACACGATGATGGGTGCGTAATAATAGACCACCAGAGACAAGTGTCAAAGAAGGCAACACTATGAACAGACCCAATTTCTAATGCAATGGATCAGAAGCAATCCCAATTATTCTAACGGTCAAGTCAATTCAATGCCAATTCGCTACTATAGTCCAAATATTATTAACATTAAGATCAAACATAACTTTTATACTTGGGACCAATCAAGTACTACAGATAAAAACATTAATTCTTAAACCTAACTCGTATTAATTATCATCAAAAATTTGAAAATCATAAAATATTTCAAAAGCTTGGATCTAAAAAAATTAACTAAATTATAAAGGAAATATTATATTTTATCCCAAGAAGACTTCCTATTAAATACACGGAAGATGATTCAATCAAGAAATACAAAGTTGGACTCATAAGGTAAGGTCGACCCGACTTGACCCAACTTAGCTCCAGGGATGGAAGTACATGGTTCCAGTGGTGCACTGAGCCCACAAGATTTAAAAAAATTAAATATTTTTATTTTTAATATATATATACAAGGACGTAGTTATTTGGAGACCAGTGATGCATTGAGTCCTTCAAAATTTAAAAAAATTAAATATTTGAGCTCTCCTTTCGTAAATTCCTGACCTTGTCGCTGCTTAGCTCGATTGAATTTAGGTTCGCATTATCTCATTATCATTACACCTTATCCTTGAAGAATCAACGATGATAAGTGAGATTAACAAAGGAATCAAGGGAAAAAAAACAAACCAATAACGTTATCTTGCATCCAAGTCAATTCCTAGTCAAGGAAGAAATTAATGCTTTACTAGACATTATCAGATTCAATTTCAATGCAGAGAAATCTCCGTTATAAAGTTGGAATCAGATCTCCATATTTTACTTGAACTAAACCGCATCTTAGTTCTTGTTTTGTAATAATTATAATCAGAGTCTGTCTATTTTTTAAAATAATATTACTCGAACTAAACCACATCTTAATTCTTGTTCTATAAAGATGTTAATTTAATTTATTTTTTAAAAATAATATTACTTTAGTCTTGATTGTTTTAAACTTAACGACCAAAATAATGTTATTTTAAGAAAAAAGTTTGGACTATTTAGTCGAATTTTAGATCAACTTCTTATGTTTTAGTGCAACTCAAACTTGGTTGATAGATCTAATTTATTAACTTTAAATAAATTGTTGCCAATGAGAATCCGAGTAATAGATACTCCAAATATTGAAGGTGAGAAACCCAAAATAGCACCTAGACACACCTCTCTGTAACTCTATTAAAGGAACTTGATAACTAGGAAGATATAAATGGCTTACCAGATGAGAGACTTATTGAGGTAAAAGAAAGGTTTCAACCCTATTTGGCAATAAGTAGATTGTATTAACTGTTAGCTAATTTTATCAGCGGTTAGCTAACAGTTGGTTGATTTGACTTGCAGATAATATTGGTTGTTTATTAAAGATGTTTAATAAAATTAGTTGTTTAATATTAATTATTGAAGTGTAAAATAACTTATGAAGACATGACGTAAAAAAAATTATAAGACTATGATTAGATATTTAATTTTACATAAATTTAAATTTTTACCTCTAACAAAAAACATCAAATATTCTTCAAAATTTTGTCCACATAACATATTTTTTATTCTGTAACTAAAAAACTTATTTCATTAGGGAAAAAAACTCCCAACTTTTGTAACTAAAAAACTTCATTGTAAAAAAAAGTTATCACCGTAGAATAGATACATGATCTTTAGTTATGCATGATTTTTAGTCTGAATTATCCATAATATCATTATAGCATAATTCAAAAATTAGGAAAGAAGGGTATAATTGGTTTTTTAACTATTAATTTTTGGTTGATCATAAAAAAATTTCCTCTTATAGAGCTTTTATAAATCAGCTTATTAGGGTTAAATAAGCTAACCAATAAGTCATTCATCAAATACATCAATAATTTTTTAAGATGGTTAAAAAGCATATTTTAGTCAAAAAAAGCTAAAAAATAACTAACAGTTATGACTCCGAGCGTTCCCTGTTTGCAAAAGAAGATCAATAAGAAGGAAAATAAAAAATAAGGAATATTCCCCTTAAATGATCATTTGCATATGGATTACAAGAGAGTTAAATGACCCAGTCAAACAGGCCACGGTAAAAAATTGATAATGGATAAGAAGCCAATTTTGGTAACCCTCTTTAGGACAAAATTAAAGACTCCACATATTCAGAATGAGTTATCCTTTTGAGTGCTTAATGGAAAACTATTACTAATCATATACATCATTATAGTAGTCAAATTATCTATCTTTCAAAACACATGGAAGGGACTCATGAAGTCTAGTAAAGTTCTAGGTGGCTCAAGCAGATAATCTAGTAAATTGGATAAGGGTTAGCTTTTATTGCCAACAACAAATAACAAACACTTAGCCAGGTTGGTTTCCTATAATCAATTGATATACTCTATTTTGAGGTTTCTGCTTTTGGAGTTAGATTTAAGTGACTCTTTGTAAAGATGTTTTCTAGCTTTTGTTAGTATCAATACAATTCCTTTTATTTTTTAAAAATAAAGTCAAACTTAATTTGCCAAGTCTAGGAGTAAATTCAATAAATATTCTATAAAAATATGCTTCTTTAATTTTTGGCTGTTTTAAAATTCTTCAATAGAGTTTTATAAAATTTCTTTCGTTGGAAAGGTGACGATGGGACAACAGTTAAGATACTGTTAAACTTCATAAAATAATAGATACATCATAACTGAGTCATAAATTTTAGATACAAATTTTGTATATAGTTTAATTAATATTTTAAAAATTTTCTAATTTTTTAAAATTATAAACTAATTTCTTATATTTTTAATTTTAAAACATTATTTTCTTGAATTTTCGTTAAAAAGTAGTGGCGAAATATATGCGATTTAGACAGCAAATATGAATTAATTAAAAACTTTAAAAATTTCACTTAACTCTTAAACTTAATCAAGAGCAATTAAATTTGATTATTTCACGTGTTATTCATGTTTCTAATATTTCTCTGTTATTTTTCTAATGAAAGTAATACCTAGAAGGAAAATTTTGTACAGAATTTTGGTTTCTGTTAGTATTGATTCTTTTAGTTCGTACCGTCGTTATCGGTTTGTAACCAAAATATCAATCAAATATCAGTTAGAATTATAAATTTTAAAAAATTTTAGGAAGAAATTGAAATTTTATAAATTTCTCCTATATAAATAATAATTACTTATACATTAAAAAAAGAATATGATAAAATCATATATAATTTTTAATAAATAGTACAGCTACAAATAAGAATGTAAATTTTTTATGTCATTAAATTTATACAAAGTACAAACTGATTATAAATTACATAATTAAAATATATTAGTTTAATACAATCATATTTAATATTTTTAAAATTTATATATTTTATATTGATAATATATAATTTTTAATATATACATACGAAAATATTATAATAACATTTGAAATTTGTAAAGATAATATTTGAAATTCAATTTATTTTAATTTATAAGAAATATGTAGAAAATAATATTAATAAAAATAAAGAAGTATTCATTATATCAAATTTATATTATTATAATTGCTTAAGAGAAGTGAGTTTTATTTTGTAATTTTATAAAATTTAGAAATCATTTTGTAATTTAAAAAATTATTTAAAATGGTATCCGATATTAATCTGTACCGATATCGTACCCTGTACCGATATCGTAATATACCAGAAGCAAATCTAATACCAAACTTTTGATACTGATCCCAAAGCTTCTGATACTGATGAACGTGGTTATGAACTTAGAACCTGTAGATCAACATAAATCACTATAGATTCTGATTATTTCTGTTCAACTGGGATCACTTTTGAGGTCAGTGTTAGTGTTAGAGTATCTCATATTGACTAAACATGAAAATGCTAAAAAGTTTATAAGTGGTAAGGGTCAACTATCTAAATAACTAGTTCTAGTTATTTGGACAATAGTTGACCCAAGCCCAATTTCTGTTAGTGGACTTTACACTCTGTTCATATTAAAATTTTTAATATGATATCAGGGCAGGTTTGGTCTGGATTATTAATTTCCCAGTTGTCCGTCTAGATGCCCAGTTCCAGCGGCCCGATCCAGTTACTGTTACGTTTATTTTAGGTGACAACTGGATGTTCAGTCCCAGTTGCACTTGAGGTGGAGTATTAAAGTATCTCATATTGACTAAATATGAAAAAAGTTAAAGGGTTTGTAAGTGGTAAGGGTCAACTATCTAAATAACTAGTTCTAGTTATTTGACAATAGTTGACCTAAACCAAATTCTTGCTAGTGGACTCTACACTCTGCCCATATTAAAAATTTATAATATGTAAGAGTATCCTATATTGACTAAACATGACAATGTTAAAGGGTTTATAAGTGGTAAGGGTCAACTATCTAAATAACTAGTTCTAGTTATTTGGACAATAATTTACCCAAGCCAAATTCTTATTAGTGGACTCTACATTTTATCTATATTAAAAATTTAATATGGTATCATAGCAGGTTTGGTCCGAATTATTGAGGTCAAAAACAAACTTTTCAAAATCAGTTTGTTCTTTACGATTCAATTTCTGCAATTCCTTTTTTTTTCGATTTAGTAATTTGTTAAGTTTAAACAAAATACAGTAGGAACACATCCTGGAGCACCTGAAATGTAGGCTGTGGCACTTCGAGTTTCGAGCAGTAATGCATTTTTCTATAAAGTCAGAATCTTGGGGTCTTAAGACACACTTCTATAGAGTCAGAATCTTGGGGTCTCAAGACACACTGTTAGATGAGAAAGGTTCACAATATTACTATCAGTGTTTCATTAAGGGAATTGTAGATTTCATATTTGGTAGAGGAAGATAGCCTTTTCATGTAAGAAAGTGCTTGACAGGTTTCAATTTTCTTTCCGTTGTCTGTTTGTTTCCCATCAAAACTCTCCTTTATCTGAATTGGGTGTTTCCCAAAAACTAGGATTGTGAGCTCCATTCAATAGCTAAAGGCTCAAGACCCATTGTAGCTCATCACAGGGATAAAGATGATGAGACAGGTGTACAAAACAAAATGCCTGAATAATACTCTCTTATTCAGCTTTGGTATTGTATCAGTAAGGCTTATATACAAAGTACAATCACGAATACAGAATACTAACTATAAGAACTGCTAACTACTAACGTCTATACTAATAGCTAACAGTACTAACTACTTGACCGTAACTGTACAGTATCTGACTGAATAATTAACAAATGAAGTAACAAATAATAAATGGTATCTTCCACACCCCCCCTCAAGTTGGAGATGGATGAGGAATCAATCCCAACTTGGATGAAAACTGAAGAAATTGAGGAGCTGCCAATGATTTGGTGAAAACATCAGCAACCTGAGCATGAGTCGAAACATATCGAGGAGTAATAAAACCTTCCTTAAACTTCTGTCGCACAATGTGGCAATCAATTTCAAGATGCTTGGTCCGTTCATGAAAAACCGGATTAGCTGTTATATGAAGGGCCGATTGATTGTCACACCAAAGATCAATGGGCAAAGAAACAACAATTCCGAAATCTTTGAGCAAATACACCAACCATTGAAGTTCACAAACAGCAGTACCCATACTCCGATATTCTGCCTCACAATTGGATCGTGAGACAGTATTTTGCTTCTTACTCTTCCAACTAATCAAGGAATCCCCCAAAAACATGCAATAACCACTAACAGACTTCCTAGTAATCGAACAAGCTGCCCAATCACTATCACAATAAGCAGTCAAATGCAAACCACAATCATGGGAATAGAATAAACCTTTATCCTTGGTCCCAGCAAGAAACCGCAACACATGTAAAGCTCCATCCCAATGGGCAGTCGTTGGAGAAGTCACAAATTGACTAAGTTGCTGCACATTGAAAGTAATGTCAGGTCTGGTCATATTCAAGTACAACAATCTCCCAATTAATCTTCTATATTTATCAGCATCCGGAAACAACGCACTCTTCTCATCAAATTTATGATTACGAGGTAATGGAGTAGGAACAACAACAGTATCAGTAAAACCACAGTCAGTTAAGATGTCCAGCAAGTACTTCTTTTGAGAAATGAAAGTACCCCTAGGAGTTCTAGTAACTTCAATTCCCAAAAAATATTTAGCATTGCCTAGATCTTTAATAGTAAAGAGAGAGTGTAAAAACTACTTAACAACAACAATATCTACTTCACAAGTACTGCCAATTAACACATCATCAATATAGACCAAAAGAGCCATAAAGCCACCTTTAGAATGCTTAGTGAACAGACAATGATCATTTGCCCACTGAACAAAGCCAAACTGCAAAAGCTGAGCAGTAAATTATGAATTCCACTCCCGAGAGGCTTGCTTCAAACCATATAAGGACTTCTTCAATCGACAAACCTCTCCTGGACCAGCCTTGGTATAACCTTCTGGCGGAAGCAAGTAAACTTCCTCCTTGAGATAACCATGCAAGAAAGCATTATTAATGTCTAACTGATGCACAAACCAATTCATCTTAGTTGCAACAACCAAAAAAGTTCTTACTGTGACTAACTTAGCCACTGGAGAAAAACTATCAAAGAAATCAACCCCAGCAGTTTGATTATACCCTTTCGCCACTAATCGGGCTTTATACCTTTCCACAGAACCATCATGGTTAAACTTAACTTTGTAAACCCATTTGGACCCAATGACCCTCTTCCCAGGTGGGAGCTTGGTAATATCCCAAGTCTGATTCTGTTCAAGAGCCAACAACTCTTTATTCATAGCCTCTACCCATTCAGGATATTTATCAACTTGACTAAAACTCTGTGGTTCCACACATCTACTAACATTAGTCATAAAAGCAGCATAACTCGGAGCAAGCTGAACAACATCATCAGAAAGACTACAACTTACATAATCTTTCATCCAAATAGGCAACTGCTTCTGCCTGGAACTCAGTCGAAGCTGTGGAGCAAGAATAGGAACATCTGCTGCCACACTGTCATCCGAAGCAGGATCAACATGAGCTTCAGCCAAATCATAAGAATCAGCAGAAAACATACTAGGCATATCAGCCACCGCACGGGCAACATGGGCAGCAGAAGAATGTGGTGCCAAGACAGCAGGAGCAGGACCAACATCTGAAGCTAAATGATCAGAAATGCGAGGGAGAGAAGCAGCATGGTCAGTAAAAGGAAAGATCTGTTCATAGAATCTCACATCCCTAGAGATAAACAACAAATTAGTATCCAAAGCATAAACCTTATATGCTTTCTGACCAGAAGCATAACCGAGCATAACACACTTCTGGGCTCTGGCCTCAAACTTCCCTTTCTTCGGAGTTGTATCTGTAGCATAACAAAGACATCCAGAGGTCTTCAAGTAATGATAATCGGGTACTTTATGAAATAACACCTCAAAGGGAGTCTTCCAGTCAAGAACAGAAGAAGGCAAGCGATTGATGATATAGGAAACTGTCAAGATGGCTTCTCCCCAAAACCGGTTAGGCAATTGAGCTTGAAATATCAGTGCTTGAGCTACTTCCAGCAAATGCTTATGCTTCCGCTCCACCACCCCATTCTGCTGAGGAGTATAAGAGCAGGTCCGTTGATGAAGAATTCCTTTGGCAACAAAGAAATCTTCACAAGAATGATTAACAAATTCAGCTCTATTGTCTGTCCTAATTTTCTTGACCTTACTGTCAAACTGAGTCTCCCCCATAGTTATAAACCCGTGCAAAGCCTCAGAAGCTTGAGACTTGTACTTTAACAGCACAGTCCACGTAGCCTTGTTAAAATCATCAACCACAGTCAGCACATAGTGGCAAGAAGTAAGACTTGCCTGTTTGTATGGTCCCCATAAATCAACATGGAGAAGCTCCAATGCATGTGTAATAAACCCATCAGCCACAGGAAAAGGTAATCGATGCTGCTTAGCCAAATGACAAACATCACACGGACCATTCATATTTTTAATCTCAAGACAATCAATATGTTGCAACACTTTGAAGGAAACATGTCCAAGTCGTGAATGCCACAAAAGATCAATGTTATTTAGTCGAGAGGAGGTCATACAAGAATTAGAGAATACAAGGTTTGAGAAAAAAGAACAATCAACTTTGTTCTCGGAAGTATGATTTACACAAGTGTTCAAATAGATATAAATGACAAGAATCAAAAGATTTTGATGTGATGAAATACAAGGTACCCACTACAGCTCCCACGGCAAGGATTTTATTAGTCTTCAGGTCCTGTATAAGACAATGGGAAGGAAAGAAAGTAAAACAAACATTAGCACTATCAGCAAGTTTTTGGACTGATAGTAAGTTGAATTTAAACGAAGGAAGGTATAGGACATGGTCAAGAACAAGGGTGGGATGTAGCATAACACGACTGGCATGAGTAGCTAGTTAAGTACTAGAATCGGGCAACTGTACTGATACACTGTGTCTAAGAGGCCGTCTGTGTTGCATAAGCACGTCATCACAACACATGTGACTGGATGCTCCAGTATCAACAATCCAAACACTGCTATTATGAGAAATATTCAATGCATGTAGTGCTATATCAGCCTTACCTGCAAATGCAAAATTAGAGAAGTCCTTCCCTACTCCACCAGCCATCCCTGCACCACCAGCCATCGGTAGCTTTCCATTCACAAGCTTAGCCAATTCCTGTTGCATAAGCTGCATTTGTAGCATCAAATTCCCAATGTTTCTATTGTCAGATGACGGTTGGGAATCAAAAGGTGTTTCCGCAAAAGATGTCTCAGCAACATCAGTCACCATATGAGCACTGGCCTTTTTAAAACCATTTCCTTTCTTCTTTTTAAACTCTTCATACCATTCAGGATAACCATGAAGCTTAAAACAAGTCTCCCTGGTATGTCCCACACCGTGGCAATGATCACATTGCTTGTCAGACTTCTTTCCAAAATCCTTCTTCCTGTTACTCGACTTATCATCCCCTTTAAGACCAAAGGCCTTAGCAAGCAAAGCAACATCTGGAGTTTCAGCAGAAAAAGTTAAATTCACCGCTCGTTGACTTTCCACCCTTAAGATCATACTATATGCTCGATCAATATCAGGTGCGGGATCAATATTGAGAATCTGACTCCGAACACTATCAAACGTCCTGTTCAATCCCATCAGAAATTGTAGTAGCTTGGAAGCATCAGCCCTTTCCTTAAGTTTCGCAGTCATTCTTGCACAGCAAGCACAACCAGTGCATTCACAGCCAGGTAAGGGCATGAGTCTGTCGAACTCATCCCAGCATTGATTGAGTTTACTGAAATACTGAGTCACCGAAGTATTACCTTGTTCAGTAAAGATCATTTCACGCTGCACCTAATACATTTGTGGTGTATTACTCACCCCAAACCGTTTCTCCAAGACCTCCCACAAATGCTTGGCACTTGGTGAATACACAAAACTATCCCCTAACTCTTTAGAGATAGAATTTCGCAGCCAAGATTTTATCATTGAATCAACCTTCTTCCACTTCCGATACCGAGTTGGATCGGTAGGTGGGTCGAGCGTACCATCGATAAAACAGATCTTGTCTTTAGCTTCAAGAGCAGTCTTGACAGCTGTGCTCCAGCTGAAGTAGTTCGATCCAGTCAGAGGCGTAAGCACCAACGCCATCCCAGGATGATCAGAAGGTTGAAGTAGATAGGGATCATCATCTACAAAAACATTGTGTCGAGAACAAGTTTCCACGCGATCTGCCATGGCCGAGCGTAACCACCGTCGAAATCGTCGAAGATCGTCGTCGAAACCAAGAAACCACCACCCTCACCGTCGTGAAATCAAGAAAGCCCTCTTTTTATTTTGCGGAATCGAGAGCCCTAATTTTGTCTCTGATACCATGTACAAAACAAAATGCCTGAATAATACTCTCTTATTCAGCTTTGGTATTGTATCAGTAAGGCTTATATACAAAGTACAATCACGAATACAGAATACTAACTACAAAAACTGCTAACTACTAACGTCTATACTAACAGCTAACAGTACTAACTACTTGACCGTAACTGTACAATATCTGACTGAATAATTAACAAATGAAGTAACAAATAATAAATGGTATCTTCCACAACAGGTTTCTCTTTCGTAAAATGTAGAGTCACAGGAAGTGGAAAGAGTGGAAAGATTTTGCTTGGAAGAGCTTGGGGAAATTATTCTAGGATTGTATATTCTTTCTGTAACTTCAACCAAATTACAGCACCTACAGGTTGGAGTGATTGGAGCATACCCTCCAGGAGGAAGTAAGGCTTCTTTTTTTTTTTTTTTTAACTCAAACTCCATTGAAACTTGAAAGAGTGAAACTAAAGGAAACCTTATGTAAGTGTAGGACTGAAGTCTTTAGTGAGTATCGCTGCACAAGAACAGGAGCTCACATGGAGGAAGACATTCACTGATGACGAAATCAACCCTGGGCATAGGGTTCATAGATGGAGACCAATGGCTTAGACTATAACTGACCCCATCTCTTCTTTTAAACCTTGTCAAATATATTTATTTATTTATTCTAGCTAGATCTCTAGGATTTTTTTAAAAAAATTGCAGTTTAAACTAGGCATTAAATCCATCTTATTTTCCACTAGTAGCGTGTGTTATAACTTTCTCGAATTTATAAAATCACTCTTTCGTTGTTTAAGTCTCTATCAGTCACTAAGGAGTCTCGTATCGTAATTCAAAACCGTTAAGACATCAAATTGAGAATCTGGTTTATATATAAACTATTCTATTTCTCTGTTCATTCACTTCTGATATGAAATTAATCAGTTAGTCTAAAGAGTACAGAAAAAAAAAAAGCCAGGTATGATCCTAACCTGCCCGCTTGAAGATCATTTTTACGGGGATCATTTAAGAGAACTAGTTTAAGAACTTGGAAAGAAATTAGTAAAAGTTTGCTTAGTTTGTTGAAAGGAACAGCTCTTTCTAGTTACCAGAAATTTAGCTTTTATTGAACACACCTCAGGAGTCTTCTACAAGGGTTAAGTTAAATGTATGCACAGGTTGCCAATTTGGCAGTCAACCATAAAAAGAACTACAAATGAAGGATGCTTATTATTATTATACAACAGAAGCTCCGGGAGACATAGTTTGTCTGCGATTTCGACTAATCGGTAGATGAACATAGACTCCATGAACCTCTGGTTTGTAAACATCTCCTCTATCCCTGTCAATGGCATAGCACACGTAAACCGTGTCGATCACATTATCCAAAACATGGACGAAGAAGCCTAGGACAATGATCAGCAGCACCCACGCAAACGCAGATATATAGTATGAATCAACACCAAGCTTGCTCACACCTTGCAAAATAGCACAGGCCTGCCATATAAATGCAGAATCAGGAAAAACATCCACTGGAAATATAGTCTTAAGATAGCAACTGACTGAGACAAGCTACAAGCTACAAGTACTACACATCCATTCTCATTCTTATTGCAACTTAATTGACTTAAAATGAAGCACAATTTTTAAGACCACTCACCAAAATTGCATATACTGCTGAGATAACAAACACAATTCCAGCCAGTAAGCGAGTGGAGACGGTCTCCACGAACACTGCAGATAGGAGATTACGTTTTAAAAGCTCATATGTCATCCTTGCAGAGGTGCAGTAGGCTTCACCAGTTATTGCAGCAAAATTGACCGTGAACTTATTAAGAAAGTCTATAGCTGATAGTAAAGCATTAACACAACATCGCAATATAAGGTTTGCCATGCCAGGAACATCTTCCTGTCTTGCACTATCAACAGCAGCACGTACCACACGAACAACACAAATTAGAAGTCCAGATAAACATATAGTGCCAGAGGACGGACCAAAAGCGTTTCTGCAAATAATCAAGCATGTAGCATAAGATGAGAAAACCATTATGATGATCACATTTCTCCAGAAGCAAACTCTTTTAGTAAGTAGGTATCTGGAACAAAGCTATGCTCATATCTATCTGGCTTGACAGATAACTCTTTTAGTAAGTAGGTATCTGGAACAATTTCAATTCGTAAGCAAAGAACTGGATGAACAACAAAAGAGTGCGAACATATGAGAGTCCCATAAACTACAGTTCCTTTCCAAACTTAATATGACTACAATTCAATTCGTCAAAACAACTATGTACACATACACGCTCAGCAAATAAATCTACAAGGATGCACCAGTCACTATCCATTAAATGCATGTGATGATTTTGTAGCAAAAGCATACTGCAAAAGACGAAAATAAGCTGCATGTACAACAAATAAAAGTCAACAGATATGCTCTATGAACATCTTAATTAAGAACCGGGAAATCATGTACGAAAGGGTATACATTAGTAACAGAGATCTGAATAGTTGTTTGACCACCAAGTTACATTTACATATCATAATCCCGAATATGAACCATAAAGGAAAATGCCTCAACTACTACTCTTGGTTGGCCAACCTTATATTATGAATAACAGAGGAATTTACCTCAAAGAACTTCTTATGCTACGCCTAGGAGGTGTATCCTCCTTTGTAAAGTACCACTGAGCAATAGTTGAACTTATAACATAAGCCTGAGTTTCGATCATTACAGTCAAAGACCATAACATTGTAAGAATTGCCAGAGCATAGTATGCAGGCACCCAACTGTCCTGCTTCCAAACACAAGTATACGTGTCTTCGGACTCTTTTGGCACAATTTTGCCATTGAACCTAGCAAACACCAAAAACACGATGATGGGTGCGTAATAGACCACCAGACCAAGTGTCAAGGAAGGCAACACTATGAACAGACCCAAGTTCTTACGCAATGCATCAGAAGCAATCCCAATTATTCTAACAGTCAACTCAATTCGATGCCAGTTAGC
>JAOQMR010000212.1:32860754-32872954 GCA_027563865.1 Erythroxylum pelleterianum | reverse complement strand
TAACTTCAAGAGTTAAGAGAACTTACTCCACAAACTCTCTGATTTCTTCACAATTGTCTAGCACATACATTCTAGCTGGAGCCCATTCAGTTAAGCTCAACTCATCATATTTTTTCCCAAGCAAAGGCCTACCAGCTTGTGAGAAAACTTGAAACCTAGAATGAGAATGAGCATCACTTCCCTCATCATTTCTTCCAACACGATTCAACCGAGTTTCAGTTTCATGCAAATACCTTGAACAAAAATGCATGCATTCTTGCACAATATATGCCTCAGCGATTGATCCTTCTGGACGTGCCTTATTTCTCACATATCGTTCTATAGGATACATCCATCGATATTGTACTGGCCCAGCAAGTTTAGCCTCACTCACAAGATCAATGGTTAAATGCACCATTATGTCAAAAAATGATGGAGGAAATATTTTCTTTAATTTACAAAGTGTAAAAGGAATAGATTTTTCAAGTCTCTTAAAATCATCAAAATGCTAAACTTTAGCACATAACTCTCTTAAATAATTACACAACTCAAGTAATGCTTCACACACCTCTTTACCCAGCAATCCACGTATAGCCAAAGGGAGATATCGATGAAGAAATATATGACAATCATGACATTTAATTCCAAAAACTTTGCATTCAGTAAGACTCACACATCGAGAAATATTGGAAGAATAGCCATTTGGAACTTTTAGATCAATTAAGAACTGACAAAATGCTCTTTTTTCAGCTTTTGATAGTGTATAACATACAGGGTGAAACGCATATCTGCTATCAGTTGTGGGAGTTGCATAAAGCTCAGGACATATACCTATAGATTCTAAATCAAAATGAGTATTTATAGTATCCTTTGTTTTCCCCTTAATGTTCAACAAAGTCCCAATTATGTTATCACATACGTTTTTCTCGATATGCATGATATCCAGATTATGTCGCAACTTAAGTGTTCTCCAATATGAGAGTTCAAAGAAAATACTCTTTTTTCTCCAATTTTCGAGCAATAGAGCATCTCTATGCTTTCTTTTCCTTATAGTGTTTCCAAAATCCACCTGTTTAATGAAAATAGTATAATAAGAAAAAATAATACAAATAAAATATACACATAAATTAAAATCAATCAAATTTCACCTGAGAAAATTGATTATGTTGTTCAACAACATCATCCCCTGATAACTGTTTTGGCGTGCTTCAATTTTCTTTGGTAGCATCAAATGCTTTAGCATTTTTCCTCCATGAATGATTAGTTGGTAAGAAGCGACGATAACCAAGATAGCATGTTTTACGTCCATTTTGAAGCCTGCGAGAAGATGTTTTAAGATTGCAAACAGGACATGCTAACTTGCCTTTGGTGCTCCATCTGGATAAATTACTGTGAGCTAGAAAATCATTTATGGTCCATAATAGAGCTGCTCGTAATTGAAAATTACTCTCTGAAAATGCGTCATATGTCTCTACACCTATCTCCCAAAGGAATTTCAACTCATCAATCAACGGCTCTAAGTATACATCAATATCATTTCCAGGAGCTTTTGGACCAGGAATCAAAAGTGACATCATGAAATAAGGATCTTTCATACAGAGCCATGGTGGAAGGTTATAAGGAACTAACACAACTGACCATACACTATAAGAAGGGCTCATATTCCCAAATGGGTTAAAACCATCACTTGCTAAACTAAGTCTAACATTACGTGGGTCTACTGTAAAAAAGGGGTGCACAGTATCAAAAAATTTCCAAGCTGGAGAATCCGTTGGATGTCCCATAAACTCATTATTACATGGTTTTTCCTTATGCCATCTCATATCTTTAGCAAACTAAGCTGACATGTATAATCTTTTCAAGTGAGGAGTTAACGGAAAATATAGCAACACTTTTTGTGGAATCTTTTTCCTACGGTAATACTCATTAATCATATTCCCATTATTCTTCCATCTATATTCACCACATGTTGGACAAGATTGAGCATTCTCATACTTATTTCTGTAAAGTATGCAATCATTTACACAAGCATCTATCTTCTCATATGAAAGCCCTATATCTCGAGAAACTTTCTTACAATCAATATATGAGCTAGGAACTTTATTACCTTTAGGAAACCATCTTTTCATTATTTGAAGCATTCCATCAACTGCATTTGCACTAATCCCGTAAAGACATTTCCAATTCAATAATTCAACAATGAATGATAGTGTGGAAGATTCCTCACAACTAAGATATAACTCTTGCTCCAATTCTCTCAATAATCTATAAAACTTAGAAGCTTCCTTATTTGGACTGGTGGGGCCACCTCTGATAGGATCATCAGCTTCTTCATTTAGATCATAAGAACTATCCCTCGCAATATCACACAACATACCATGCATTCCATCACCATTTTCAATTTTATTACTCTAATTACTATCATTTTCGGCATCAGAAAAATATTGTAGAACCTCTCCATGATGGTAGCACTACTTGTTGTTTTTGTTTATCCCATTTAACATAAGATGTGAATAAATTGATTGACTTGTCCTAAATAAATTATTGTTGCATTTTTTACAAGGACAATGAATTGCTCTTCCTTCATCAAAATGTCTAAATACAAAATCTAGAAATTCATTAACTCCTTTTTCATATTGTGGCAGTGCTCTATTAGAAATTTCCATCCAAGTTTTGTCAATCGTCATTGTTCTACAATACAAATTAATTGAATGGGTTCAGCAAAATTTTACACAGAACTTGCTAGTATAGGGAACTTTATAAGCATTAATATTTTCCAATTTAACATTGAGGTATTACTAAGAAGACATCAAAATCTACCCATGAATAACCCAGGCTCGGTTAGCTTAAATACCCAAATAAGGCAAAACAGAGAAGATGATAAATATATATAGAGAGAGAAAGAGAGGGAAAATACCTGATGTCGTTGTCCACGCCATTGTGAAATGATATCTGATGTAGTTTTCCACTCTGTTGTCGAAGGTGGTGACTCTATCACGACACCCTTACTAAACATCTGCGTTTTCATGACTAAGAGGAGAAATTAACGCTTGCCTCTCCTGCCCTCCGCTGCATCGCTTGACAGATCGCCTATCTCTCTATTCTTTGTTTAACTTTTGGTCCACCTCTACTTTACATCTCTTAGCCACGCATAAGTGACTAACTAAACGTCTGCATTTTTGTATCCAGCTAATGTGCGTTAGTTATCCACCTATTGCGCAGTCGTTTCTCCTGTCCTCTATGCAATCGTTTCTCTTGTCCTCTGCTACATCATTTTTGCGTTGCCATTTTGCTTCATGCTTCCAGCTTGCAATACCATCTGTTACATGCTTAGTTCATGGACTGTTGTGTTTTTGTGCCTCCCAACATAAAATATAAACATTTAATAGCAACACCTATTTTTACGTAAGGAATTCTTAGTAATTGTCAAACAGTAAAGATGGTGGAAGAAGATGAACCATGAACAGTCATGTTATTAGTGGTGTGAATAAATTTCTTCTTCATCTGCGCAGTTCTCCACTCTGCTTCATTCCATATCTTTGGTTATAGTCTTCTCTCCACATATTCCAATTCCTCAGCTCAAATACTAACAGGTAAATGGCCATTGTTGTTTGTTTAACTTATTGTTCTAAATCTTTTATAACAACAGTAGAACAGAGGGAAACCTCCAGCACCCTCACCGAACTTTTTAAATAGGAAATGTAAAACTACTATTTTACTATAGAGATACAGTGGGCGGGCGTTGAGTGGGGCTTCCTCAAAACAAAGATTAAACAACTAAGGTTGGTGGTTATGAAGGAATTTACTTTAATTATGCTCTTTTGACTGCCTCCTTTATCATTGTATAACATTGAAAAAAAATGTGTTGGAAACTGCTGGAGAAGCAAAGCATGGGTTCATAAACATAGTGTTTGGTTACCATCCTCGGGGGTGGGCGTGTTTGCTTACTGTCCTCACCAATTTTTGTTCCGTCCTCAGAGGATGAGGACAGAAATTTTTGTTCCTCTCAAAACTGAGGTACAAAAATTCTTGTTCGTAGGACAAGAAATGGAAATGACCAACATACCCTCTCATATTCACAAACCAACCCACCCCTCCTTCGTCTGTCTTGTTTCTCCACCGAACGCAGCTCACCACCGAAATAGCCTCCCTCATTGTTTTCGTTATCGTCTGAAACTACCCTCCCTCGCAACTCTCCTTCTTCACTTTGCTGCGTCTCCTTCTTGAAAGGTATATTGTGTTTTTCCCCTTCGCACGAGATCACCTTGCGACAAGTTCTGGATTTACAGTTTTTGTTCCTCCAGATCATGTTCTCCAGCAAACATCAGTCTCACTTGAAGCAAACCCACCGTTTGACTTTCTGTTCTCTCTTCTGGGTAAGACTCTTTCATCCATCGGTTTTGTTTTTCTGTTTGGGTAATGGGTTTCGAATGAGTCTTTGAGTGAGACGAATGGATGTGTGTTATTGATGGGTGTGGAAGGGGTAGGGATTTAGATTTGTTGATGGGTATGCATTGGGTGAGGCATGAGGTTCTGTTTCGTGGGTTTTTCACCAACAAATCTGACTTTATTACCTCTTCCAACATTTTTCAGAAATAGCAACAACATTATTGTTTATGTTACTCTCAGCTGTAGATAGTTGTAGGAAATTGAAGTAATGTGCATGGGGTTGTGAGTTTCCATTTATATTCCACTTGAGTTAATGAATCAATGACTGTAATTTACACTTACATGGTGTGGTACTTGCATTAATTCTACATCAATCTTCTTGCATTCGGAAAGTTGATATTTGAGGAATTCTTCTCAAAGTGGTAAGTCCTTCTTTATCCCACATTGATATTGAAATATAATTTGTGTATGTTGTGTATACAAAGTTGAATGACGAAAGTGAAGCATTTGCATTTCTTAAGAATAATAATGCTTCATGTTTGAGTGATCATTGTCTTATTTCATGATATTAAACTCATGCAATATAATGTTGAGTTTTCTGTCCACCGTAACGTCAGGTTTGTTATGTAGTTTGATGATGAAAGTTGTTGAAGTGGTTTGCAGTTGAAACATTCTTATATGTTTGTGAAATGCTAGTATGCGTTCTGCAAGTAGGTAGTCAGAATATAAAGAAGTTGTATGTTGTTTAGTTTATGTTAAGTTTTTCACTTTGAAGATACTTGCATAAGATTCATTAGCAAAGCAGTAAGTAATTTCAATCCCAAAATACCAAAAATTGCATGTGTTAATCAAGCACTTTGACCCTCCAACCTGTATCAGATTAATAAATAATAAGTGTTGTTCAAAGGTGATATCATCACCATATATGCATCACAAATAATTGTGGTAATGCAATTAGGAAAATTGACATATGGAACATTAAGCAATGAAGTTTTTAGCAGAAGATCTTCTCCTTTTGGGCTGTAAATAACTAGCATAAATACATTAATGACTGACAACTTTGAGCCAAAACATAACCCCATTTCATGCATGATCATGATGAAATTCAGTCATGAACTTTAGGTCACATATATGCATAGCTATGAAATCCAAAGAGGGAGCTACACCTGTTGTCCAAAAGTGTGTTGAATGAGACTAGGATTTGTCCTAAAATTGTACTTCCTTCTAGAGATTGGCTATAATCTAAGGTAGTTAAAGTAGTACCAAATCAATTCCTTCAACTGTATAGTTTGTCCTTTTGTGATTGAAATACATATGAAAACCTTTAAATACTAGTTTATAATTTAAGGTTTACGGTTGTGCTTGGAAATTCTTCCTACTGTGTTCTAAAAAAAGGTCTTACTTTTTGTAATTTATGATATAACAATGTGAAGGCTTACATCGCAATGCAGCCTTGTGAACACTTACATGTCAATGAAATTAATCCTCTACGAGAGTAGGGAACATAATTGTGAGTTTTCTCTTTTATTGGTAGAAAACATTGTTTAAAGGTTCAGAAATTTAAATAAAGCATTCTATTCCCATGACATCAAATTCTTCTTGACAACTAAATGAGTTAATGCTTGGTTCTAATCACCATGCTCTATTTCTTGTTGACTACATGACACTGCTTATTTGATATGATGACTTCTGAGATGTAACAGCAGTGTTTGAATTTGTGGTTGATTAGGTACGTGAGAGACCTTCTTCTCAATCCTCCTGCATATTGCCTCCACTATTCAAGGTAAACTGACATTCAAATCATATCATTGTGCAATTATTGTCAGATTAAGAACTAGTCAGTCATGTGTTGATGAAATGTCTCCAACCCAATTGCTTGGAAGCTGACTGCAGTGTTAAGTCTTACAAATTGTCATTCAATAGAGATAGTTAAGTTATCTGAAGTTGTAAGACGTTGTAAAGTGTTCAGATTTGTATTATTGCATTAGTTGGCGTTCTACATTGCTCTGTTACTATGATGTTGTTAGAATTCAAAGTTAGACATTGTAGATTCATATTTATAAAATGAATGGTATTTGAATTCTTGGACTTCAAAAGGGTTAGAAAATGATTACTTGTGATATAAACTAAATACTATTAAGTATTATGAGGAAGCATAGTTTCATTAAATTACCACATTAGGTTGTTAGGCCCAGTGTAGAATATGATCAGTTGAAATCAATTGCGATAAGTTAAAAAATATCATGATATGTTTAGTTGTCGCTTTATGTTTTATGTTTGGTAATATATTAGACACCAAACATACTTTGTTCATAAACTATGGAATTATGTTGTATGTCTTATGTCCTTTCATACATATTTCTTCAACTTTAATGAAAATGTGGTTGAATGTTGATGATATATTGATTTTACCCGTATGAAAGTTCAATGTAGTTCCTGGTCCTATTGTGTTTGGATCGGATGTAAGGAAGAAACCTGAAATTAAGAATGTAGGAGAATAGGGGACATAATGTAATAATCATTTTGTGAAGTTATGTTATGTTCTAATGTACCCATTTTATTTGTAATGGGAGAATAAAGTGTATGAAATTCTAGCCAGCCATTTATTCTTTTGCTTTCACAAGTAATTGAGAATGAGTATGTTTTCTTTTGATTGACAATCTTCTTGAAGAATAAAATATAATGAGAAAATATTGATTAGTGTCTGGTGTTATATGAAATTTTTTGAATTAAGGGATTGGCAGTTTATAGATTGACTAAACTTTGGTATATAACAAGTTTATTGAAGCTCAGTTTAGTGTGTAAGAATTAAATTAATTCCTTAGGCTTTTAGCTAGGACAAACTAGTAAAGATAAACTAAAAAGTATCACTTTAGCCACCTCAGGAATTGTTAGCCAAAACAAACGATAAAATAGAAGCTTCTCAACTGGTAAAGTATCATTGTGGAAGGGGACATCAACTGACTAATAATAATGTTGATAGAAAGAGGGAGGAAGGGGAAAATGCTCCCTCTTTCTACCCAAGCCTAGGTTAACTATATAGTTCAGGAAATTTTGAATGAGATGTTTGAATATATAAGATATTTGAATGAGATATGGAGAAGATGAAATAGAGGACAGAGACATGTAATTGGTGAGGATGGATTAAGGTATGGGATAATAGACGAATAGTTTTTGCATCAATTACAGGTGAAGTGCAAATCTCTAATCTCACTAGTTCTAATCAACTTATTCATTTTACTTGTGGATGGGTTAGAATAGGGAAACCACTTGATAACTTAATTATTTATGCCTTTAAGTTTGAGCTTCAAAGGTATACTATTGGAAGAAATAAAAAGATTTCAGAAATTTAAGAACAAATCATTCATGTTAGTGGGAGATTTAAACTGTATGGTTCACCCGATTCAAGCATAAAGGTCTACAATCATGCTTAAAGGAAAGAATCAAGTTGTTGGCATAGTCTGTTAACACTATAACTAAGCTTCTTGTTTGAACAATGTTTAGTTAACTTACTTCTCTTAACTTCATTTAAATGCTAAAATTGTTACTGTATTTGTCATTTCCGTATCTTTCAGGCTTCTTCTTGTTATTATGTTTTTTGTTTTTTTATTCTTCCCATCATTTCGTTCTATGTTTTCGCTTGAAAAGTGATCTTTTCAAAACCTTATTGTCTTATAAGCCTCATTAATTCTTGTGCCTCTAATGCATTCAAAAATTATGCCAAGGTGATGCTTGACAGATGCTTTCAATTTTCTGTAGCTTAAAATTGAAACCTCAAACTTGCAGGAGTTATGACCTAAAATTTTTGATATATTTTAGAATTTAAAAAATCAGTGTCAAGAATTCTTACTTTGTTGACAATACCAAGGAACCTGTCATAGTAGTCTTTGATTGTTTTTTATTCCTTCATCCTGCATTTCAAATTCAACTTGACCCTTTCATTTCCTTCATACAATTTGCTTCAAGAAGTCTTATATTTCTTTGACTATTTTTAGTGTCATTATTATGGTAAATATGATATATAAGAGAGTTGCAAATAAGATTCCTCATGTTTTCAATTTTCTTTGTTTCCTCTCCTTTTGAGTTTTCATTTGTTCAAAGGTTAGATTGGTTGGCATGGTAAAAAGTTTATATTCTTGCGCAATAGTTTCTTGCAAATCATTAGCCTCAAAATATGCTTCCAACCTAACAACCCGCACTTGATAATTTGTCAAGTGAAATTGCAATAAATGGAACATTTGAATCTATATTGTATTTATGTAAAATTGGTAATAGGTGTTTAAATAATTGTCTTGATTCTTTAAAATATGGGTATGATACTAATTATTGGTAATAAGTGTTTAAATACTTATTCTTCCCATCATCGATAACTAAAGCTTCTTATTTCAACAATCAAGACAAATAGATATAGGTATCAACTTTCCAAATGTGGAGTCAATGGTTTATGATTTCCTACACTCTTATTCGGCCTTGCATGGTTTTATATGTGCACGAGGTAGGAAAGGGAGAATATGCACTAATGTGTTAGGAGTGTGTGACAAGAACTTAAACTTTTTTTATGTTCTTGCGGGATGGGAGGGTTCAGCAGCGGATTCAAGGGTTCTGCATGATGCTGTTAGTAGGCCTCATGGACTGCACGTTCCCAGGGGTATGTACGAAATGAATTGTTAGAAATTTGTAATTTGTTTTCTACCGTATGATTACATATACAATAATAATAGTGTCATTTACTTATAGGAAATTACTACTTAGTAGATGCTGGCTATACCAATGGTCTTGGTTTTCTTGCACCTTTTAGAGGCACAAGATACCATATTCAAGAGTGGGCAAGAGACGGGAGGGCACCTAGAAATCCAGAAGAGCTCTTTAATAAGAGATACTCGTCAGCCAGAAATGTAATTGAACGTGCATTTGGTTCACTGAAAAAAAAAGATGGAAAATCCTAAGAAATCCATCTTTTTATCCAGCAAACACTCATGTGCACATCATCCTTGCTTGCTGCCTTCTACACAATTTCACTAGATTGCATGTGAACTTTGATCCAGCAGAGCTTACTGATCTTGAACCTGAGGATATGTCAATTGGGGAAGATGTACCGTTACCTGAAATTTTTTATCGTGTTGAGACAAGTAATGATTAGAGTCAATGGAGAGCGGAATTAGCTAACAACATGTTTGATGAATGGAGAAGAAACCATTAAACTGTTCACTTTAATGTACTTAATAATAGTTTGTATTAAATTGAGGGATAAAATTTGGTTAGCTTTCATTGTAACTGATTTGAGGCATTGATTAAATTTGTCTTTATAATGTTCACTCTCAATTGTAACTGTACTTAATTACATGTTTCGTTTAATTCTGTATTGTCTTCATCATATTCAAACAAGTTCCAAATCACATGTTAATTACTCATTCATGCAAATGGTTTGTAATGGTTTAAGGTATGACATTGCATGGTTTAGGTGCAATGTCACGGGTTTGGACAGATGATGAAATAGACGCATTAGTTTCCAAGTTGGAGGACGCAGTTGTTGCTAGAAAGAGGACCGATAATGGACAATTTAAGCCTGGGACTTTCCAATTGCTTGCTAGACTGATGGTTGAGAAGTTTCCTGGGTTTGGAATTGAGAAGAGGCATATACAAAATAAACATAAGAGGCTTAAGGAAAAATATCAGACAGCATATGATATGTTGCAATGCAGTGGGTTTGGGTGGTCAAAAAGCAAGCAATGTGTCGAGGTAGACAGCAAGCAAGTCCTTGACGAATGGATGAGGGTAGGTTGTTCATACACGCATGTTAATGTATTAGACATTGTGTATCATGCTAACAAACATGTTTGAATTTTTCCCAGACACATCCTAATAAGTACTATACCCCTGGGAAGCTGTTCCCAATGTACCCAAAACTTGAGTATGTTTTTGGAAAAGATAGAGCCTCAGGTGGAATTGCAAATGACACTGGGGGTGCAGTTGCTCGGTTTGTGGCTGGTGAAAATGAAGGGGATGCACCAAGAACTTCACCACATCATGCTGAGCCATTGTCTGAACCAGTTCTAGCGAATACACCTGTTGCAACTGCTTCTACTCATGTTGTTGGTTTTGTTGCCTCCTCTTCCAATACAGACGGGAACCAGCATAGTAGGGGGAAAAGGAAGGTCAGAGACAGTGAAGTTTTAGAAAGTCTTGCTGCCACCTTTGCCAGTGCAGCTAACTGCAGTATTAAGAGTGCACAGATAATTGCAGATGTTTTTAGCGTGGGACCAAAAATTCCCCAGCTAGGTGACGAGCTTGAGGGATTGGGCTTCTCCACCGAAGAGGTTGTTAGGGCTCTCCACATCTTCTCAATGAATCCTCATGCAGGGAATATTTTTTGGTAGGCAGGCTTATGTGCGGAGCCTGTTAGATATGCATCATTGACTTTATTATCTCTGTCCGTCATTTGTATGTTTATGTTAACTATTATTTGGACATGTATGATCATAACTATGCGCCAAACTAAACTTATTTGTGCTAGAAACATGGGATGTCGACTGATGAGATGATATATTTTGGACTGTATTTGTACACATGTTTATCAATGACGAATGGTTGGGTTTTAAATTATTTAATGTTTCCATTTTCTATACGTTTATGAATGGTTATGATATGATTCATTTGCAGGTACAAGAATAATATGGGCAGGTTCAACTTCTATGTTGTCTTCGCTGGACGTCAAGTAGAAATTTTCACCAAATGGGATGACGTTAAATTGGTAACAGAGGGATTTCCAAATGCTAAATTCAAGGGGTTTCGGACATTGGTTGAAGTAGAAACTGCTTATGTCATGGATCAAAATAGGACTAGTCGTCCAAACAACAAAATTCTTCCAACTCCCATACAATCTGAACCCTCACCAATCCCGCTTCAATGTTCACTGCCAACATCTGAACAACCACATGCAACTGCAACGTTGAACCAAAAACTGGCATGGAGTCAAGCATTTCTCCTATTTGCTCTTGGGGTCATTTTCAGATATCTTATTAACGGAATCCTCACTAAATTTTAAGGCTTCAATGTAATTAAAGTCATGAATGCTTAGATGTTGTTTAAATTATTATGTATGACAAAATCTTAGTTGACGAAGCGATTTGAACCTATTATGTAATTAATTCTATTAATGTTTAGATGTTTGGTTAAATTATTGTGTCCTAACTAATGTTTATAATAATAATCATAATAATAAGAAGATAAATAATAGTCATAATTACAATAATGATAATAAAAAATATCATACTTAATAATAATAGTCATAAATCTTACTAATAATAACAACAACAATTCATAATAATATTTATAATTATAATAACATAATTAATTTTTTATAACAAATATCATATTAAAAATAAGACCATCAACAAATACTAGTCATAATAGGTAATAATAATAATAATAAACATAAAAATAATAATAATAATAAGTAATAACAATAATAACAAAAATAATAATTATAATAATAATAAACTAATAATAATAGGTAATAAAAGGTAATAATAATAATAATAATAGGTAATAATAATAATTATTATTATTATTATGTAATAATAATAATATTATTATTATTATGTAATAATAATATTATTATTATTATTACCAATATTAAGTAATAAAAGGTAATAATAATAATAATAATAGGTTATAATAATAGGAAAAATAAAATAATAATAATAATAGGTAATAATTATAATTATTATTATTATTATAAATAAATAAATATTATTATTATAATTAATAATATTATGTAGTAGTAGTAGTAGTAGTAGTAGTAGTAGTAGTAGTAGTAGTAGTAGTAGTAG
>JAOQMR010000212.1:32823551-32843805 GCA_027563865.1 Erythroxylum pelleterianum | reverse complement strand
ATTATTATTAATTATATAATTTGTATTTATTATTATTCAATATTTATTATAATTATTATTATTACTATTATTATTATTATTATATAATTTGTATTTATTATTATTCAATATTTATTATTATTATTATATAATTTGTTGTTATTACTAGTCAATTTTTTTTTTATTATTATTATATAATTTGTATGTATGATTATTGAAATTATATATTACAATTTATTCAAATTAATCATTATTATGTCTAATTATAATTATTATTATATAATGTGTATGTTTGTATGTATGTATGTATGTATTATTATTATCATTATATTATAATTTGTTTTTATTAATAGAATATGGTTAACATACATGGAAAAACATCATCTAAGCATTCATAAAATTAATTATATCAGAAGTTCAACATACATTCATATAATTAATGACTTTAATCGTTAATATAACTTAAAAACAAACAGCTAGGCATATCTTAAACAGAAATAACATAATTAGTTGATCATATATTAAGCACTTAAAATTTATTAATAATGCTTTGAACCATAATTGCCAACATTATGCCAATGTCTATGAGTGCAAATGCTAGAGCCCATGCCATGTTTGCCTGCAAAGTTTGAACTTCGTTGACTTGTTCAGTTGGTGGTAGTGGGACTGGAGTCAGGGACATACTGTCCCTTGTCCTCCACTTAAGCGACGAACAGGAAATTGTTATCTCTGTCATCTGAGGACAGATGACAAAACCAGGGAGATAGGAAGCAAACAGCTCTGGATGACAAGAATTTTATGTTCTGTCCTCTGTCCTCGATGATGGAGACAGCAACCAAACGGGGTTACTTTTCCTAAAAGTTGGACGACGACACTCGCATTGGCCTCGGCCTCCAGAACGTGGGAATTACAACGTACAGGGAATTACGTTGAAGACCTCAAGTGTGTGAGTTTGGGTTGTGGAACAAAATCGTTCAAATAGATCAAGCCCAACTTGTCCTCGCAGGTACACAAATGGGCTTTGACTCCAAGGTCCGAGGTAAGACAATTACAGGATGTCGAGTTCTCCAAAGACCCTTGTAGTCACTGATTGCCTCCTATGAACAACAACCCCGGTAGTTGACAGGAAAAGGTTCAGCAATAGGTAGTTTTTTCTTATTTTTTTAAACGAACAACGTATTTGATTGATCTTAAAGATGTTTATTATATATCTCATTATTTAATTTGGATTTTTTATTACTAAAATTTTAAAATAATTATTAAAATTTAAATTAAAATGAGATGTAATCAAATAATAATTTTCGTTTGAATTGAAATTTTAAATAAGGGTTTAAGTGACAAATTTTCTTTTTTAGCATTGTTTTTTATTATATGAAATAATTAGGTCAAATTCATATTAAATTATGACATGGTCAAATTACATCAACTAAATAAACACTTTCAAATGCACATTATTAATTACTTTATAATTTTTATTAAATTTTAAATATCATAAAATATCCTTATGAAAATAATTTTAAAATGGGTGAAATAAAAGCAATTCAAAAATTTTAGTTTACTTTGATCCATCCTTTTTACAACTAAATACTTCCGCCCCTTAAGGGTGCTGGAATTGGTGAAGTTGGGGAGAGAGGGGGAAGGATAGGGTCAAAAGGTCCTGTGTTTGAATTCTCTTTCTACTCTCTCTCGATCGAACTTGTCGCACAAAGCTTGCTTAGTACAGAGTACCTGATTAACGTGATTTGCAGGATATTGCGTCAATCCGAAGGTTTACCCAATGCACGTCCAAAAAATAGCAGCTTGCAGATTGCTCTGTTTAAATTTTTTGATGAAAATAAATCAAATAATAATATCTTTAAACCTTAAAAATTTTTATATCTTTAAAATTTATCGAATTTAACTTAAATTTTCAAGTTATGAACCTTTGCTCTTTAACTTTTTTTCCAACGAAAATAGTGCATTTTAAGAGATGATTAAAATAAGTAACTGATTAGGTCGGTTCAATTGTAAAAATCTCGAAGTGACTAATTTTTTGTAAAAATCAATAAATGTATTAATTAATCAGTCAATTTTCGTAAATTAATCAGTTTTATAAATTAAAATAAAATAATTATTTTTTATTTAATAGTTTTATTTTTCAATTAAACTTTAAATTCTTCAACCGATAAGATCAATTTATATCAATTATATTTTAAATTGTTCAATTTTATTCCATCCTTAATTATCTATTCAAGAAATCGATAAGATAGACAAGTTATCATTGCTATTAAGATAAGGCCACCAAATTTGAAAGAGAAAAACAAGCATGTGTGAAATGGTTGGTTGCCTGTTGGAATAGGACAAGCAAGTTGGATTAGGATAAGCTTATCCCATGTTTATCAGGAGTCATGACCAATCAACACATACTAGTGCATTGTTTTTGTCGGCGATTATAATGGAGATTCCTTATGCGATCCTGTTCAGTTCATCACTTATCTTATCAGATTTAGACAATTATTTTCTTAATGATTTGGACATAACTTACCTGATGTTTTGATGGGCACTGGCCTGGCCAGATTCAAGCGATAAGGCAAAGTAATGGTCTAGTTCAAAAGATTTTGGTTTAAAGATATCAATACCACTTTAATATTTTTCAAAATATATAAATAAGTTTTTAACATTATTTGTGATATTATCTTATAGTTTATTATTATTGTTTATAGTATCATCAAAGAGTACTATTTTAGTAATTTAATGTACAAAACAGTATAAAAATAACGATAAAAACTTATTTAACCTTTTTGAAATATTCAAATTGCAAATTACGCATTTGATAGTAGTTTTTACAAAATAAATAATATTGTCTCTAAAGATGATTAATGTGAGTTGGAGCCCAATCACGTTGCAAACAATAAATGATGTTTGGGCATTTCCGACCCACCAAGTGAAATTGGTAGTTTCTTGATCACGACCAACTAAATTTAAAGTTCAATTAAAGAGCATTTTTACGCGTTAGAACTTCTTTGGGGAATATAAAATTTTAATGAGACTGATCTTGAGTTGCCATTCAAGCATGAATACCTTTGTTTAAAAGAATACTTTTTTTTTTGCTCTTCAAAAAAAGAATACTTTTTTTATAGAAGGTTTTAAATTCAGAATTTCCACTGCACGGATTTCCTATTTTGAACATGCGCAATTGTTCCTTTCATAGACTATAATAATGAAAATTATATTAATAAATAATTATAATTAACTTCGATGTGATAAATCATTTTAATCTTTGCTTAAGTATATTGTATTAAATTTAAATTAATAGGTTACATGATAATTATGTAATTTGATTATTAAGTAAGTTTTTATTTTTATTTGACTTATAGTTATTTATTATCTGTTATTAACATAATTTATAATAAATTAGTGGGTTTGATAATTTATAGGCATAATTTTATTATAAGCAATTATATTTTTAAAAATTTTTGATTTTATTTCGAGTAATCTTATGATACCTCTGCTTGACACCAGCTATAATAAGTGCCAAAACGTACTAATTGATACCGGTGCAACTGTTTGAGGACTATTTTAACATATAAACCCAAAAATATAATTTATTTTGTTTTATTCATCCTGCTTTTTATAATATTAAATATATTATAATTTCCAATGTATAAGCCCTCGTCCTTATCAGGAACATGGGAGCAAAGCATCTTCCAAGAATATGCTCATTTCATTGGTCTCAATATAAAAGATTCATTTTTATAAATAATTTATTAATTAAAAATTATTTTTATATGCTTAGTAAATAAAATATTAAAAATATATAACAACTTGCTTATAAGATATATTACGTAATAAAGCGATTATTAAACTCAAATTCAAGGCCACTTGTAATAAGAAGCAATTGAATATCTTTCTTATAATACTTCCACACATATATTCGCCATTCTGTATTATTTTGATAAAAAAATTTCAATCAATTTAGTTGGTTCGATTGTAAAAATTTTAAAAATTTTAAATTAATTGATTTTTCAGTTTGATTTTCTATAACAACTTTTATCATTAAAAAAGATCAGTTTATTAATTAATAGATATATTTAATAAATTAATCAATATTTATAAATTAAAATTAATTAATTAATTTTTATTTAAAAATATTTTTTTATTTAACAATCTTCTATTGTATTTTTCAGTATCCGTTTTCTTTTTTATTTCTGTTTTTCTCTCAAATAAAAATAGTAATCTGTTTAGTTGTTAATACTAATGTAGTTTTATTTTTATCACTGATAATAATTACATTTTAGATAAAACTTAAAGATAAATTATTTTTAATTAAATAAATTTATTTAATTTCTTATATAATATTTATTAACAAATTATTAATAAAATCATGTTATTTTAATAAAATAAATAATTTATAAATTAATATTTATTTGAAATATATTTTGATTATTAAATTAAATTTTATTTGAATATTTATATATTTCAAATTTAATTATAAAATTAAATAAAATTTAATTATAAAATTTAATTAAATTAAATTATTCATAATTATATTGATAATTAATTTAATTTATTAAATATATAAATATAATGTTGAATTAAACTATTCATATTTTATTAATAATTAAATAATAAATATTTAAATGATAATAAATCAGATTATAAAAAAGGAAACAAAAACTATCTTTTATAATTTTTATAATTTTTAAAACTTGGAAGCAACCAAAACTAAAAACAAAAATAAAAAATTCAATTCAACAAAAATTTTTACTAATTTAAAAACAAAACTGAAAGTAAAAAATAAATATAGAAATAAACACCACCTAAATCTGTTATATTACTGGTTTAACTTTCGGTTTTTTAAATATTATTTTTATCTTTTTAAAAAGTACAGTTATTGGTTATTGCACATTTTTTCGTTGATTTGATATATTGAGAACTTTATTACGAAAATCCAAATTTATATTAGTAAAAAACATGAAAAGCTTTTTATAAGCTCTTATGGCATTACTTTTTTAAGTGCAAGTGGACAACTTGAGCCGGTAGTTTTCAGATGAAAAACAAGTCCATTTCGTTTTCATCATCTTCACATACGGTAAACTTGAAAAAGAAAATAAAAGAATCTAATTGCTTGCCAATTCTCGACCGTTCTTGTCACTTTCACAAGTCATATCTTCCAAAAGCCCAACAATTTGTGAATATTCTATTGTTGAGTGAAGATATTTTAATATAAATTTTTATGTGTTTTAAGCGTAATTTTTTATTTTATTTTAACATAAAAATATGAAATATGAAATTCATTAGTAATTTAAAAAAAATCTAAAAATCTTTAATAAAATTCTCCAATTTTATTACATTATTATTTTTTAAAATTAATAATAAGATATATGTAATACTTGAAAGGCTTAACTCACCCCAAAAGCTAGCTTGAGAGAAGAGGTTTGCATACTATTATAAATGACTAAATACACTCACACTTATTCGATGTAAGATTCTTAACACACACCCTCTTAGCTCAAAACAGGACTAAACATTAATTAGACCTTTCAAAATAAACATGCCATTGAAATGTTATTTACATAATAATTTGACTCAGTTTTTAAATTAAAATTGAACTAATTAAATTTGTTAGGGGTCACAATGCAAATTAATGAATCCTTCTAAAAGTAGGATTCATACTAAGTCTTGTTATTATTGTTGTTGTTAAGAATTAAGTTAGATTATTATATTTTTAACATTAAAAAAAGTTGAGTATGATATTTATAGTGCGTCAGTTTTATTATTATTATTTAATTGAAATTTAAAAAATAAATTTTAGCATTAGGAAATTAAAATTATTTCTTTGTCCTTTTAATTTTAATTTTAATTTAATTTATTTTGTAGGTCCAATTTTCCTTTATAAAAGTGCTTCCATTACCTAAGACAATCCAATTCCTGAAAGTATAGTTTTGTAGAGTGACCAAAACTGTAGTTTGATAGTCAGGCATTGATTGGTCTTGACCGACTTAAATGGGGTATCTTCTTCAATCCTCCTCCGCCGACACCACCTTCACCGTCGTGAAATGGCTCGGCTTTGTCACCGCCGTCTGGGTACAAGCCATCTCCGGAAACAACTACACTTTCTCCAACTACTCCGACGCTCTCAAAACTCTCATGAACTTGACACAACTTCAACTCAACAACCTCTCCGTCGCTAAAGATGTTGGCAAGGCCTTTGGCCTCCTGGCAGGCCTTGCCTGTGATCGTTTGCCCACTTCGGTCATCCTTCTCATTGGTTCCGTCGAGGGGCTTGTCGGTTATGGTGCTCAATGGCTCGTCGTTAGTCGCAGAATCCAACCTCTCGCTTACTGGCAGGTAGAATTACCACATTCCCATTCCGTTGGATTCAGTTCAATTTCTTCTTTTGATGCATCAAAAAGCATAAATTTTCAATGTTTTTGTTCCTCGGATCTCGAATAGAAGAGAAAGAGGAGTTGGTATACTTAATTTGAACGGTTTCTTATGTGAATTATAATGCTTTGAATGGTTGGAATTGATGTAGATGTGCATATTCCTCTGTCTCGGCGGAAACAGCACGACATGGATGAACACGGCAGTTCTGGTTACTTGCATACGAAACTTTCGCCGGAACAGAGGCCCTGTCTCGGGCATATTAAAAGGATACGTCGGTCTGAGCACCGCTATATTCACCGACCTTTGCGCGGCTCTCTTTTCTAACAACCCAGCTAGTTTCCTAATGATGCTTGCCGTCGTCCCTTTGACCGTCTGCCTTGCCGCCGTCTTCTTCCTCCGTGAAATCCCACCTGCAGAAACAGATTCAGAAGAGAAAGAAGAGTTCAAATACTTCACTATCTTCAACGTCGTCGCTGTTCTCGTCGCTGTTTATCTCTTGGCTTATGACTTCATTCCAAGTCCAAGCTCTGGCCTTTCACTAACTTTCTCTATAGTTCTGCTGATCCTATTAGCTTCACCGCTAGTTGTTCCTGTTTACGCATTTTTCAAAAGCTTGGGCCTGAAAACAGCCGTGAACGACGTTGAGAGTAAGATTGTGGAGCCATTATTGAATGAAGCAAGAGAGCCGGAGGTTATTCAGGAGAAGTTACCAACTTCAGCGGCGTTGGAGGTGAAGAGGAAGCCGGTGGTCGGAGAGGACCACACGATCATTGAGGCGATGAGGACAATGGAGTTTTGGATTTTGTTTGTGTCGTTTCTTTGTGGGGTTGGTACAGGCATGGCGGTCATGAACAACATGGGTCAAATAGGGTTGGCCCTTGGATACACTGATGTTTCGATCTTTGTTTCACTTACAAGCATATGGGGTTTCTTTGGGAGGATCATCTCAGGCTCGGTCTCTGAATATTTCATCAAGTAAGAATTTCAGGGTTTCTGAGTTTCTTTGCCTTTTACTTTCTTAGCTCTAAGCTAAGTCTATGGAATTTTTGTTCAAAATTTAAATGATTTTTTTATAAATTTTGAGTTCAATTTGACCGTAATTTAAATTTTATATTATGATTATTGGAATTATATATATAATTCTGGTATTGCAGAAAAGTTGGAACGCCAAGGCCTATGTGGAATGGAGCATCACAAATTCTAATGGCTGCTGGTTACCTTCTCATGGCTTTGGCTTTGCCTGGTTCACTCTACATTGGTTCAATCGTTGTTGGAATATGCTATGGAGTTCGTCTTGCTGTGACCGTCCCAACTGCTTCAGAACTCTTTGGTCTGAAACATTATGGATTGATCTACAACGTCTTGATTCTAAACCTCCCACTTGGCTCCTTCCTCTTCTCCGGCCTGCTTGCCGGAATTTTATACGACCAACAAGCTACCCCGACTCCGGGAGGTGGCAATACTTGTGTTGGTGCTCATTGTTTCAGGCTTGTGTTCATAATCATGGCCATTGCATGTGTCATTGGACTTGGTTTGGATGTTTTGTTAGCTTTTCGAACCAAGATGGTTTATAACAAGATTTACATGGCGAGGAGACCAAAGAAATTAGCATTCCAAGGTAACGGCCAATGACCTGAAAAAAAATTGAGAATCCGATCCAACGTTTTTGGAGGGTTGAAGTGAAATTTTCGCTTGTAAGTGTTAATCGAATTTTTGTTTAACTTATTAGTTCGGATCAATTTAGTTATTATTGGAAGATACATTCCACAAATTTCCTACTACTATTATTACAATCATTTGATGCAAATTAGTAATCACGATTTATGTAATACTTATACGGAAGAACCCGCAGCCGCTATCTTTTAAATACGCACTGACTAAATTTTTGAATTGACGCAATAGTCTGTAAATTACGTCAATTAAGTACTTCATATTAGGTAAGCCTTATACAACAAGCTCGATCGAGAGAGTGTAGATAGGAAGATTTGAACACAGGACTTTTTAGCACTATACTTTCCAACTCCATCAACTCTGACCACTTTTAAGGGCAATTTTTTACTTATTCGTCTAAGTGAATTTTCGGTTGCAATCCTTAATTCATATTAATTTAGTCGCTCTTGGAAGATTAAGTAGTATTATTTAATATTTATCACTTTTTGATGCAAATAGTAATCAAACTCAATTTGTGTAATACTAATTTCACTCAAAAAATTGTAACATTACAACTGATTTAGAGATGACATTTTGACCAGGTTAGTTTGATTTGGTCTTCAATTTTGGGTCGGAATTTCCGGTCCGATCCGAAGCCTAAAAGGTATAAGTAAAAAAAATATGATTTTTTATTTTTAAATTAAAAAATTAGGTTTAGCCTCTTGACTCCATTGGGTTTCAGGATATATGCCTTGGGCCTCCATTCAGGTATAATCTGCATAAGTCTGACTCTGGCCCAGCCCAATGTAATCCTACAATTGATTGTTAATGACTGGTGGGTTGAGCTTGATTTACTCAAAATTCCAAGGCTTTATTATACAGTTGTTCTAAGTAAGGTATACTAATTACCCATTTTCCGAATGGCGCACTCCTCTCGTTAAGCTTCAAGTCCAAAATGCACCTGGATCAAGTCTTCTGTTTTAAGGTTTGGTAATGGGCTGGGCCTTCTAAGGCCCAAGTTTAAGTTTACAAAATACAATTCAGACTCAAACTTGAGCCTAAGACCGAACCTTAGTCTAATTAACCAGTAAGCTTTGAGCCATTAAGTGCCTGTTTGGTTCAGCTTTTGGAAGATCCAAAAGTACTTTTGTCTACCGCAAAAGCTATTTTAAGAAAAAAAGTAAGTGTTTGGATGTAAATTTCAAAAGCACTTTTGAGGTAGAAATAGATTTTTAAAAAACTCAAATACAACTTTTTCAAAAGTTAAAATTTGGAGCTTTTCAAAAAATCCCAAATTTTAGCTTTTTCAGAAAACTATTTTTCCGTCAGTTACGTAAGTCTCCGTTACTTACGTAAGGAAAAGTTGTGATCTACTTCTAAAACAAACCTTATAGGCGTCGGCTACAATGACTTCATCTCTTGGTCCGATAACTACTCCAAGTGGTCTGCCGCCGGTGTTCACCAGGTTCTCCACAGCACTGTCACCAACCACCGAGTCATTTAGTTTGACTCGCTTGATCCACCCATCAATGCATCCGGTGTAAATTGTGCCTGACTTGTCATCATAAGCAATATCTTCCGGTGCTTGAAGCTTCCCGAAGCCTACAAACTCCGAGCCTCGGAGCATGCGGACGTTCTTTGCCAGGGCGGTTAGTGGTGGTTGCGTGAACTCATGCAGAGGGAATGTAACATCCCACTCCCGACGGGAAGGGTAGAATAGTAATTTGAAAAAGGGTGAGAGTGATTACGACTGATTAGAAATCTTCATGCATATTTGTATTGGTGAACAGTGAAATTTTGCAGATGAAAAAAAACTGTACATGCATCATGACATTTCTCGATATTTGTGTCTAAATGGGATTTTATTTTGAAAAATGTGGTTTATGGGCTTAAAAATTTATTCGAAGTGGATCATTATAGGTTTTACATTTTAAGGGAATTTTAGGAATTTTTCTAGAATTTTCTGGGAAAAATTTCCGGACCGAAAAAATCGCCAAGTGGCTAACCGGTTGGCTTTCGGTACCGAAAATGTCTGTCAAATGGTACTGGAATATGGGGCACGGTATTTTGGAATGGAAATTGGGACCCTTGAAGATTTAATTTTTATTATGGATTATTTTATCAAAGATTATTAATTAACTTTGTCTTTTTCCCAATTAGATGACAAGTGTCTTGAGACACCTCTCACCTTCATTAAATGCTTGTGCCATTCTCGGTCCTTCTAAGTGAAAAGAAGGAAAAGATGATTTACTTGCTTAATTTCTCCCACCTAACCGAAACCTTCCTTTCTTCTTCTTCTTGGTTTTCTCTTCCGTGGGTGGCCTCCTCCTTGTAAAATTGTTTCTTTCATCACCTAAAACCAAGGCTCTTCTTTGTTAATTACTTGCTTTCCCTTGTGTGTTGACAAAGAAACATATCCACCTTAAGCCTTGTGTAAGTGATGGTCGTATAGTAATTGAAGAAGTGAAGAGTTAAAGCTTGGTTAGGTAAGAATTAAATTATATGTTCTTTAATTAGTAGTTGATGCATTAATTGTGACGTTTTGAGCATTGATTTTATTGAACTTGTGTTAGTATATATGGGTAGATGGATTGAAGATGAATGATATAGCATGTATAGGATGTGAATTGTGTATTTTGGATAGATGTTAGTAATGTTATGATCCATATTTAAAAGAAATTGAATGAGTATAGATGCTGAAATTTTATGGGTTATGTTGAAGTGAAGTATTTGATGAAAATTTGGTGGAATAGGTGAATAAATTGAAAACTAAGTGAAGTAGAATTGACATTGGAATGAAAGGAATTGAATTGTGTATCAAAGCTGGAAATTGTCATTTGTACATGGTTTAATGTTTTTGCTATAACTAGTTGTGTCGCCCTCACGAGAGCGAAGCATTTTGCCGACTCGCGAGGGCGAGCCAAAACATTTGAAATATATATATATATATATATATATATATATACGATTTTTGTTTTAATTTCGGGTTTCTGACTTCTTTGGGGAATAACTTTTCCGTCCGACGTCCAATTGACCTGATTCTCAAGGCATCGAATTCGTGGAATATTTAATTTCATTTTATGAGAAATTGGGAATTTTTGGAAGTGAAATTGACGTAGGTCCGGGTAACTGTTTTCTGATCAATGTTTTATTAATTTTTGGACCTATAGAGGTCCGAATTGGGTAATTTCGGTGCCGTTAGATTTCTAATTTTTAGACGGATTTTTGTGATGGAAAATTTTAGATTAAGGTCGAGAATATCGTGAATAATCATTGTACACATTTTAATCGCTACATGTGCATTCTGAAATATTTCTGATTAGATTTTTGGTAATATTTGCATATTATGACTGGTATAGAGGCACATTTGGAGCGTCGATCTACCGACGTTACTGAGACTTCCAGGTATTAGCTCGGAAGTACAGGTGAGTGACCTAGATGGTTCTTTCACTTATAATATGTTATTGTGGCGAATAATGGTGGGATTGTGAATTGTGTTCTGATTATGAGTTCCGGACAGAAGGTACGATGTATTGGGAGTGATGACATAGAAGTGTTATCTGTTAGTGACTAAATCCATGAACTAATTGCTTCTGATGTGATGAAATGTGACATGTGAATTAAATCTGTGAGCTACTTGTTTTTTTAATGTGTGACTGTGATATTACTGAATGTAAAATGGATGAATTACATTTATATATGAGAGTGTTAAATGTATATGCGGATATGAATGGGATAGATAATTGTGAGTGACGCATTCATACATGAATGCATGAACAGAAAATGACAGTTGTGACCGGAGCAGCCACCGAGAGCTAAAAGCTCATTGTATTAGAGCCTAGAGCTCGAAGGGAAGTAGTGCATACCCAAAGGGCTCTCTTATCCCTAAAAGTTTGAAGTAGTGCATACCCAAAGGGCTCTCCTACTCCTAAAACGCGTTTAACGCATAATGCGCCCATATTGGGACAGTTCAGGCACTCGGTCACAACACCGTAATAAAACGGGAAAGGGTCACATACGCATGTCATATGCATTTGAGTGGAAAATTTGATTGAATGAAAGGCGAAAATGCGTGATACTTGTTATTATAAGCATGTGGTATTTCTGAACGTGAGCTTGTGAAATAACTGTGATATGCTGGAATGATTGTAATTTGCTTAAGTACAATGATGTGATACTTCTGAATGCGCAACTGTAAAATGACTGTGATTTGCTGCTGGAGTGAAATTATGAGGTATTTCTGAATGTTCATCGTGAAAATAGCTGTGGTTCATGTGGTATTTTTAAATGTATAATTGTGAGCTAATTTTGAATTATTCGAGTGTTACATGAATTGGGTGAACCATCGATGATGGTTCCTCACTGAGTTCATAAAACTCACCCAAAATTTGCAAATATTTTTCAGGACTCAGAAGAATACCCCGTTAGGCTCACGGGAGTATGTCCGCAGAAGTCAAATGAAGAATAGAGGTCGGGATCAGTCCACGTTTGCATTAGAGTCATCCTACTGTTATTTATTTATTTATGTATTCCACAATTTCTGAAAAATAGTATTTTGTAGATATAGTGGGCCCCAAACGAACTCTGGAAATTCTATTGGTTGTAATGAATTCACCGAAATGTTTATAAATAACATTGACTGAGTGTATTGTTGTGACTGAACTGTTCGAGCCGTGTAGATCTGTTTGGCGAGAGAGGCTATGACTCACAGGTCGGTCAGCTGGGATTCTTTTGGATGACCTAGTTAGGACTGTTATTTTGTTTTGATGTATAGTAGTTAAGTTTCAGAGGAATATACAGATTGAAAAAAACTGACAGTTATGTAAATTACTGAGACTGATGAAATGAAATGGAAAAAGTTTGGTTTTAAAAAGTTGCACTTTAATATTCCTGTTTTATTATTGTGATGCCATGAGGAGTATAGGGATGTTTGTCTGTAGTTCTCTCTTATCGTAAGATACGTACCGGAATGACTTACGGGCGTCCCGGTGGGTACTCTACGGTAAGGGGGCGCTACATTTAGGTGGTATGTTTATAAATAACATTGACTGAGTGTATTGTTGTGACTGAAAATGTTTACAAATGAAAGTGGATCCAACTTTATATTTGGTTTCTGAGCTTTTGAGTGTTTCAAAAAAAATTGATACTGAGTTTATTGAGTGATGTAGCACGCTACCCCTGCGGGGTGGATTCGGATATCACCCTCGATGTCGGGTTCGGGTCACTCAGGAGTGGGGTGTTACAGGGAAGGGGGCCGGGTCAAACGAGTCAAGCTGGTACACGATTACAACAACAAAAACAGGAGCTACCACTGAGAAAGCAACGGTGGCCAAGGAACATGATGTTATTCTCGGCACAACAAGAAACCAGTCAGTTCAAAGAAACATAAAGTCTCAGTATATGTGTATATGTTCGTTCATAGGCCTATGTAAATGATATGTATATATGTATATAAAGAGAGAATTTGTTTTATCTGAGTGTTATGTTTAGGAAACTGAGGATGTTATCGGAAAATTATAAATTTATAATATTTTTAAATATATTTTAAATGAAACATCTCTTTAAATTATTTCCTACAAGATGGTTATCTAAAATTTCCTACAAGATGCTACTTTGCATATTGTTTAGTATACTCTAAAAATTATTCAGCATAAATAATTTTATTATAAAATAAAATATAGTTAAAATTAATAAAAGTGCTTTTTTTATGTTGCCAAACAGTCTATTGTATGAAGCTCTTTTAAAAAAGCTAATTTTTTAATTGACAACCAAACAGTCAACTGGCTTTTAAAAAAAGCTTTTCTCAGAAAAGCTCTACTGACAAAAGCTTTACTAATAAAAGCTCTACTGATAAAAGCTCAACCAAACAAGCCCTAAGTGAAAATTTGAGCGTGGATAAATTATCTTCTTCGTCATCTTCCTCTATCATGTGGTTATGCTCAATTTCATTTAACTACGTAGTATAACAAGAAAAAAAGATAATGAAATAGTTGAATGTGTATTACCTCGGTTGATAATACACATTCAATGTGAGCTGTAAAAATATGATCCGTATTAGCACACTGTTGACATGAATAAACATGATATTTTGGATTCCTCTTGTTCTCACAAGTATAACAATAATACTGATCTTTAGATTCGTCAATGTCATCCTCTGTTAATGGATCCATGAGAGTTAGAGGATGAATGTGATAATCATGCTTCACTTCTTTTGGAATTCCAATGCATTCCACGTGAAAATAGGACGTGCACTCCAAACAAATGTGGAATGATCCGCTGCTATTCTGACTACAAATGTTGCATTGATATTTTGAATATGGAGCCACAAAGTAATAGAGGTCGTGTTTGTGGTAATATGTGGGTCGTCCACTGTTGGATCTCAAACCGTCACCCCCTATCTGCTCACCTCCCACCGCTGCTTCCTGCAGTCGTTCTACTTCTGGCCTGCACGCCTGGGTCTCCACCACGACATTTGCTTCTATTCATGGGCCATTAATCACCCATCGTCTTCCACTCAACCATCTAGTGAACGACCCACTTCTCCAGTGGCATCGCCGCTAGCTTTTGGCTGAACCAATGGTGTTACGCCACTGGTTCCAAGCCTGGTGGGCAACTGCTGCTGGTGAGTTTCCAAAACTCACTCATCTCAAGCCAATATACAACAAAGCAACAAAAATAGTAGACGCCAATTTTGGGTTTCTCTACTTTGTGGGATTAGGTTTTCAGATTTAAAACCTTTTTCGTGGTGTTAAAATTAACAATCAGATAAAAACCCCCTTCAGAAATCGCAAGATTCTAACACAAACTCGCACAAAACGTGACTCATTGATTTTCTGCTTTGCCTTCTTTTTAGAACCCAAGTAGACAACAGCAAGCAAACCCAAACGCAATCGCAAGCTACAAAAACTCAAACAACATGCAGAAAACCCAAACGCAAAATGCAACAAGAAAAAACGCATAATACCAAAAACTCAAATCCCAGTAGCCTCAAAACTCAAACGCAAACGCCACTCCAGAACGATCAGAGACGTGCTTATTTAGTGTTCAGAAGCATACAACAAGCAAAGGCGATGCACACTTGAAATTTCCAGAAACCAATTTCTGGAAGCAAGAAAAATGAGATGCGGTTCTATCTTTTTAGACACTCATAACAACAACTTCTAACGAAGGAGATGCACAATTGAAATATCCAGAAACCAAATTTTGGAAGCAAGAAAAATGAGATGCGGTTCTATCTTTTCGGACACTCATAACAACAACTTCTAACCAAGATCAGAATATGAACTTTTCATATTCTAATTCAATTCCAAAATTATATGATCGATAAAAATCAAATACTCTAACCAAACTATAGAATTAATCTTTGGCTCTGATACCACTGTTAGAAAACGGGGTTAGAATCTGATCCCGACCGTAGCGGAATAATCACAAAAAGTTTTTGCATTTTGATTTCCCGAAAACCAAGATTACTTTAATTATATAAAATGATCCACGCAAATCATAATAAAACGGAAACTTAATTCGTATCTTATTTCGAAGCTTAATCTTTATCTTATCGCATCCTCCGAACTGTTTTCGAAATCGATTTGTCTTAACCACTGTAGCTACATATATGTCCGACCTCTAACGGTATCCACAGAATGAGTTGAGAGAACTCTATAACTCTTACAGAGAGGGTTAAGTAAGAAGTTGTAGTTTCATAGAGCTTAAGCCTATTCATAATAGCCTTTGGACGTTTTAGTAATTTAATTGAAATTAAATTCTAATTCAGTTGAACTTTAATTAGAATTACAAATAATTCTTATTAAATACCAATTATGACCAAATAAGATTCAATATCTCATACTGATCCTTATTTATTAAATATCTTATATTTAATCATAAAATTTCTCAAATTTTATAATCAAATCTAACTTGATTAAATTAACTTTGCTCTTTTAATTCAGTCTATACGTGAGATTCATCAGGTTCTCAAATATGTTGGCAAAGATTATAAATTAAAATTCTAATTCATAATTAGAATTAGATAAATTAAAACTTCTTCTAATTTATCTTTAATTCTCTAATTAATCGATTTATAATCATAGATCAAGATTGACGTCTAGCAATGCATCATGACCACCCAAATATTTACGAATGTCAAAGTAATTTTGACTAATCTTTCCGTGCATGATTTTTCCGTATAATATAATCATTTCATCATACAATGTTCTGATTAGACATAAAACATAGAATTAATATCTACTCTATTTTGAGCCTAATCATATTAGTTTTCCATCATTAGCTGTCGATTCAATTAGTGACATTTGTAAACTATTTACAAAACGTCATTATGCCTTGGCCAAGAATTTCCTAAATCAATACTAATAAAAAATAACGGAACATTCTCCCTAATTACTTTAGGCCCTGTTTGGTTGGATGTTAATTAATAGAATGAACGGAATGGAATGAAATGGTTTATAATGGAATGGAATGTAATATAGTGAAATGTTGTTTGGGAGGGATGAAATGACTCATAATGTAATGTAGTGAAATGTTGTTTAGAAGATGGATGGAATGGAATGTAATGTATAACAAATGACTATTATATCCCTTATATTAAAATGGTTATTGTAGGAGGTTTATTATTTTATTATTAATTATATAAAAAATTAGTATTAATTATTTAATATATTTTATTTTATTTTATGTGATTTATATTTAAAAATAATTTATTTATATTTTTATTTTTATAAAAATATATACAAACAATTAAAGAATAATTTTTTATATTTTTATATTTTCATTAATAAAAATTTTATTAATTTTATTATTAATTATATACAGTCTATTATTAATTATATAAAAATATTATTATTAATTATTTAATATATTTTTTTATTTTCTTCTATGTGATTTATATATAAAATAATTTATTTTAATTTTATTTATATAGAAATATATACAAACAATTAAAGAATAATTTTTAAATATATTTTCTATTTTTCATTAATAAATTTTTATTTATTTTATTAATTATATAAAATTTATTATTAATTATTTAATAAATTTTATTATATTAAATTTTGATTTATATAGAAATATATACAAACAAGAATAATTTTTTATTAATGAAAAATAGAAAATATAAAAATTATTATTTAAATGTTTTTATATATTTCTATATAAATAAATAAATAAATAAATTTTAAATATAGAATTTTATATTTTATTATTAAATATATATAATTTATTATTAATAATATAAAAATATTATTATTAATTATTTAATAAAATTTATTATATTAAATATTATTATATTATATTTAATATATTAATATTATGATTTATTCAGAGTTGGTATTAGTAAGAATTATTGAGGGTATATTAGGTAGTATGTATTTATTAGTTTACGTTCCATCCTAAACTCTCCGAATCAGAGGTTTCTTATTTTTACTATTTAAGATGGAACGGAAAGTAACATGAAACCCTCTACTTCCATCCCAGTCCATTTCGTTCCATTACGAAACTTTTAAACGAACGATGGAAGTGTGTTATGTTCCATCCCATTTCATTATTAACCCTCAAATCAAACAGAGCCTTAGGGTCATGAATCCTATCTTGATCCCACAACTATCTCCGTATAATTTATGCTACATTCAATGACTACCGTTTGATTGACCTATGATTAAATATGTCATAAATAATATCAAACATAGCAATCCCTATACAAGATAACTTTGGTGTCCTCAAGTCAAATGATTACTTGTACAATCATCACAATGAGAATTTCATAGACATATAAGTAATGTTCCAAATAGATTTCTCATATCGGGTATATTCAGTTGATTTGTTCTCTAATAAGCACTCACTTGTTTGTTTAAGTATCTCTATACTTTAGCCTATAAGATCGACTACTTCCTTCATAAGGAAAAATAAAATGTATGCTAATCTTTTTGCATTCTATTAATGTCTAATTTTAATAGAACAATGACTAGGAATTTCATAATTATAATTTCATTGTAATTTTAATTTCAACATACAATTATCCCTTGGACTTTATCATATACATCTAAACATGTACAATATAAATAATATCTTTAAATAATTTGTCACTAAATTACAGCTAAACGATTGGCTACAGGTCATACAACAATATCAACCCTTTCAGGTCCGAAAGTTCCTGATTGAGTAGCTTGGTTTCAAGTTTTTTTCCAAGCTCTAATTCAAACTTCAGGTTCTGAACATTGAAGTTTGTTCTCCAAAAAATGGAAATCCTCGTTCCACGAGGAACACTGTGTGCCTCTTCTATGTGTCCTTGCTGTTTGCTGCTACAAGTTTCTGTTAAGGAGGGGACACGTCAGTTGTAGAAGTTGGGATTGGAGAATGAGCAGACTGTGCACAGAATAACATTAAGATCAGCCATGGTTTTTCAGGTACTTGTGCTCTCTGACAGGTTAGAAGACAACATTTTCCGGTACCATATTCGGTAAATGACGTCTCAAGAACACTTTATTTATTTATTTATTATGCGTTACCCATTTTTTGAAATTTGTATACGATTAAATATTACTTTATTATATAAGGCACTAGTATAGTTTAATAGGTTATGATAGGCATAGTTATTAATCATTTATATTTTAATTGAATAATGAGAAAATGTAAATTCAAGTTCAATGCAAATATCCAATATTAAAACTACAATTTTTTTCTCGATTATTATTACTCTTTTGTATACCGATAAATATCAATAATTTAATTTAATTTAATATATAAATACAAATATATTTTGTACTTTCTTTTCAAAGATGGATCCTTTTTAGATTAATATCTAAAAAATATTAAAATGTTTGGATCAGGACACTAAAGTGTCTTTTGGTATTACTATGTTTTAAATTTATTTACATTATCGGTTTTCATTAAAGTGATGTAATTAGTTAAATAGATAGAAGTCCTCATACTTTATTAATTATTAAATTACAATAACAATAAATATATTAATTTTAAACTTTATTATTAATTACAATATGCATGGAATTATAACGTTGTAGATTATGGAATAAAATAAAATAAAAAAGACACACACACACACACACACAAATCATGAACAAAAAACTCTTTTGATAAAATTAAATTAATAGAAAACATGTTAAAAATAATAATATCAACCTCTTTATGGAGATTGAATATAAACTCAATGATCATATTTTGAACTATTTCAAAGATATAGTTGGCTTCTTATGTTATCTATGTAAAAAATTATTGGAGAGTTTAGGCTTTAATGCTCATTTTGTCAAATTCATTTGCATAAAGAGTGTTCAGAATTGCCTTCCAAAATAAAACACAATCTTTTTGAGCATCCTCTTTATATTAGTGAAGGGTGTTATAAAAGATAAAAATAATATGGCGTGCCACTTAATTGTTAGTGCACCACTTAATAGTTAGTGTGCCATTTCTATTATCATGATAGTATTTTATTAGAAAATTTGCACTATAAATATAAGGGTGAACTTGATGTAAATTCATAAGAAGAATTATATTCTCCTCTCCCAAATACTCTTAAGTTTTAGTTTCGTTTTTTTAACAAGTTATCAGCACGAAGCTCTAAAACGAAGCTTATTCGACTTATCAACATTAAGCAATCGTAAGGTTCTTCCGTCTACCTACATCGAACAAACGTTCTTCAGTTTACATACATCAAACAAACGTAAGTTCTTCCGTTTATTTATATCAATCCTACTTAAGATGTTGTTAAATTAAAGTTCTTCCATTTATCTACATTAATTCTACTTATGATATTATTAAAAAAAATTATAGACGACTCACTATACCTTCCCTAAATATTTACCTTCTTTAAATATTGAAAAGTTAATACCACCTCTAAATACTTAATTTATTGTATAGTATACATCGAAATTAGAAAATAAATAAATAATATATTCAAGACTATTATATTTATTATACTCTAATTAATTTTACTATATATATATTATTATCAATTATGTGTTTTAAATAAATAATTAAATAATATATATTATAACGGCTAGTTAACGGTAAATATAATAATAATAATAATAATAATAATAATAATAATAATAATAATAAATGGTTCATTTTTGTTCTATAAATAGATATCACTCCTACATAATTTACTTCATCCCTACACATTATTTCTTACCTCAAAATATTATTCTTGAAGAAAAAAAAATTCAAATGTTGTCCGCTATATCATTTTTTTGTATAATTATTGTCATTATGTATCTTTGTTTCATTCTTA